>JAOWCC010000853.1:22990747-23373160 GCA_030867875.1 Actinernus sp. WN-2022
GTGGGTGTTCACACACTTTTGCCGTGGGTGTTCACACACTTTTGCCGTGGATGTTCACACACTTTTGCCGTGGGTGTTCACACACTTTTGCCGTGGGTGTTCGTTCACACACTTTTGCCGTGGGTGTTCACACACTTTTGCCGTGGGTGTTCACACACTTTTGCCGTGGGTGTTCACACACTTTTGCCGTGATGGTTTTGGGCTGAAACAAAATTAATGTTGACGTTATTTTTTTAATTGTTTGATGTTCACTTAAAACTTTTGCCGTGATACTTGTGGGCCACCGTACAAAACAAGTGAAATCACCAGACTTTCAGCTACAATCCATTTCGGTCTGGTAATGTCGCTTGTCGTTTGCCGTTTTCCGGGACAACCTCTTTGAAATAGCTGTACGCTTTATTTTCGAATCACGAGCAAGACTAATGATCGGCTCTGTTGCCTAGCGACAAGAGCGCGTGGCTTCGGGTTCGACGGCGGTATTAACTAAGCCAATCCTTGTCCACTTGATTTTTTTGTCTCTTCTTCTTCTTTCTCAGTTTTCTTAACCTTTTCCTCTACTTTTTTTAAAGAATGATTCTTTATTTTATTTACGTTTAATCAAATACTTATACAATAGTACATGAACAAAAGAGAGGATTCTAAACAAGTGAGTGTAGTAAAACCAAAGTAATCACAGAACCAATCACGAGCAAGTAAAAACACAATGAGCCAATCACGAACGATTGGTTTTACTTGAACCAATCACGAGGAAAAGTAAACGCAATCGTGGTGGCGTGATGATTGATGGCGTGATGGACCAAAACACGTTTGGTTTTAGTTAGCACTTGATTGGCTGATAATCACAAAACATATTCCACAGCCAATAGGAACGCAAAACCAAAGCAATCACGGATTGCATTCGACACTCAATCGAATCCACTCTAATACAATGGAATTAGTCAATAATAATAATAATATTAAATATTAATAATATTTATTACTTATATTGCGCATTTCCTATAAAAATACTCAAATGGGCATTACAGTCCTTCTGAGTCCTTACATTCTTTATATGATTTACATTATTTACAGTCAGAAGCTCGTACGTGTTTTTACCAGCACATTTGTAATCATTCATGTAGACCGTATGCAATAATACTGTTTCTATTTAATTGGTTAACAATGGTCACATGAGGAAATCAACCTTGTCACTATAAAACAGCATGCGAAAACAAGTAATCCTGTGAAATTTGAGTGTCATAGCTTTCATTGCTACAGAGTAATTAGGGTTTGAATTAAGGTTACCGTATACCTTCGCGGCATGTTTTCTTAAAAAAAAAATTTAAACATGCAAAAGTTAGCGAGATATTAGAAAAAAACGTACTTTGAAGGAAAGTAAATAAATCGCTTAGGCGTGATAAATCCCTCTGATCCATTACGTGCCACAGGCACCCCGCTGAATTTTTGCGGGAAACTACATCCGGAGCTTCAGACTCACAGTGAGCCGTGACTCGTGAGTTCAGTGATTTTATAGCGTTTAATTTACCGGTATATCGGTCGTGGATATGTCCAGAAGATAAAAGAATTATCCTTGGATAAAAGGTAAAAAAAGAAGACAGGCCCAAGAAGATTCAAGAGAATGAGCTCGAGAAGGAGCAAAGTTTTTCAATACGGAGAAGAAAGTGATGCTCGCGGAAAGCGACAAAGCCTCGTGGTTCGAACAGCCTTCATGTTCGACGACTCACACTTCGAGTTCTATTAGTACTGCTACAACTCCGACAGAAAGATGGGCTAAAGTACAGAATACCCGTCCACTCCAACTAAGTATCAGAAACACTGCCACCGCGGTCCGCAGTCAGCTTGAATAATTTAGCAGTAATTATTATTCAGTGACTTCGGACCGCGGTAGCATTCAGTTACATGCCTTAGCAAAATTATTATTCAGCACTTCGGGACCGCGGACCGCGGTGGCACTCAGTTACATGGCTTAATTGGAGTATTTGTCGTTCTTAAATCCACTCGGGCGATCTATCAATATTCAACAATCGACTGCGGGACTGCGGACCGCGGTGGCACTTAGTTATATGTCTTGCAGTCATTACTGATTCATGATTCGACTGCGGGACTGCGGACCACGGTGGCACTTAGTTATATGTCTTAGAGGCATTCATATTCATGATTCGACTATTAATATACACGACTTTCATAATGGCCGCCGCTAGCCACCTCCTAATTTGCATAATTTGGAAGATAAATCCGTAGGGGGAAACCAATGCTACCACATGAAAGATTACATTATAACTAATAATTGTTTTGAGTTTTGGAGCAATGTGGAAAATTGTTGTTGAGCTATAAGCATTTGTAATGCAGAAAAATATGAAAGCGAGGCTAGTAAGGCCTCCGTTGTTTTTCTCATACAAATCTCTCTAATTTCAACTGGATGTAACTTCATTGCTTTATAAGCTACAGCACTCAACTTTCACAAGTTCACTAATGTCAACATGCTCTTTCACATGGCAATGTTTATATTTTCTATAAATGTGGATAAACTACCGAAACAGGAAATCACATATGCAAATTAGGAGGCGGCCATTATGAAAGTCGTGTCAGTTCAACAGCCGACTGCGGGACTGCGGACCGCGGTGGCAGTCACTCTTATGCTTTCCAAGAGCCGACTGCCATTCAGTGTTTCGTCGTTCTAGAGTCTTGTTTACGACTGCGGACCGCGGACCACGCACTTACAGTAAAGTGCATAAAAAATGGACGGGTATTCTATAGTTGCTCCGAAAGATGCTCAGCTAGTAGGCTTAAACGTTTGCCAGGTACAAGAAAAGAGACGGAGGATTCAGAGAGTAGCAGCGAGTCCGCATCCGACTCCGATTCTAATGTCTTGGGTGACTCGCAGTTTCCAACCTGGGCCGTGGTCAATCCAATACAATACAATACAATACAATACAATCTTTATTAGCATTCCCATGTAAAATTTATTTTATAACTCGTGATAGTAATGTACCTCGCCGTTCAGAAGCTTCGTATATGAAATGACTTAACCTTTTACATATAAATGGGTCAACATTGTTGAAGAAAAAGAGGATCTTGGCAATATCTTGCAGTTTAGAGAAGTTGCTACAATATTTACTAATATCATTAAATATAAAATTTCTCGAGTCAGCCGTATGAGACACAGATGAAAAAGAAATGATTTTCATCTTCCACATCTGTTGATAAACAGCACTCACAGCTTCTTAGTTCTCTTGGAATTTTAGGATGTGCGTGTCTACCAATAGCCTGCGTCGCATCCGAACTGTGAACCCCGGTTAAGGGTTCAGTTCGGATGCGACGCAGGCTAGTCTACCAACTTCTACACGTAAATTGTGGTTTCCTATTCGGAATTTAGCTAAAATTCTTCTGTGTTTCATATTTTTAACAAGATCATAACAATTAGAACTAATTGTATCTGTTTTAAATTTTGAGTAAAATGAAAGCTTTGTGTTTAATTGAATAAGCTTCATTTGATGTAATTTGGATTCTTTTGTAATTTTCAAATTTATATCAGATATATATTTTTTCATTAATTTGTGTTGATCGAGATCAGGGGGTCTTGTATTTGGTATCTGCTGGAATGTTTCTAAAATCTTATTTATGGTGGTCATGAAGCTCGATTTATTAGACGACGCAAGGATGTTTGAAATATATAAACATTGTTTGGCAATACTATCTTCGGGGAGGGTTTGAAGATGCATCCAGAAGTGTAACATATTCCGGTAAATTAATGATTTCAATGATAATCTTCCAACTTCATTCCGAGTAGCCACATTAGGGGCTCCAGGAGTTCTAAATCGTGAACTTGAGCGAAGTTCAGCCTGTCGATTTTGCGGAACTGAAGTAATCATCGCAGCTAACATAGCAGGTTTAGGATCAACATCAGCGTTCGGAGCACGAGGTTGCCTGCCACTCGCTTTTCCCTTCGCTCTTGTTTGCGGCGTTGCCTTTCTAGTCTGGGAGCAAGTGTGCTCCCGTGGGAATTTTGTGCTGAAAGCAAGCCACCAGTCTGGAAGTGTTCATTGGGGCCTAGTAGACATGAAAAGTTTTGGTGGCAACTTTGTAACTTGCTAAGACGGGATTTATGGGGGTTCAAAATTGTGACGTATGGAGGCCAGCATGGAAACGAGGCTGGAGTATAAAACTCCTTATAACTTTCATAAAAATGCACCGTTGCTCACCAAACGTGGCTATATTATAATGATCGATGTTCTTAATTGTATTTAGCGGTTCTTAATTAAAATAATGGTCACGGTTTAGTTTTCGATATCCGGCCCTCTCCCTTCTTGGTACAACCCGTTGATTTACCTTTCTTTTGCTCCTTTTGCGCATTATCTCTAGTTTTGGCCATAACACAACACTCTTTTGAATATTTGTGACACGACACTAGTATGTATGTTTCTTATGCAGTTTGAGCCACGTACTAATTTCCCGCGAATTTCTGGACTTGATTCATAAGCTCCGGAGATCCTTACATATAATTGGCTGGTTGGTTTAAGTGTTGACGTTTGCTTTGATGAAGTGTGATGTGTTTCCTAACCTTCAGAAGCCAAAAACACCGATAGATTTTTATGCGTATTCACTGTCTTTGGATGAATTTTTAGGGTATGAAGACTTGTCAGATCTTGATGAAACTTGGCCTAGTGTTAGAGGAGCTGCATATGAACCAAAGCGTGTGAGCGTTTAGCGATATTTTAATTATTTTTCTTATAAGAGTACTTGCCGTGATGAAACACAGAAACTATTTCTATGAAGATGAATTGCATTTGAACAAAGTAAAATATTAAAAAACGCTCACACTCTTTGACAGGCCATCATGTGCTGATTGACATTATGCAGCCGAATCGTCCGTAGGCGCGAACGTGAAGGGACATAAATTCACTTCTGTGAGACTCGTCTTTTTTTGCGTTTGTTGCCTTAGCATTTACTGAAAATGTAATATTTGTGCAAAAAAAAAATTTCAGCGTATTCTACATTATATAATCTTTCCAGTGATATATACAATGTAGGTTTCTATACTTTCCTTTAAAATGATGCGCGTGCGATTTTATTTGCGAGAGACACCCGTGAAGGTTTACGGTAACCTTAAGAGAGCTTCGTATGCATGGAATATAACCTCGTTTTCATGTTTTCTCAAAGGTTTAAATGCTAATAACTTTGTAACCAATTGTTATAACACTATTAAACTACAAACTGTCAACAACTTCTTACTGCTCTTTCAGGAGTCTGTATCAATTTTTCTGTATTTGTTTAAATTCAGAATGTATGCTAATTATGCCACGCTTTTTTGCATAGGGTCTATACCGGTCGCCATGTCTTGTTAACATGTTCGAGATCTTGTTTGTTTAAAAGCCCAATCTCTTTCTGTATTTGCTTTGTCGTTTACGAGAATAAGAAACCTTTCAAAAGAGAAAGGTGCGTTTTTTTTACAAATATAATGCTGTATATATAGATTACATAATGTGAAATATTGTTATTATTACATACACACATGACGTTTACCACCGCGGGCTCACCATTCGGTAAAACATTCATAGAAAATTTTAGCTTTATCACATTTAACAAATAGATGTTGTAATTATCGCTATCTTTTATTTTCGCTTTGAACAAAATGTCATTGGTACCATTGGTAGGAATACAGTCGAACCTGTATATAACGGGCACCCTCGGGACTTTAGACATACAGGTTGGCCGCTTGATACAGGTTCATCAAAATACTTACTGGGCGTGGACTCTGGAAGGTGATTCCTTCTCAATTACATGGCTACAAACAAAACTAACTAAAGAAGGATTTGAGGTCAAGTAATTCTAAACATTGCGATATACGATATTGGTGAATGAACTACTACTGTATGAACAATAACGGCTTTGTAGCGGTGGTTTTAGGTTTCCATTCAAAGGTGGCTGCTTAATACAGGTCAAAATAACGAAGACAGACAAACACGAGACTGGTCAGTAAAGGGTGGCCACGACCGCTTAATAGAGGTGACCGTTTAATACAGGTAGCAAATACAGAGATTGTTTGGGAGAAAATTCGGTACTTTGAAAACTGGCCGCTTAATAGAGGGTGGCCGCTTAATTAATACAGGGCCGTTATATACAGATTCGACTGTATATCAGTCGTTCGAATACTTTACTAAAGGGAGATAGTGTAGCAATGGGTCTATAGTTTCCAGTGTCAGTAACCTCACCATTCTTATAGATGGGGGTAACTCTTGATATTTTGAAGATGTCATGCAGGCACCACACCCGTTATAATTGATTAGTTGTAGATAATAATAATAATTTTATTAAACCTTATATCTCTACAGATACATTGGTAAAATGACAATAGAACATATACTAAATTAATGTCAAATACAATTTAACATCGATACCTCTTATAAGAGGGGCTGAATGGGGTTAACTGATAACTGAGAAATGGCCAAAAATATTACTGTTAACTGAGAATTTTACCTTTTTTTAGCTGTTAGCTGATATTTGTGAGATAGCTGTTACCTGATATTTCATAATTTTTTTATTAAAATGACGTAACGTCACATGCTATTATTGGCTTTTCGGATGGTTTTCGACAGATTTGATCCAGTTGATAATAGTCAAATATTAAACATGACACATCAGAGTTATCTGATACTAGAAAAATCTATTGAATAGACAAAATGTAGTGTTTGATGTTGAATTAGCGGTTATTATTCATTTCATACCAGCAAATATGTATTCAAATCAGGTTAGGGTAGTCTTTTTATTTAACTTAACTGATAACAGCAAAATTTAACTGATAACTGATAAATAGCTAAAAATTTAGCTGTTAACTGATATTGGTACCCCCCCATTCAGCCCCTCTTATAATAATTCTTTTGACAACTCCAAAAACTCATAAAAGTACTTTGAAGAAAGTTTCATAATACTGATTCATCTTTCATTGAAAATAGTTATAAAAATAAGGATTTATTATCGAAGAAACGAAAACTATCGTTAATATTATAAAGGGATTTGAGAAAAACCTCTCTCATCCTTATGAATTTATGATGGTTACACTCAAATGCATAATGTATTTTGTTACCATCACAAATATCACAAACTCGAGCGTCGTAAGGAATATTTTTATACTCGACCAGTTTCAACCGGCAACTTATGTGCCGAAAATCTTATTTTGGTTACAGCGTGGAGTATCTTACGTTAGATGTATAATTATACATGTATAAATATAGTATAAAGCGGCTAAGACAATGCAGGAAAGGATATAATTTCATATAGATATCAACGACAGACTACATAGACTTGTTGTTAGTCAGGACGGTATTTAGAGCAGACAGTTTTCCAGGTTTTCCAGTCTGATACACTCAGCTGGATCAAAACTAGTTGACTCTAATAGTCAGTGACAAGTAGTGTGAAAAAAGTAGTCGAGGAAGTCGTGAAGTACGAATCGAAGAGTCAGATACAAGAAAGTTGCATATACTGATTTATGAGGCTAAAGATTCACTACTTTAGTCCGACTGACACCCAAAAATCGATTGAATTTAGATTACAGTGTGGTTTCGTCGGTCGGTAACTGATAAGTAAAATCAAGTTATCCTCTCTTGGTAAAATATATCCGTGAAATAGCGTAGCACATATTAAATATCATTTTCGTACTATTGTATTGCTTGAAATCACTACAAGAGAAACTTTAAAGCAAAATATCCAAGGCAAGTAGGAAGTGTGAAAGATTTTGCCACATCATTTTATGGACTAGCTAGAATTCGTACGTGTATATGTTGGGAATTTGGTCGGTGCACATTCCTGTTTTCACTTCTCTGATCTACTTAAAAACTAATATTCTGTCGTGCGTCTGCTCTCTTATAGATGCATAGATGACGTCACAACTGTATCTTATGGCGCACTTCTTTGTTCTCTTCACGTTGTGACGTCATGATCTATGCATCTATAAGAGGACAGACATACGACAGAATGGAATATATTCGTTAAATAGTGGCCCGTGGACACTATCAAAACTTTTGTGGTGAACAATACGCGACAGTAGAGTGTTTCTGTCTCGTGACTAATAGGGGAGCCAGGGTGGCGCAGTGGTTAAGCGCTTCGCCTCTCACCTCTGTGGCCCAGGTTCGATTCCCGGACGGGGCGCCATATGTGAGTTGAGTTGGTTGGTATCTCGCCCTTGCTCCGAGGGTTTTTCTCCGGGTTCTCCGGTTTTCCTCCCTCCGCAAAAGCCAACACGCTAAATTCCAATTCGATCTGTGGATTAGCTGAGACCTGGCTTTGATCAGCCCCCATGGTTGTTTCAGGTCTCGTTAGAAATTCAGAGTTTTTATTGGCTGAAAATTTCCCTTGGAAATTTAATGTTCTTTAAACTAGCAATGAGCCCACTCATTACCGACGGGCTACTGAACTAGCGTATAAACCCCTCGAAAAGTCGGTACGAGGAATAGCAAGATATATCAGGGGGACAAGGGGGGGAAAAAGTAGAGGGGAGGAGTGGTCGTCAAAAATATTTTGAAGGGTGGATTTTTTCTTTTGAAATTACCCTCCTCCCCTCTCCCACCCCCTAAAAAAAACTTTTTCATGAATCTCAAAAGAATCAAAAATTAATTAAGAATCTTGGGAGATGAATGTAATGATTCAGTGTTACCTATCTGAGAGATATGGACTCAGTCAGTCTCGCCAAGAGCCAATATTATTGGCTGCGCGTTATAATTAGACCCTGGGAACGAGGTTGTTACCGGGGTTCCTGTGGTTAAATTTGATTCAAGATGGCGGCGAGCACGGTGGAGAAAGCTAAAGGCAGTCTTCGTAAGAAATCCGCTGTAAAGAACACACTTGGGAGTCCATACACCCTGAAGTGGTAAGAGACTACTTGATAGATAGAGCATCGTGGAAAATATGCTAAACGAACTCAGTGTTGCCTGTCAAGTGGCACTTGTTGACACTGATTGTAATTTTGTTTAGTTATATAATATTTTCAAGTCAGTTTATACAATGCAAAGCGCTGTTTTTTCTTTACTTTACAAGACAAACACTCTCACTAATTAATGAATAGTATCAATTGCAGAATACCCCCCGCTCAAGTATGTTAGGTGGAGACGCCAACAATCCAACATGTCAACGCCATTGCTCCATATATTGTATCAGTCAATTCCAAACCCGTGCATCCCTCCCCCCCCCCCCCAAAAAAAACCGGGCCACCCCCGGGCATTTGGTGAGAGGCTTGCTCCCGAGGGTGGGGAATTTGACGAGTATCTAAGCCCTCAGGGGCGGGCATTTGACAAACAGTTGGGGTGGGGGTGGGGCATTTGATCGGTGTTCAAAAAATACATTCTTTCTGTCTACAAATTCGCATCGCTCGCGTCGAAATGGTGAACGTACGTGTCTTCGAGGAATTCCAGGATAATGATTGCGCATTTGTAGAGGCTTGATAGAGTAAACCTGCTAAATTTGAAGGCCACTTTCAGAAGTAAATTGCTTATGTTTAAACCTATAAACGTTTTGCTTCATGAACTTTGATCGACTGCGTGATATTAAAGTGCATATACATGTAAGCCCTGGTCAGTTATGCTTTTTTTTGACAGCTTAGACCTTAAAAGGTAGAGAAAAAATTCCGATGTTTTAAAATAAATATGTATTCATTATTTTTTTAGCGACAAAACCTCGAAATGTAGAATCATTTCCGCATATGTTCGGGGACTGGGATGAGGATAAAACGTGACGTCATCAAGAGAACTCGTCTCTTCACGGGTAAAAAGCGTTGGCTTATTTGCAAAATAATTGAATAGATAACCAAGAAAGATGATAATATCTCGCTAAACGATCGGAGAGCGTTATTCGGCAAGCCTTTAATACAATGGCACATCGAGCATGTTCTGTTGATGACGTCAAAACTAGACCCAGTGCCAATTTTGTTAAGTGCTCTCGTGCGCTTGATTTTTGTCCACAGGAAACCCAAGACACGTTTTGGGGGTACTTTGAACGGCCAATACACCACAACAAATAAATCAAACCAACTTTTTATTCCGGAATCCTTTCTCTATGGCCTAGCTCTAATCTCTTCGTAAGAAATATAATTAGCCAGGGCTTATATGCACTTTAAGTGCGTGACAAGATATTTGCTGTGACCCTCGACAGCGCGCGAGTTAAATACTTAATTATTATATCTAAAAGACGGGCCGATTGGTGCCTGTTGCATACTTTATATACCAAGAACATAAGCTAACATATTCAATTTCAAACCATTAATACGTTTATTATAAAGTATATAACTGAAACCAAGATTTCCAAGAACGATCAAGCCGGTAGAAATGATTGTTCTCATCCCTGACCGGTTGAAGGTGGTTTTCACCGTCGGTGTTTCCTGTGAATTGCTTGAGTCAGAGATTCTGAATAAAACAATGATTTCATTTATTTGAATGTCAATAGTCTTTGCCTTGTAAAATTTTCTGATCCGGTCCCCGATGGTGGGGCATTTGAACAGCCTGGATGAAAAACTGGTGGGGCATTTGAACAGTTTTTCTGCCTTGGCAGTGGGGCATTTGATCGAATTTTTTTCAAAATGTTCAAATGCCCGGGGGTGGCCCGGGGGAGCATGCGCGGGTTTGGAATTGACTGATACAAATGGACTATGGTTATCTCTCTATAGAGATGTCTGGGTGTGAACGAGTCTCTGTTCACAATAGTACATATATACGTAGAATGAAGTAACATGTCATGTATGATGTTAACGCGCTAGAGAGATATGTCTGGGTGTGAACGAGTCTCTCTGTTCATGACACTCACAGTAGTAGAGTTTGAGGTAGCCTGCAAAAAGGTGCTTAATTCTTAAGCTCTAGGTTCCTAAGGGACAAAGTCACAATGACTGATGCAATGGGGTTATTTAAAGATATTTATTTATTCTTATAATTTTAATAACCATATATGGCCTAGCACATTGACATGTTGGCATCTCCACCTAATGTACCTGAGGTGGGGGGGCGAGGCGGGGAGGCAGGCAGTATAGTACATTGACCCATTGTATATGTTGCCCAGTACAATACATATCCTGCCAGTTCAGTTTGTAACCACCATATCTTTCTTTTTGTGGTCGGAAAAAATGTGAAATTTCTTCCAGAGACAGCCCAACATAACGTAAAAAGTTTCACGGTTTTACCTTAAATATCTTGAAAATTATTGCCATATATTTTTTACAAAGCTCCTGAGATGGTAGGGGTGTTAAATGCTGAATGCAAATTAGCAAATCGATCCCATCAGTGGAAATACCATGAGCCACATGCTCTAGTGACTAGCCCTAAACACGCTAAATTAGGATGAACTTTATCTGGGACTCTTGTCCTGTCATTCTATCCGACAACTAGTTGGCAAGCTTGTACTGTAAATTGTTTTTCTGTCTATATTTTTGTAGTGCAGTTTGTTTGTCATTGTAATAATGTGCTAAATACTAGTTGTAAAATTAATAAATAAAATTAGTGAGCAATTGGACTTACAGAGGTTAGGTGTTTTTGCATCAAATGTTATAAAAAAAAATGCATCAAATGTGAGACATGCTGGAAATACGATGTTGCAATATTATTTCAAGGGATGAATGACATAAAAGACAGAGCTACAGTGTATATATTAGCTCTATTAGCATTCAGGATTTCACCAATTGAGCCCATTTGCAAACACATCTGGTAAGATTAGCAAAAATTATATAATAATTATTTTTGTAGTTGGATCTTAGTTAGTCTAAAAGCTTCAATTTGAGAAAATAAATTGTTTAGCTACTTATACAATAGATTTTTAACAATATGTAGTCAACTGGCTGGATACTGGAAGCTACCTTGGGAATTTGAACTTTTGAAGTTTGGGTTGTTCAAGAATTTCCCTCCACCAGGCCAAAAAGGTTGTTCAAATGCCCCACCCCATGGTCATTTAGGCAATCAAATGCCACTGCATTTTGTTTTTTTAACAGACAGTTGTAGCCTTTTCAATGTGACTTGGTTCTTTCTTAACCCTTTCACTACTAGAGCGGCCAAAAGCGGCCAATATGAAGCATGTACCTGGGAAAAAATATTGCATCAAACCTAGACATGCTGGAAATACGATGTTGCGATATTATTTCAAGGGATGAATGACTTCAAAGTCACAGCTATAACTGGGATCGCTTGACTCTCCCACTTTGGAGAACAACTCATTTGTTTTGGTGATCGTTTTTCGTTTCTCCGATTTTCACCAATTTCGAGGAGCTGAAAATTGCCCTCCAAAATCCTTCCCATTCGCCCTTGAAATCAAAAGCAAACACAAAATCAGCACTCAGTCGTTACAGTACCTTCTTTAATCTTTCGAACCACCAGGTTTGTTTGCACAAAACACACATTGCGACTGTGAAGCATGCTATTCTTAATGCCACCTCCAATTGCATGCTGGGTAATCAACAAAAAAAATCACAAGGGGACCCCCCTCTGGGACTCCTGTAGGTTTTTTTTATAAGTCTTTTACCCCTACAACCAAGAGCGGTGATTTGGACTCAAGCCGTTGCTTTAAAGTGACAAAAACACATCCTAATAGGTTTAAGCAGGGGGAAAAGACAACCAACTGCAGAATTTCAAAGGTTTCAGTGAAGAATTATTTCATGTGTCCCAAAGCAGAAACACAAAAGAAAAACCCTATGAAACCCCTCACAAGGCCTACTAAAAGCAAACCAAGTACTTTTCAGCCGTCATCAGACTTAATGATGTCCTCTAGCTCTCTTACAGTGGCTTATTTGTCCAAAATTAGAGCACATTTCATTGGAAAACCTACAGAAGAAACCATACTCACCGCCGCCGAGTCTGTAGAATTCTGCCGAATGGCATCATGGGGAAAGTTTGAGCCCTTGGTTTAAAAAGTCAGCAGTATTTAACTAGCCCGGGCTAGCCAAACTGGAACTGAGGGGGGAGGGTTGAGTTAGCACTCTGCATTTCACCCATTGAGCCCAAACACGTCCAGGAGTGAAAGGGTTAAGGTTATTTCTGGAAGCCAGTGCCCTAATTATATTTATTTTAAACTTTTGCACACAAAACTATTGTATTTTTCAAAGGGTACAATAAATTGTTGTTGTTGTTGTTGATGAGCAGACAGTTGTTTGTGATAAAAAAGATTGAAATGAATCGTTGTTAAATATAGGTTTGATTTCACTTACATGAAATTAACTAACCAACCTTTGAAGTTGTCTAAAGTGACCTTCTACTCCAATTCCACCATGATCTTGATTGAGGAAACCACACAGCACATACATGTAACATGAAATCAAAACAACTTGTTCAAATTCCCCTCCACCTCTCCCACCCCCAGGACAGCCACCAATGTCAAATTCCTTACTCCCCAGGGACAGCAACGAGTCAAATGCCAGGGGGATATCAAGGTTTCTATTTGATCAGTATACATACAATGTAAGGGCGAAATGTTAAATCAGATTTACACATGCAGCTCTTATTCAATAATAATTCAATTCTAGCTGGTATTTAGATTGATGTTCCGATAACCTTGATCTTTAACCAATATTATCACTCCAAATATTGTGAAGTTCCTTTGTAAATTTCATATCATTAGTTGATCTACAGTAATTTCACTGCACAATGAACTGCGTAAATTTTCTCCTTTGAAGTTTCACTCACATGAATAAAATTTGTTCTTCAAGTCTATTTTGAACTGAAAGGCTGCCAAAACTACCAATCAATAGCTTACATATTCAACTCTTTTCAGAATACCTCATTTGGCTATATTTGAAGGGCTGTGTGCAAAAAGGGCGTAAGTGACTCTTGATCACATTCTAAATTCTCCTTCAGTTTCTTTGTTTTATAAGGGAGAATTTAGAATGTGATCAAGAATCACTTATGCCCTTTTTGTATTATTATTGGCTGGATAGTGGTACCAGCTGAATACTGGGCAGCATACTGTAACCTAATTCAACCCAACAACTAAAGTATATAAAGATGTATTTGAAAGAAATACAATGTAATTAGTTCTGCCATTTTTTTATATTTCTCTGTGTTGTTACATTTATTAAGAGAAAATAAGTTTTCAAGTTTGAAAAATAACAATTCTCCGCTGATAAATCTAGCTTGTGTGGTGGGTCAGTTCAGTGCAAATTAATCCTGAGTTTCTCTTCTTCAACACAGCACAATAAATTGAATTTTAATTGAATTTAAATTTTTTTTAAATATGTACATGTAAGAATGGTCTGAATAGTAGACTTCCTCAAAGTCCTTTTCAGTTATTTTATACTGCTTGCATATTGAAAAGGACTTTTTCCACTTGCAATGCATCAAAATTTGCTGGTGGATTTTTAACTCAGGTGACATACATGTACAAAGTGTAGCAGCAGCCTTAAGCCAATAGAAAGCATGGATTATGACGGAATGCCTTGAAGCGTGAAATCCTACAGCTTTAGCTGAGATGAGCATGTGAAAATGAAAATTGTCACCTTTCCCTAAACCACACGCCAATCAATTTTTGCACCAGAATATTTAATTAGATTTGAATCCTCACAAGTAAAATAAGTCAACCTCTCGTGACCTTTTGCTTACTCTCGTTTCACTTGAAATAGAGGAAACAAAGAGGTTGACGTGTGGCAAGTCTATCTAGTTGAAGAGCTAATTGAAAGGCTTTGTGCAACAAGGGCGTAAGTGACTCTTGATCACATTCTAAATTCTCCCTTACAAAACAAAGAATATAAAGGAGAATTTAGAATGTGATCAGGAGTCACTTATGCCCTTATTGTACACTGCCCTTCAATTGTTCATGCATGTCTGATATAATTATCTGATGTCAATGTTATTTGTCCTTATTCTTTTAATAGGCCTACTTTAGGGAAAGAAGATTGTATTCAAATCTTCAACGAAATCAAGAGGTCAGCCATATTGATCATAATAATATTCTTTTCATTTTTTAGGTTTACATTATTTTGTATGTATTTAACAGTTAATTTCTATTAAACTTCTGTAAGCAGACTTAATAAATGAATCAAAACTCATATTTACCAAGATCAGTAGACATTTGATCAGGTTCATTGTAGCAGATTAAATAATATCAATGTAATTAATATACATGTATAGGAATTTATAGTACCCAAGTTATACTGTCCTGTAACTGGTGCAGTGAATGGAACCAGTTTCATATTGATGAGACCATGAATTATGCAATAAGATGTAGAATAGTCATGAAGTGGCTTTAATTTACTACTGTATTCATCACGTTTTGACATCATCTGTACAAGACAGACCCATGGCACAGTGAATCCTCCTTTTGCACTCCATGCCCCTTGTAGATATAACATCTTATAATTAAAATTATCTTAATAAGATGTCCACCTGGTTATATAAACTTTAAAATGTAAGAAATACATTTGTAAATCTGCCGTTTAGTGACCATTATGAACAGTGGTACAGTAGTTTTGTTTCATTTTTTGGTAATTATTTTTAACTCGTAGGAACGAGTTAACAACGGGATGGTTGCATGGGGAAATCATGCCACTAGCTCACTCACTAAGACATTAGCAGAATGGAATGCTTGGAATACAAATTGATAAGAATAGCTGTAATACAAATTTGATGTAATTACTAATTGAAGATTGTTATGGAACATTAATAAAAATTAATTATTGCTGTTGGAATTTACATTGCTTATGTCCTCATCGCCGGTTCCCCTCTTGCTTCTAACTGTAAAGTTACCGCTATCGTATTTATATGCGAGTGAGCAGCTGTGTTAACCATGTAGGAGATGTGTGTGATCTTGTGCTGATAGTGAGTCGAAAAACCCTTGTATGTTTTCATGCCTATAAACTTGCTTAAGTGCCTATAACCCCCAAAATTAATTTTGTTTGTAACATTGATTCTGTATAGCACCCTGACTATAAAGAATTTTAAAAAATGAAAGTGAAAAACTAAACTTCAATGATTGTAGTGGCATCAAAGTTAGGGAAAACATCCGTTTTGGGCTCCCTGTTTCCAGTTGGAAGTCAGCGCAAGTCTAAATAGTGCCAGGACCTGGAGTTGTGACGTCAATTTGACATCATTTTACTACAACAACCAGAATCCTTTGCACGGTTTCTTTTGTTCCTTTATTTCAGACCATTGTCTAATTGCTACTCTCAAAGGAGTTGGAAAATCTGATGAAGGTTAGAAGAATTAAAAAAGGAAAAATGGCCTATTATTAGTCTAATCCTATGAAATAAACTCCATCACAAGACAGAGCACATTGAAATTAGTAAATTAACCACGTTTGGTGAAATTTCATTGGATATTTACCATGTGGTGAGCTTTCAAGTAATGCAGAAATAAGAGATGTTTGTATGGAATTGGAAGGACACCAGTTACTACATACACGTTACAGGTCATTAGTCTTCAGGCCCCCAACGGGAATTGAAAACTGATGGCCACATGTTCTGGTTCTCAACAGTTGAGAACCAGAACTTTGAAAGGCCGTAAAATAATTACAGTTGAGTTTTAGCCTCCCATTTTTGCTTTAAGTTCTAAAGAATAGTTTGAAGTTTCAATCAAAAAATGATTTTTTTTGGGGTTATACACTGTAGGCACTTTAATATTTTATGGCAGGTGGCTCAAATTTGACAGACATGGTATTGGGTCGTATTAGTGCCGTAATGATGATGTTATTGGTCATGTGATTTTAAGTACATGCCCATATTTCCCTCACTTTTAATGCCAGCCTGCTCAAAACTTTGATGGGCATCACTCGACAGGTATTGGATCCCCATGAATCACTTAGTAGTGATGTCGTAATGATAATGTCATCTGTCACAAGATCTGTAGTACATGTACATGCCCGTATCTCCCTCATTTCCAATGGCAGGCGGCTCAAACTTTGACAGGCATGGTATTGGGTCACTCTCCATGAATCACTTACATGTAGTGGTGATTTCGTAATCAGATGCCATCATCGGTCACATGATTTTAAGTAAATGCCTGTATCTCCCTCATTTCTAATGGCAGGCGGCTCAAACTTTGACAGGCATGGCATTGGGTCTCCATGAATCACGTACATGTAGTGGTGATTTCGTAATGATGCCATCATTGGTCACATGATTTTAAGTACATACCCATATCTGCCTCATTTCTAATGGCAGCTGGCTCAAACTTTGACAGACATGGTATTGGGTCTCCATAAATCACTTACTGGTGATGTCGTAACGATGATGTCATCGGTCACATGATTTTACAGGCTAGACCTAGGCTATCACAACAGCAATAATATCTTGAATTTTGAACACTTCCACATGTTTACCTGTGTGCATAATTCATCCAGTTTTTAATAACCCCTAAGGATGGAATATAGTCATTAGGGACCATACACTGTACATACATGTAGTATTCTATATGGTAGTTGTTTTATACTAACACTACAGTATTAAAAACATATTTAAACATGGGGAAAGCAAAATGAAGATCTGTGTGCAAAAAGGGCATTAGTGTCTCCTGATCAGATTCTAAATTCTCCTTCAATTTCTTTGTGTTGTAAGGGAGAATTTAGAACATGATCAAGAGTCACTCATGCCCTTTTTGCACACATCCCTTCAATTGCATCTGAACTATAGAATTGTGCCTACTTTTTACACCGATTGTTTCTTAATAAATGCAACTCATACAATGTATTAATATAGCAGTCTGCTCACCAGAATTTTGTAGCTTTGGGTCCAAGGACCCACAAAGACAACGAATTGTGGGACATTTCAGAGAGACAGTGCGTGGTCAATTATAGGATTATCATTAGCAATTGAAGATATTCTTATTCAATTTCTCAACTTCTTTTACCATTGTTTTCCTTTTAGACCAAATTTTAACAGCTAGTTTTTCTACTTATATAATGCACCCTCAGGTCCAAGTATATTTATTTAATTTTGTAGTGCACCATTTTGAAAGAAAAGTGAGAATCCCACAATGCTGCAGTCTGGTAAGAACACTGATATACAGTGTAGCCATTGAATACTACATGTATGTGGTGTTTTTTTTATGAACTTTATTTGCCACATAAATAGGAATTACAGATACAGTAGAATGTAATGTATGGCGAGGAGACCTCAAGAAACCATCAGGCTTATAGTAAGAGGTCACCTCGTAGCTTAATAAGTTTATAAAAATTTCTCAGGCTGCTGCCAATGATTATTGATGTTATAATAAACCATTTTAAAGTCAACAATTGCATATCACTTGTATTTTTGCTTCAGGATCTTTCCGCCTGTTTTGAGCATGAAGCAAGTTGGGAAGAAAAAGTGCAAGCAGTTGGTAGCTGCTTTAAGATCTAAAGAAACTCTACCAGGAGAAGATGACAAGCAACTATTAAAAGAGATGGAGGAGAGACAACAACTTAGGAACCATCTGGCTGTTGGAATAAATGAAGTATCAAGAGGACTGGAAAAAAATCAACTCAAGTTAGCACTGGTGTGTATACATTGTACATGTAAAGTAACTAAGTCCTGCATACAATGTACACTGTAGCAGTTAAATAAAAGCTATTGGTTCACAGCTACATGTATTCATAAAAAAATGTCCTGCATTGTATATCCTGGTTCCAGAGGTTTTCTAGAGAGAACAGCCGTGGAGAAAGGGCCGCGAAGCTGCGATCAGCGACTCTTTCTCCGTGGCTGGTCTCTCTAGAAAACCTCTGGAACCAGGGTAGCATTGTGCTACATATTACATTTTTGTAGGTCCATCACACTCAAAGAGAACATTTTGAAAAAAGGTAAATCTGTCATTTTGACATTCAACTGAAAACTTTTACACAAAGTCATGTTAACTTACATTTGTACAATGTACCTCAACAAACACCTCTATTATAATGAATTAAGTTCAGTCTTTGAGTGTACAATGCAACCTGATTTTATGCTGTCAGTACAAACTTCTTCGTAATCTTTCTAAGCTGTTTAATGCCTTTTGGGGAGTTTGATCGATTTTTCTTCTCTCTTTGTGGTTGCAGTCGAGAAAATCTTTAATAGAGAGTTTTAGATGGTATATTTTGGCTTTTTGTTCTCAGAATATTCATTGTCATGCAGCTCATTTAAGCTGTTTACATCTTCCTCTGTAATTTTCACAAACCTGCCACCATCTTTGTAGTTCAAAAGGTGTGGCAAACATGACATTGTCAATATTTTCACTAGTGAGGATATCGAAAATACGCTACTCTGCACTACCCCGATGTAGTTTTATATTAATTATATGAGTGGTTTATTTCTCAGTAAAACACTACATGTATCATCCATATAATAAATAGCAAAAATCAATATGTTTGTCAATTGAGCAGTCAGTACAGCTAAAAAATAATGCACAAAAAATTGCAAGAAGTCCCACAAGAACTTGTTGTGCAGCTGCTAGAACCCACAAGAAGTTGATAACCCACTTTTTGTGGCTCATGCAAGTACTACTAGCCTGATTTTGAGGTCATCTGCTCACTTCCTCCCCCTCCCAACAGGCTACATATAATCCAGTACTTCATTAGGGGTCCAGAACAAGAATCCTGTTGCTGTTTTGCAGGGGTTCAGGGGTTCAGTTCAGATGCGATGCAGGCTAAGTTCGAGTGAATTTCATGTGATAACAGATATACATGTAGCACTCATGCCAAGCATCATGCTTACTAATCAAGACCTCCGAACTAACCTTTGCAACCTGTAAATCAGCCTGAATTTCAGCCGTCTCCTCCGGTTCGTTCCTCCCGAGAATTGTGGAAATTTGCATTGTAATATATAAAGGAATTTCAAGATGGCAGCTAAACCTGGAAGAGATTGTGAGTGAAACAAAACAGGCCAGTCTGCCATGCTCCCTTGAATCAACTAGCAAAAAACCTGGAGATTGGTGTCTGAAACCTTGAGATTTTATGTATATGTAACACTATACCACATTGTAAATAAAAATAGCCATGTCAGTGTACATTATTCCAAGGGGAAACAAAATGCTGTGGATGTTACAATATGTATTCATAAATAGCTGCCAAATGAATGTATTGAGATGGGGATGCTGTGCTTGATTTAGGGTCTTAAACATCCTACATGTACATGTATGTACAAATGTACTGCACATCCTCACGAGTTTGACATCAGAGGCCCTCCTGAGCCATCTCTCATCACTTCAGCATGAGTTTATTTCCAAATTTTGACCAGTAATTCTTTTACTCAACTCTGACATTGAAGTTTTCTCTAATTTACCTTTTATTAACCCTTTCCCTACTGGACATGTTTGGCTCAGTTGGTGAAATCCTGAGTGCTAACTCAACCCTCCCCCCTCGGTTCAAGTTTGGCTAGCCCGGGGCAGTTAAATACTGCTGACTTTTTAAGCCGAGGGCTCAAACTTTTCCCACAATGCCATTTGGGAGAATTCTGTGCACTCGTTAGCGGTAGGTATGGCTTCTTCGGTAGGGTTTCCAATGAAATGATTGTGCTCTAATTTGGGAGAAAAAAGCCACTGCAAGAGAGCTAGAGGACATCATTAAGTCTGAGGATGGCTGAAAAGTACATGTACTTGGTTTGCTTTTAGTAGGCCTTGTGAGGGGTTTCACAGGATTTTTCTGTTGTGTTTCTGCTTTGAGACACATGAAATAATTCTTCACTGAAATCCTTGAAATTTTGCAGTTGGTTGTGTTTTCCCCCTGCTCAACCTATTAGGATGTGTTTTTGTCACTTTAAAGCAACGGCTTGAGTCCAAATAACCGCTCTTGGTTGTAGGAGCAAAAGACTTATAAAAAAAACCCTACCCTGATTTTTTTGTTGATTACCCAGCATGCAGTTGGAGGTGAGAGCAGGTAAATGTGGTCGAGTGAAATGCAGTGTAAACATCGGTGTGGTTCACAGTCGTTTGGTGCATTTTATGCAAACAAACCTGCTGGTTGGAAAGATTAAACAAGGTACTGTAACGACTGAGTGGTGATTTTGTATTTGCTTTTGATTTCAAGTGTGAATGGGAAGGTTTTTTTTAGCCGATTTTCAGCTCCTCAAAATTCGTGAAAAGTGAAGAAATGAACAACAATCTCCAAAACAAATGAGTTTTTCTCCAAAGTGGGTCAGAGTCAAGTGATCCACGTTACAGCTGTGGCTTTGAAGTCATTCATCCCTTGAAATAATATCACAACATCGTATTTCCAGCATGTCTAGGTTTGATGCAATAATTTTCTCCAGGTACATGCTTCATATTGGGCGGTGCAGGAGGGAAAGGGTTAACTGAAGAAGCATCTAAACAAACTGCTAGAAAGCCAATGGGGTGTTGTTCAAATCCTGCTATCATTCAGTAGTAATGTTTTCTTCTTCGTCCTGTAGGTTTGTCGGTCAATACAACCAGCCATGATGACAGATCATTTGCTGTTTCTAGCTGCCAATCGTGAAACACCTGTTTTGTGTTTACCTGAGCTCAGTAACACAATGTCTCCTCTGCTGAGGACAAGGAACGTCGCTGCTATAGGATTTAAGGTAAATAAGTATTTATTTTATTTATTAGCACCAAGTATTCGATCTCACTAGTGTTATTGAGTTATTGAGGTCTATAACCATTTGCAGTGTTAATTACATGTATATTAACATTGTAAATCTTTGAATATTATGCTTTGGTTAATAATAATAAGAACAACGAGAATAGTAGTTACATTGTATAGCTGTAGTAAAAGTATGCAGTAGCAGCAGTATTATTATAATTGTTATTATTATTGTTGTTGTTGTTTATTGTACAAATGTAGTTTTATTATATTTCTCAGGGTACAGTTTTTACATTCAAAATCAGCTCCCCCTCATTGATCCTCTAAAAATATGCAAGTGCAAGTATCATGTCAAAAAAATATATATATATTGTACTACATGTATTGTGTTTGTTTCTCACAAAAAGGTATTAATCTTGCAAATTTTGTAACAAGATCAATGGTTTCCCAAATTTGTGATGAAATAAATTTAAATGTTTGTATTCCGTAATTTGTTCGTGCTTTAGGTCTGCTAAAGTTCTGTCTGGCGGCAAATCTAGTATTATAGGAGTGTCGATCTGATGCAATCTTAATAGTTTCACAAAATATTGTTGGGACTTTACTCTTTTCATTTATAATTTTATATGCAAAAGTAGCTATTTTTAATTTGAAAATGTTATCAAGCATAAGTATACCAAGGAGATTAAAATAATGGGTGGCATTTTCTCTTTTTCGCACAAAAAAAAACATTTTTTATGCATTTATTTTGACAAGAACGCAATTTTGTCAATTTCAAAGTATAGGCGTTACCCCAGCTCATCAATCCATATTTTATATGAGTTTTTTGTTCAATATTTCTAAATATGCTTATGTCTCGGATTCTTTTCTTTGAAGAGGTTATCAACATAAAATTAGTCTTTTATAAGTTTATTGAAAGTTTGTTGGTGGCACAGTAACAAAAAATTTGATTAAGTTCTTCATTCATCACATTTTCCACATCATTAATACATGTACTTGTCAATAAAATATGTTGGTATCATCAGCAAATATTTGAAATGATAGTTTATTAGAACAGTTATGCATATCATTTATGTAAAGTGTAAAGAGAAGTGGACCAAGAGTTGAGTCTGAGGTACCCCACAAGTCATTTTTAGTAAATCTGAATCAGTGTTTCCAATTCTAACATATTGTTGTCGATTAGTCAAGTAGTCATCAAACCATGCCAGTGGAGTTCCACGTATACCATACTTATATAATTTAGATAAAAGAAGTTCATGATTAACGGTGTCAAAGGCTTTGGAAAAATCTAAAAATAATGTTATTTCTTTATTGTCAATTGCAGTTTTTAAGCTATCAGTAATTTCTAGTATCGCCTGCTTTGTAGAGTAACCTTTTCTAAATCCAAATTGATAGTCAAAGATAATTTTATTTTTGCCGAGAAATAATTCCAACTGGTCATACACTAACCGTTCAAGCACTTTGGTAAAGGGAGATAATATTGATATAGGTCGATAGGTATTGGAGTCTGTTACTGTGCCACTCTTATAAATTGGTGTAACACGCGAAATTTTTAAAATATCAGGAACAATACCTGTATTAATTGATTCATTGTAAATAGAAGTGAAAACTGGTGCAATTGCAGTAGCTGCCATTTTTATCATATTATTTGGAATATTAATAGAAGCCTTGTTTCCATCTAATGCAAGAAAATGTTCAAGTACTTGTACTTGCATCACTGGTGACAATATGAAACTTGATGCTCATTAAGTGGTGAATTGTGTATATTTCTAGTTGGGTTATCGTTTGAGGTTCCTTAAATGAGCTTGCCAAATTAGAACCTACATTAACAAAGTGTTGGTTAAACTGGTTTACAATGTCACATCTATTTGTATATGTGACGTTGTTTCTAATTAGTCGTGTTGGATGTAGTTGGCCTTTTGATTTCAGCTTCATTAGTGTGCCTATAAGTTTCCACGTAGCCTTTAGATTATTTTTACATTTTTCAAATTGAGTATTGTAATATCTTATTTTACTTAACGATTTTATTTTGTTTAATTTATTAGCATATTTCTTATATTGAGTAACTTTTTCTGTGTCGTTACTAAAAAAGTGAGTGTGGTACACTTTTTGCTTGGTTTTAATTGACTTTAGGATCCCATTTGTAATCCATGGCTTGGTGAATTGTTTTAATTTACTCCGTCGCACCTCTTTGATAGGTGCATGCTTTCTCGTCACTTCGTCTATAGTATGAATTACATCTTCTGTGGTTCGATTAAGATTATTATTTAAATTACTAAGTTTAACATTCCAATCAATTTGCATTAAATCGTGCAAAACGCTTCTTTACTGAAGTGCTTATAATCTCTATAAAACCGTTTTTCATGAATTCTCTTAAAAGGGGTGTTAATGACACAAAATACAGGGAGATGATATGATATATCAAACAATGCAATACCAGATGTGATTTGAGAAATGGGCGTGTTTGTACCGGTATATATATGGTCGATTAACGTTTTGGTGTGGTCAGTTATCCGAGTGGGTTTAGTGATAATGGGGGTAAAATTATTTGTGTATAGCATATCTAAATATTTTTCAGTAGGTTGGTGGTTAATGTATTGAAAAAAATCTATATTTATATCACCTAATAAGATTACTTGATATTTACATGTACATTGATTTAAATGCTTTAGCAACTCTTCAAACTGGTCAGTGAATTGTTCAATGTTTGCTTTCGGATACCTGTATATACAACCTATAATAATATTCTTATTTAGGTTATAACCGGAATCGATTTCGAGCCAACAAGATTCTACAAGTTCCATTGAAAACTTGATATCGGGTCTGGCTATAGTTTTTAATTTACAACTACCTGCCGCATGTTACGGAATCAACATGGTAAAAACTATAGCCAGAGATATCCACATTGGCAACAGTGTTATCATTCAATTTTGTCTCTGTTACAGCTAAGATATCTGGTTTTGAAGAAAGAGAGTAAATCAGGTCATTAAGCAAAGTTAGGTTTTTTGGCAGACTTCGTGCATTACAATGAAAAAATGAAACTGCCTTTGGTCCTGCTGTCTGAAAAACTCTATTAATTTCATCCGCTGAATAATAGTCCGAAGATACATTGCTTAGCATGTGATCAGGCTCGTTTTCGTCCGATTTGTCTGGATTAGGTAGTACATTATACAAATCAACATCTAAATTCAATTCTCTGGACAAAAAATTAAACTCTCTATCACTTAGGATGGTTTTCATTGTGACATATCACAAGATGAATCAATCCCGTAATTCGGGTAGCGTTTATTCTAGTTTAATTTCTGCTCCTGCCTCTCAAAGAAAACTAAGTTAGACAACTGAAGTATATCAGAAATAGAATTTGGGCAAAAAGAGTTCATGTTGTTTTATGGCGCGACTTGCACTTTAATCATCATCATTGTCATCAGAAAACCTAAATGTAACCTGAGACCAAGATTTCAACAAACACATATACACCCAATAAGAACCCTAGTAGTACATTAAGAGAACCCTTTAAGTACAGTGCAATACATTAAAGAATATGGCCCAACCATGATGCTTAGCAGCCTCTTGGGTTTTTTTTTGTCGCTTCTTGAAACTACCGTTTTAGCCATGTAGTTTCCCCCCCCTCATTTTAAAGACACTTATACTTTGTAAATAGTTTTTATAACATATTAGACATCTAATTTGTAATTTTATTAATTAATATAATTAGTTCATACAATATTTCTTGTAAGTTAGTTCACACCCCTCATTGAAATCATCTTAAGGGTTGTTGGGGCTAGCGTGGTGAAATAAAGTTTTTACTGCTACTTAATTACTACTACTACCAAACTAAACTGTCAGGAAAACTACAAAAGAAACTTTCCGAAAACAGATTCAAATTGAAACTATAACACAAAATAACGTACCATACTGTAACAATTTTCAAAAGATTGGAAGAAAACTCGTACAAAACCGACTTTTCAACTGCGACAAAATAGTGGCCATAGCACGCAAAGCATGTTTTGGTCTATATTCTTTAAGAGAACCCTAAAGTGGCTATTATCACAGTTCGGCCATCTTGGATAAAAGAATGGTTTTGGCCTCGGTAGCCTCGCACTGGTGGGTTTCAGAACGAGTTTACCGGACGAAAACATAGGTTTTTATTTTCCTGGGATTCAACATGGCGGCCGCGTGATAAAAGCCCATTGTACATTGCATGGGCAGTTAGTTGAGAAAGGCAATCATATGTGCAATTTAGATCCCATTTTAGACAGGTAGTTTTGTAAATATATATATTTTTAAGTATAATAATAATCTAGTTTCTTAATTCAATTTTTGTCCTAATTTATATATGTATACATGATTTTATGATAGCTTTTAATATTACCTTCTTACCTTCATTTACATTTTGTAACATCTGATATGTACAATATCAATGTATAATAAAGACATTATTATTATAATACTGCACACCTTCATTGAACAGTTAACGGCACATCGAAAATTCTTAATTTTGACTGCTAAGCAGGAATCGCTTATTTTGAAAATTATACGATACACCGAAAATTCTTAATTTTGGCTTCCAAGCAGAAATCTCTTAGTTTAAAACTTTTACGGCACAGCGAGTTTGTGAGCTGGACATGCTGTCCAACCTCATTAAACACTTTGTGAATAAATTATACAAGTAGCCAATCAAAATGGCTTTAGTGCACACCTGTCAATCGTAAAGTACGCCACACAAAGCATCCGCTCTGTCTGGCTCCACCTTCAGGAAACTTGATAAGTCATCTCTGGCACAGCACACTAATAGAATCCCCCTCTCGATTAATTGTGATTGTGATACTTGAAAGTAATTTAAGATCACCTTTTGTTCCTATATTTTTGCCCCACAGAAGAGTTCAGAGCAGACTGAGTTTGACCCTTTAGTGGAGTTCATCATTCCCAGGGTCCCACGTATCTGTGTTCCTTGGATGGAAGTGTGGAATGATGACAAGGTGGAAGCAGGTAGTACCAGCTCTAAATCAGAGGATTACTGTAAAGATAGTAGCGCCGCAAGTAAAAAGGACAACCACGAAGGTTTGTCAGGAGACTCGAAGAAAAACAGTAATAATGAAGAATTGAACTTGTCGAAAGGATGTTTGGTCGAAGTGCCGAAAGAAGGAAAACGAATCACAGCTGAAAAAGAAGATGCAAGTGTTCCAGAGACTGGCCTAAAGAGAAAAGGAACTGGAGACGGTTTAACGAATAATGTAGAAAGTGATGTTAAGGACTCGAAGAAGAGAAAAATAGAAGAGAACCTGCAAGAGACTTTAGATGAAAAGGATGAAACAGGGACAAAGGAATGGAAAGGGAAGCCGAGTAAAGAAGACAAGGAAGACGAAAAAGATTCCAATGACACATCACCAGAAACTCCACTCGAAGAGAAGCAAAGCGAAACAGAGATAAACCTGGAGAAGGATGGACAAGATAAGGGATTTCTGATCTCCGATAACGTGAAAACCATTGATGGCTTGGAGACTACAGCAGAAAAAGAAATTCAAAACAGAAAAGTGGAGGGAAAGAAGAAAATGAAGAAAAGGAAGAGAATGGAAAGAAAATGGATGAAGAAACGCGAAAAGTATTATCAAATTGCAAAGCCAGACATCGCAACTGAGTACAAAAGTCCCCACGTGAAAAGTCTTTTGTCCAAAAGAGGAAAATGAAGAAAAAGAAGTCTTTCTTAAGTTAGCAGTTCAGATAATAATTTGAACAGACTTGCATTTTGCTTTGCGTGGAAGAGTAACAAAGGAGAGGACCTTTCCTCTCCCCATTCCTCCTCCCTCCCTGCGCAACGCGTCATCTCTCTTAGATTGACTATTATCATCAATTGTCAAAATCGCTAGACTTGATTATCATCATTCTAAGACAAACCCTAACCCGAACTACAAACCAAACCCTAACCATCGGACGAGTTCACGGGTAAACGACGGGTTCTCGCTCACCTAGAGCTAGGGTTCGCAGGTAAACAAGAAAGGACGGTAAACGAGAGAGAACTTTTTTTTAGCGCTCCTACTCGGGCTCGAACTCGTAGCCGTTTGCGTGTAGTGCTTGGTAGTACAGACGTCATGACCACTACACTAAGCGCGTCTACCGCCGTTCGGAATTCGACAATTGTTTATCTTTATACTTGACTGGTTTTAACCTCGAGGTTAAATTGAGGATTATAATCAATTCTAGCGATTTTGACAATTGATGATAATAGTCAATCTAAGGGAGATACCGTGTTGCCCTGCGCTTGTCTCTTCAACTCTCCTCAGTCCCCCTCCCTCCCTGCGCTTGTCTCTTCAACTCCATATTCCCACAGAAGTATGGCACAAGAATAAATGTACGGGCACAAAGTAACATTGCCGGCAAAAGCTGATATTACAGTGGCGCCTGCGAATAGCAGCTTCAGCGGTATTGACCTGAACGCCTCACTTCGATGTAATGAAGAGCCATTGAAACCATCATTCTTGCATGACACCAACACCCTCTTAAACAAGCATGACTAATTTAGATAGTTTCAATAGCGCTTCATTACATTGAAGTGAGGGTTGAGTCAATACCGCTGAAACTGCTATTCGTAGGCGCACTGTAATATCAGCTTGGGTTAACACCCTGCATGCAATATTGCACGCAACAATATCTGAGGTATACGTGTAGACACGTTGTAATGTTCCGCACCTTAATTCTCGAGGCGATCCTCACTAACATTTTAAACCATCCGAGGATATGAAAATGGGTCAGCGAAAAGTGAAATTCACGGTGAACCAATTTTCGTATGACGTCCAGCCAAGAAAGTGCTTAGAAAGTTCAGTTAGATATTTGTTGTAATAAAAACTGAAAAGTCCGAAGTACATCAAATGGCGTGGGATTTCAAAAGAGCTAAATATGAGCAAAGTTGCAACATGACTTTCATGTAAGACGTGGCATTGCCGTTGCAGTAAGGACACGCTGTAACATTGCCAGGAACTGTTCTGAGAAGTTGACACGCTACATTGACGGCAACTGTTTTGAGAAGGAGTTGAAACACTACATGTTGAAGGACTGTTCACACTGCAATTTGTTCCGCGCAATGCAGCAGCGTGTTTAATATACGTTGTAGTTCTAGATTAAGCGGTTAACGAAATCAAGAACGATTGCAAGTAAGTTCCCAGCATTTCTCGTCGCCTTCTGTTAGCTGTAGTCATCTTGTTATGCTAAAGTGGTTCGGCCGTGTCCCAGGGATCGTTGACTGAAGTCCGCTCCTCTTGATTTCACAAATGTCTCGTATCTGCAAACAGAATAAATCCAAAGAATCAGAAGAGCTCCTTAAAGGGGCTGTGTCACGGTCTTTATAGGCCAATCCGTGCTGACATCATTGCATGTTTACATTTTACAAATTGATTTTAGCCGAATTAACAGAAATTAAACTTCAAGCTACAAAAAAGAGACTACATCAGTTGAAAGAGAATTTTAAACTTAGTAATCACCGAAAATTTGAGATTGATATTTTAAATATTTACGGAGAAATGACTTAAGTTTTCAAAACTGTAAAATAGGCTGGGTGGCAAGAGTTGCTGACAGCCATACATTCTTCGTAACTTTTGAGATTTTTAAAGGAAATCTCGTCTGAAAAACAATGTTTGCTCTAAAGTGATCGTTATGCCTAAAGCTGTTTCTGTGTTTGCCTCCTGTGAATTCATCTATGCACCGATTCTCCTGTCGATAAAACTCATTTGAATTGACCTATATCACTATGACGTCATGTCAAAACAATCTATTGTTTAAACGCTAAGGATCACGGTCGTGGGAGGGGGACAAAACAGGGACAAAACGGCAACAACACAAAGGAAATCGCTATCAAATGCATTTTGAAGAACGTAGAATAGCGGTAACAGCCACCAAATACGGTAAATATTGTGGGATAAACATTGATACAGCTGATATCTGGAAACCAGACAATTCGAAGTTAAATTTTCCTCAGCAGAGCAGATTTAGTTCAAAATTCTATCGTTCAAGTCGATTCTGTCCCCCTCATAAACAAGCCGTGACGTCATAATGATATAGGGTAATTTCCTGCGCGCCGCCATCTTGGATTTTATGTTTATTTTTATAGAATTTTTTTATTGTCAGAAAACAATAGCTCTTTTGTTGTGTAACAATAGGGGCAACACTGTGACGTCATGAGATCCAAGATGGCGGCGCGCAGGACAGGAAAATCAGTGCATAAATGACATGTAGTGTACAATTTATTGGAGACAAACACATAAACGTATTTCGGCATCGATAAACAAACACTTGAGAACGAACATTGTTTTTCAGCCGAGGTTTCCTTTAAACGTTCATTCCTCAAAATAATTTTATCATATCTCAAATTTTCGGTGATTACCAAGTATGACAATCTCTTTCCATTTATGGACTCCGTTTGTTTGTATGTACGTCGCTTGTATGTACGTTTGATGCATGCTAATGAGGAAAAAGCGTAAACAAAGATTCACGTATACCCGCAGTCCTGGTATTATGGGTATGGGTATGTATGTGAGGCCAAGAGGCTCAAACCCTGACCCTGTTTGACCCAATCCGAGCTCCAAAACCCTGATTGCCCCTTCTTTAAATTGTTTTCAAAACACGGTCGGATATATATCCTGGCCGGTATACCGCGTACCGGGATTTCATGCAAAATACGGAACATTTCAAGTCGGGACGTGGCATTGGGTAAACAAATCAGCAGATGAAGTACATAGATAAACTTGTTATGGGAACCTCAGTGCTTGCATGTGGGCAGGCGATAAAAATGCGGCAACAGAATGTCTTTTTTTGACATAGTAGCTAAAAAAAATTAACTGCCTAAAAAATACTGAACCCCGACTGCACCCAAATTATACTCCAATCCTTACCCTGATCTGCCCAAATCAGGTCAAAACCCTGACCCTACCTGCCCAAACTGAGCTCAAAACCCTGACCCACCCGGGCGGCACATACATAATACGTCACAAACAGGAGTAACCCCCCCCCGGGTCTACTGTGTGGCTCGTCTAGTTTTGATTTAGATTGTGGCTTATAACCTACATGTTGTGATATCTGAGTCGCTCTTTCTCGGAAACCGATGGTCCCATAGTGCTAGCCGCCGCCACGAGATCTGATTGGCTGATGTACAGAACGCTGCTCTTCTCGGCCGATGATTTTCCTTCTTGTTGCATCTGAAATTAAAGATTCCATACCTAAATAGCCTGTTCCAGGCCCTCGGACCAGTGGAGAACGGGCGAAAAGGAAAAGAGGACTGGGAAAGAGAAGAGGAGGGGAATTATTTCCCAGGCTCCTACATCCATTTTGCGTCGCGTTCTGATCACGAAGCCTGGAACAGGCTAATTGGTGGTTTTCATCGTCATGACAACGCGATCGCAAAATAGGTTTGCATTGATAAAATAAAACATATTGGTCCTTGTAGAACTAACAAAAATACACTTATAAACCAAATTTTGGAACATTAGATTACTTCCTAACGGATCTGTGGGCCAATGAATGTACGACAATTTTACAGTACTTTGTATGCGGCCGCCATCTTTGTGTCCCTCTGGGGACCATGAGGCCATGTAAGCTCATTCAAGATTTTTGTCCCTGTTTCTGGGGATCTTTCATAGCATCCTTTGACAACACGTGCAGCTCTACGCTGTACTCCTTCTATGCTGTTAATCTGTTTCTGAAGATGAGTCCCATGCGCTGCTGGTGTATTCTAATTTTGGTCTGACCAGGATAAGGTAAGCACGTTCTTTCACTTCCATGGGACATTTACTAAGATTTCGTTTAAGGAAACCAAGTGAACGGTTAGCTTTTCCTAAAAATCTCCAGTAGCACCATAATACCTTACAATACTTACATCGCTTCTCGATGTGCGACTCGATAGACTCTCCTTCAGTGCATTAATCTTGAAAAAAAAGTGATGATCCTACAATTTATTTTAAACCGTTACATGAAAGGGGGTTATATAAGGCGATGTTTCATGCAACTTGTCTCACGAAGGAGATCGCAGAGGACTGCTGCAGTTACGACGTAAATTACGAAATGAGCATTGGTATTGGCTGGTCACACAGACTGTTGCAAAACAAGTGGCACGAGGGGCGTTACACTAGGCAACGCTTAAAATAGTTGCGGCAGCATTGCTACAATAGGAGATATTGTAGTTGAGTCTACGAATAGCAGTTTCAGCGGTATTGACCCGAACGCCTCACTTCAATGTAATGAAGCGCCATTGAAACCATCATTCTTACACGACACCAACACCCTCCTAAACAAGCACGACTAATTTAGATACACAGTTTGAATAGCGCTTCATTACATTGAAGTGAGGCGTTTGGGTCAATACCGCTGAAACTGCTATTCGTAGACTCGACTACAATATCTCCTATTGCTGGTTTTCACTCAATCCCCAGAGATTCAAATGACAAAGGGCATGGCGGCCATGTTGGTGCCCCAACAAAAGAAGCTAACGAGGAATCTATTGTTTAAGGGCACCAACATGGCGGCTATGACGTCAGGTGAAAGCCAGCAATAGTTGCGAAAACTACCGTTCCTGTAACGCTTCCTGTAACGCTTCCTGTAACGCTTGCTGTAACAAGAATGTTGCGAGACAGGTTGATTTCCTGGTAATTGCAACACAAGTTGGACAAAACGTTGTAACAGCGCCTTACGACTAGAGCAAAAAAAAAACTTGTATACAGGGGGAAAATTCCCTGACATTTCACTGACAAAAAAGCCTTTTCCACTGACCTGCTGCGCATGCGCGTATTATTTCCAAATATTCAATCGCTATTTTGGGACAGCAACATTGAACAAAACAGCCCCAAAAATAGGTAGCTGAAGGCTGACTTTTCATTGAAATTTGGGATTTCCCTGACCAAATCCTAAATTCCCTGACCGAATTCCCTGACCTTGAATAAAGAAATGCTTTTCCCTGACCGTGGGAACCCTAAGCAAAAAATATACATGTATATGTGGTATTTATAACATTACCATTTAGAGAGCGTACTCTATACAGTCCGCCCGGTCTGTAAATAACGGGTATGATTAGTCGAGGCTTTGCTTAAAGTGTAGATAGTTCAAAAATATTTTTGGATAAAGGCTTTAAAGTGCCTATAAGGTCAAATGTTATATCATTAATATCGATTCTACATCTAATGAATTGGCGAATAGTAGAATATGTTTTGATTAGAATGCTGCGTCTATGAGTTATAAATGTTTCTATTCCCAATATCCTAATGATATGACACCCTTGTTATACAAAGAAAGGTGGTAGAGATCAATCTTTTATACACACCCATGTTGTCTACCCTTGATCAGGAAATAGTTTCATGCACAAGAAGAAATAAATGACAGTCAATCGGCCTCCTGCGATATCATTTAATAACCATATTCGAAATAGAAACTTTTATAACTCGTAGACTCGGCACTCAAATCAAGAAATATTTCACTATTCAACTAATCACTTATGTAGAATCGATATTAATGATCGAGCACTGGCTTTAAGTCAGGACCGAAATGAAGTATGTATATCGATCACTGGGTACTTTAACAGCCATAGCCTGCACAAGAAATGCTATCATCTTCAGTGTATTGGATATTGTTATCATCCCAGGCGGGATAGCTGGGGTCCCACCGTCCCACCCAGGATCCCAGTGGCTTGCTAGAGTACTAAGTATTCGCTGTAGCCATAGATATATTCAGTGATATGCCATACCTCTGCTTGAAGTGCTTCCGCTTCTTCTTTAGAGAGATGCTTTGTTCCCTTCTCTATACTGGCTACTAACACAGTACTGTTCACTTGTTGTTCTTGTCTTCGATAATCTTCTTCGCTTTCTTCATTACCAAGTCCTTGTTTATATTCACTGCCATTTCTGTCATCACCTAAAACGTCTAGCCCTAAGGTTCCTTCAGCTCGTTTCTCTTTTCCGTCCAGGATTCTTCCGTACAGTTTCAGTTTGCTGGTCTTTCTGTGAATGGCCTCTAGCTGAGCGTTGTACAATAAGGCCTTCAGATCAGCCCCGGTGAAGTACGAGCACCTATCCGTTACTGCCTGTAGGTTAACGTCATCAGAGAGAGGAAGGTTACGAGACAGAGCTCGTAATATCTCGTGTCTTTCGACCTGAAACAGAGGTGAACCGGACTTAGAGCACACCTATTTGTGCCTGATACCTACCCGGATCCTTCTGTTCTCTGAATTCATGCAAACACAATAAAATCAGCAGAAAATGTTTCCAACGCAGGTCTCAATTCGCACTATTTACTTTCAGTGCCTGTCATGTGTGACCCAAACCTTCTTCAGTTGAAGTTTTGTCGTCCATCAATCATACGTGTCTTTATACTCTACCTCGATTCTCATTGGATAAAATGTGAATTAAGACGAGACGAATTGTAGATTCTTCGGCATTTGAATGGTTTAGTTGTAACCAAAACAGCCAATCAGAATCAAGGTGAGTGATGGGAGCCAATCAGAATCAAGGTGTGATGGCAGCCAATCAGAATCAAGGTGACTGATGGCAGCCAATCAGAATCAAGGTGAGTGATGGCAGCCAATCAGAATCAAGGTGAGTGATGGCAGCCAATCCCTTTTTCTGTTTTCCTTTTCAAGTGACTGGCTATAGCTACAGTTGTCAGTGGTATTTTCCTCTAATTTCAATCCCTGAATAGCACACGGTCACCAGAAAGTGACTCTTGCTGAAGTGGGGCCGATTGCATACACGTTAATGCTGGATCTAACCACTAACGTCTGAAGTTCGCAGTTAGTCCCAGCGTTAACATTTATGCAACCGGCCGTAGATGTGAAAACAGCTGAAAAGGCACACATCTACAAGTACCCACAACGCAGCATGCACGACACAACACGCACGACGTCACACGCCCACGACGCGCCCACAACGCAACATGTACAACGCAGCACGCACGACGCCACACGCACGACGCCACACGCACGCACACTGCACGGGTCAACCATTTTGAAATAGCTGTATGTGAGGGTAAAGCAAACATACCTCATTAGGTATGGGGCAGTAAACACACTTATCCAGTCGTCCAGGCCGGAGGAGAGCTGGATCAATCAGATCAGGTCTACTGGTGGCAGATAGGACGTACACACCCTCGAGACCTTCCACCCCGTCCAACTGTGTCAGCAGTTGATTGACAACTCGATCTGTCACTCCTGTGCTGTCATGTCCACGGCGAGGAGCCAACGAGTCGAACTCATCGAAAAACAAAATACAGGGTTTGGCACTCTGAGCCCTGTGGAAAAAAATATATAATATGAGTGCATGCCTTTGAGGGCAATATGGGAGATGAGGCTGCACGACCTCCAGCGTATGCAGTGGCATTAAAGTATCTTCCCTGATTTGCTCCAATAAAGCAGTGAAATACCTGGTTATTAGCATCCTAGCAACACTTGTCTTGGTTAATAATTTCCTATCGAACTCCGAGCGTGCGGAACAAGGGGATACACTAACAAGCTCCACTCTGTCCTAATACAATTCTGCTAATCAGGAAAAAACTGAAAGCAAGCCTTTACCTACCTCTCCCCATCCAAAAACATTGCCCTCCCCTCCCCTCCCCCATCCAAAAAAATCAACAACTGCAATAGCCCACTTCCGAGATATGCCTCACTTCCTACATACAAAGGAATCAATACGAGGCTCCGTGCATAATGCTCAATCGTTCGTGACAGACTACAGAAGTGCTGTTGTCTTGTCACGAACGACTGGGCATTATGCACGGAGCCTCGTATTGATTCCTTTGTATATAGGAAGTGAGGCATATCTCGGGAGTGGGCTATTGGAGTAACACCAATGCTCAAGGAACCCTGGGCACGAGACTACTTCGTTTACCTTGTGAACATGTCTCTGACCGCTTGCTCGCTGGCTCCAATATATTTACTTAACAGCTCAGGACCCTTGATGCTGATAAAGTTGAGCCCGCACTCCTTAGCAACCACACCTGCCAGCAGTGTCTTGCCAGTTCCCGGAGGTCCATACAGAAGCAAGCCAGAGCGCAGGCGCAGAGGGCACTTGGCAAACAGCCGTGCATACTATAGACGAGAGAAGTCAATGATAAGAATCGCATAGTCTGTGACAGCTGAATCGCACGAGTGCGTTAGCGAAACAGACGCTGATTGGTCATTATTTCATGCATTCCTGGCAGAATTATATAATAATGAGAGCTTGATTTTTCTAGTTTTTAAAAGCTAATAATCTTTGCAGCAAGTGAAGTTCACACTATCAAACTTCTCAGTATTTCTAACTATGGCGTGCTCTAATAAATGTTATTACATAATTCTGCCAAGAATGCACGAAATATGACACCGTATTTCGAGTAGTTACGTTAAATGGCTTCCCGTCACCATATATGGTAAACCATCACCATATATGGTAAACCATCACCATATATGGTAAATCCCATTTCTAGAGCGCGTGCGAAAGGGTTTTGGTTATTATGGAAAGAACATTCGTTAAAGAATGCCAATCAGGATTAATGCTTTGCGAGCCCGTGTTTACATTTGAACAATAGAAAACCGTTACAATCGCCATTTTCGTACTGTTTTCTATTGTTCAAGCTCGCAAAGCATTAATCCTGATTGGCATTCTTTAAATTGCAGAATTTATATAATAAATAACTTATTAGTCGGTTAAGCATCTAATACAGCTGTTTTTTACTCGTCATTCGTATTTTGGCAAGCCTAAAATACGCATGACTCTTAAACTACATAGCCGTATTAGATGCTTAGTCACATAAGCTAAATGTGGACTGACTAGCCTCGTTTTCATGATTACAGCAGCCATTTTTGCATAACGTTTATAACCTAATCTCAAACTGCTTGATAAAATCAATAAAAAATGCTCACCTTAGTTGGCCACAGAAGGGTCTCGATGAGTATTTCCTTGACTTTCCCCAGTCCCCCTACGTCATCCCAGCCAAGGTCGCCTGCTCGGTGTAGCGAGACGCCGCGGAGAGCTGCTGGCGTGAATCCTGTTAAGGCTTGCTGAAAATCGACTGGCAGTACTGGGGGAAAGTCGATAGCTAAAATATAGAGAAAAGGTTTGTCATTTGCAGGCTTTTCTTTTACGTTTTCTGCCGTTGCTTGAAAGGAAGGTCGATCAACTGATCTGCTGTTTATTCTCACATCAAGCAATTCCCCCCTCCCCTCACCCTACCGCCTTCCTCCACACACATAAACCTCCCATACTTAGCACTGATCATGACGCACGAAATATATGGCAAAAAGGAGACATCTCACCTTTTCTATGATTCAACTTTCTTACAGCTACAAAGTGCAATACGCGGTCGGTGAGAAAGTTCAGGTCCTTGGGGGAATATCCCTCTGTCTTTTGAGCTATAGAACTAAAGAAAGAGAGAAAGAATGTTAAACAAGAATAAAACTGCAGTAGGCTGCAGTAGACTGTCATGTCGAAAGGACAACGTTTTGCGAGATGTGATTAAATTATATACCATCTAGATGAGAACCACACGTTTTGTGGGTAGGGTTAGGATTTGTCTCATTCTGTAGGTAGGGTTAGAATTTGTCTTCGTTCTGTGGGTAGGGTTTGGGTTTGTCTTAGCACATGGAAACAAGTCTCTATCTTACTGCACATGGTGTTCTCGGGGTGGAGGAGAGGGGTAGGGGCGATTTTCCCGAAGGTTTACAGGTTCACAGCGCGTACAAGTGTTAAATATATGTGACCATTTCCAAAACAAGTTCTCAGGTAAACAACGAGTTCTCGCTCATCTAGGGCTAGGGTTCACAGCTAAACAAGATGAGAAGATACACGAAAAGAGATCGGCCGCATAACCTGCGCGTAACATTGCGCAGAATGGCCTTTGTTCGAAGGACATTCATTAGTTTTTGGAATATATTAAAGTCACTTCATTAGAAATTCATTAGTTATATGTTGGCCTTAATGATCATGAATGGCGGAAATCCGTTCTGTGAGTTGCAATTCTCTGGTCATGCTGTACCTTTAGTCGTCCGAGAGTAAATCCGCTCCTAAACACAAACATCGGTGTTTTAGAAATCAAACATTTCTTTGAAGTGTGAAACGCTAGAATAAACGTTTATGGTAGCAATGAATCTGACCTACCACAGTGCAACGCCTCCTAAAAAAATGCTATAAAAGAAAGTATTTTTCTCAACGTTTTTCTATCCATGATTTACTGGAAAGCGACCGACGCATATTTAATAAAGTCAAAAATATTAATTACCATCCATCTACTAAGATCATTCATGCCCATAGCTAAACCATAAGATTAACTAGTGAAACACTTTTGTAAATAGGTTAGTATTTAAGTACAATCTAGTTCTTAATTCCTAGTATTTTCTTTTATCCATGTGTATATGCGCTACATATATTGTTACATCTGATATGTATAATATCAATGCTTAATAAAGCCAGATAGAGGATATTACATAACAATATATAACAATGTAAAAGGAAACTTACATGATCACTAAAAGATTAGGAAAAAATTTCAAGAACAAATACTAGGAAAGACTACCATGTCAGATAAAAAAAAAACTAATGCTAAAAATGCTAAGAGACTGGCTTATGCTAAAATGATTTAAAATATCCAAACGATAAAAAAAATATTACCTAATGTTATCAAACTCGTTAATAATACAGGAAGCAAAAACAAAGGAAATTAACGAGCGATAAGTGATACGTAAATCTGATACAGATTTCGTCCTGATTTACATAAACTTTTGCTTTGATTTTCTCGGCCAAAATAAGTCGTATCGCCAAAATAACTCAAAACATCACTCTATACATCTAGACGTTTGATAAGTCAGATTTGTGTCCGTGCTTTACATTGTCAATCATATAAAGCACGGACACTCATTCTGTAACTATCACTTAACAGATGATAATACTATAGATAATGCTGTCACCATTTCCAGTCCCTTATTCAAACGATTAAAGACCACATCCATCATAATAATAAAACAACCTCTTTGCTGACTCCGTTCTAACACTAGGCAAGTGGAGTAAATACTTTGCCTGGTAATTGTTTGGGCAACGACTCTATTAAAAGTAAATTGTTATTTAAAAAACCGATGTCCGGCCACCGACACACTTACTAAATCATTTATAAATGTGCTTCTATCGTCTGACTTCAAGTGTATCAAGGTATATATATTAAAGTATATAATAATATAAAATATACTATTCACCTTAAGTCCAGGTTCTGCTGATCACACCCCGCGAACTTTCTTTGCACCATTAATGCCAGGATTTCCTCCCGCTGTGACTCGTCCGGGGGACTGAGCTCTACACAACACTGGAACACGTGACAACCACGTGCTGATAGCAGTGAACTATGTAACGAGTCACGTGATCTACTTGTTGCTATGACAGCTACCTTACTTCTGTTGGCTATCTCATTTGCAATCAGGTCCTTGAAAACTAAATAGAGAAAAAGATAAAATATATAACGTTGTGTTGACTTGAATGCTGAACGGACGGTTTTCAAATTTAGCCGACGTTCCTTGCCGTGCTAAACGGAAAGCTCCCATCGTTTGGAGTTCTAAAGACTTCAAAAGAGAGTTGGAATTCCCCTCCTTTCATGATATTTCTTGTGAAGCCTTGGTTCGTGAAATGTCTGTAAATGCTTCGCTGAAATAAAGTCAGTGACATAGTTTGGCTCGAACTTCGCCGTTTCTCTTCAAATTATTTTTGAAGAACCGACAAAGTAGCAGGTTCAGCTAAATTTCAGGTATGTTTTATTAGCTTGTTTGGATTCTGGAAAACCTTTTTCAGATGAGTTTGTGTTGTCCTTTGCCTTGTCTTTGGTGTGTTTTGCCTGGTGTTCAGAAAAGTCGCAAAATACAACTGTCTTTCTCTTATTTGACTTTGCCATGCCTTTCTCTGTGTTTTATAAAACGTTGCTTTTTTGGCAAATGGTTTTGCAATATAGCAATAACATGACTTTTGGAGGGTATATTGTTTATTTGTGGCCCGCGTCGTGTCATTTGCGCCCGAGCGTGCAAAAGACACTACGCGGGCCACAAATAAACAATATGTCCCGACAAAAAAGGGCCAAATAACTGATAAAATACTTTACTGAATTATCATTCGGCATAATCAGCTTACTAAAAGCTAGGGGTTTACAAAAGTATTATATAATAGTTAACATTGTTCTTAAAAACATAAAGATCTCTGAACTCATAAAGATCTCTGAACTTGACGATCGCGCGCTTTTGAAATGGTTTCCTCGCGAAATCTGATTGGCCAACATCAATCGCACGACCCATTCTGAGCCAATCAGAAGCAGGGCGGTAAATGTGTTTGCAGCCGCTCGGTTCGTCATCGCCCCGCTAGTTTGAGAGCTTTCACGAGGCCGGTTTTCTATTTGGCCGCGTATTTTGATGATAATGTTATTTATCGTCTGACATTACTTTTTGTGTTATCCTTGAGTCAAAAACCTATTTTTTTGTAGCTTTTTTCACTAAACGCGTTTACGGCAGGTCCATTAGTCCCTAGCACCCGTTTTATAGCTCAATAAAGCACTTCTCTTCATTTCTCAAACCCGCTTCTTCCACGTGGGATGACTACAGTTCCCATTTTTAAAAAGCATTCGTCATACAGTCATTGTTCACGGTAAAGCCTAGATCATATCATCTAGAACGACAGCCCAGAAGTACTGGAAACTTGTTTACCTGTGAACCCGAGGGCCTCGCCCTAGGCCAGTGATAACTCGTTGTTTACGGCGTGAATCCTAGCCCTAGGCCAGTGAGAACTCACTGTTTACCTGTGAACCCTAGCCCTAGGTAAATGATTACCTGGGAGCTTCTGAAACGGTTACGACACGTTTTATGGTTCGGGTTCGGGTTTATAGAGTACATGTGTTGTGAATTGGTTTCAAGGTTTTTCTCTTCTCGCGTCTCACGTTCACTCGTATCACAAAGCCTCGCTCATAAATCTCTGGTTCACATTTCTTCATCTCTGCCATTGCCCGATTGCTTCACATGATTTTCTGTTTACTATGCTAATCAGTTATTTCCGCTCGCCTGTTACGCTCGTGAAACTTGATGCTCATTTACACAATCAAAATGGCCAATATATATTCACTTACCCTGTGCTAGCCTCAGTCTGTACAATGCCTCTCCTCCAACCTCCTGCGTGGGACTTGGGGACGAGATCACGTGATCAAGATCGTCCAATAGGACGACTGAAGGCTCATGCCAGGCTGCCTCGGTGAATGCCTGCTGCCACTTCTTTTGTATCGTTTCTACTCGTTTAGCTGAGAGAAGATGCATACGGGAGATCAAACTGATGATCTAGCTACATCGCGCCAAAAAAAAACAGCGCAAAGCGTGCGCGCTGATTGGTCAATAGCCTACAGGTGTACATATGACGTCACGTTTTGTATTACATCATTTTGTACACTCCTTTAAATATTGCTATTTATTACATAATACAAATCGTCTGTTAGAGATGCACAGATGACGTCATAACGTGACAAGGACAGTCACGCCACTCGACCAGTCACGCCACCTGATCGGTCACGCCACTCGAGCAGTCACGCCACTTAACCAGTCACGCTACTCCACTGCGTCTCGTGTATACGTCTCGTGGTGTACTAACTTTGTTCTCGTCGCGTTTTGATGTCACTCGTGCACCTACATAAGAGAACAGACGCACGGCAATACGATAGCCCAGCTTATTCCACAGTAGGTTCCACAATATTTTCTTACAATTGTTTTTTACTCTGAACAGGCCAGTATACCAAGACTCATTCCCAACAAATACAACTGTACAGCACCAGCTCATCAAATATCATACAAGTGACACTGAGTAATCTATAACAATCTTCAACTTGTAATAAAGGGCGAAATGCGACAAATCCAGGACTTCTCTAAGCATGGAAGCGCTTAGTTCAATAGCAAAGCAGTGTTACGTAAAGCAAACAAGAGAGACAACGGGCTGAGTTCTGATTACCAACTAACGTTTACAGCAACTAGACACAAACAAGCTTTTGTAAAAGACAAACTCTCAATATAAAAGCTTTGGTTTGCATACAGCATTTGGGCATTGCCTCTTGTCCGTGAAACATTCAAAGTCACGGGTGTCCGCAATAAGGGATTTGACTGAATACGTATTAAGGTATGACGAATCAATCACGGTTTCTGGGAAATCCCCCCCCCCCCCCCCCCAACACACATGTATACCCAAGGGAGGGATGGTGGACAGTTTCCCAGACACCGTGATTCAACCGGTATGACTTACATCGTAACGGGATGCATTCCACGATGACAACATGAGCACACACGGGCCACTCGTGTACATACTGTAATAGCGCATGCGCCAAGGACGTCCTGCCAGAGCCACCGCTGGCACGTGACCCACAAATGAGCACAGCACCAGACCCAAGCCCTAACGTCAGGCCACCGCTGAGGTGACTGGACACGACACTGTGGTTAAGTGAAACAAGTAGATGTTCTAGGCACCGGTGTAAAGGCTCTGAGACGCCACTGAAATAGAATAGAAATTGTTAAAAGGTATACATACAGCACGGCTCCATTTGCTCACTACGATAGCTGAAAAATGTTCTCAGCGATCATACAGAAGTTAAAATTAAATTATATAAGTTAACTATACAATTATTATAACTTCAGACGTAATAATAGTATAATATGAATTGTATAACGCCTAGGTCAAATAGTTTCAATATCTCGGCCTCAAAATTGCTTCAACATTCCGAGAACAAATTGACTGTCTTCTCAAACATCCAGGGAGATTTCAACAAGCATCAAGGAGTCCGCCCGGACGAACCATGATATGGTTTTCGAGCTGGTTTAGTCTGAAATAGTGTTATAAATGTTGCCTTTTTAGTCTGGAATAGGGTATGACTTGGACATGGAAGTATGAGACCGCACATGTACACGACTTTCGCTTGCCCAACACTGACGCAACGTGTGGTTTACATTAGTGTAGCAAGATAGACACAGAGACAACAGAGAAACTTTACAGCAGTAAATTATAAGTATTTCGGAATATTTACCTTAGAAAGCGGCATATCTACAGCATGACCAAATCCTTTCGAAAGCTTCGACGCGTCTTCCTTAGTCAAACCACAAACGGCCGTCAATACATCTTTGGAAAAGGATACACCACGCGAGCTCGGAAAAGGATACGCGAATACGGCATGCTCGGAAATGAAATCTACCTAACCCCAATAACTCGTTCCTGCACATACATGCATCCACGAGTTAAAAATCATACACCCCACCGAAAATTCAGAAGAGTATCCCCGACGGGTGGGGAAGCATGACATGAAGACCATCTGAGAAGCACCGTTGGATACTCGGGGTATGTAGTACTTTTGGACCAAGATTCTTTGATTAAATGTGACAGACACGCAATGATGCAGTATTGTTTTCTTTTTCTTACCCCAGATCCCTAATACTGCATTTCAGTTTCCCAGCATTCTCAGACCGGGCTTGTGTTATGTGGATCATAGCTGTTGGTAATGTTCGAGGATCACCTATGGCGATGCTAACTCTTTCCAGTGTGCTTGGGGTCAGGTGAAAATAAGGTTCAATCTGAGAAGGTTTGCTAACCTGGCTGTGGCTCAGAACTGAGACAACGAACTGCAGTGGCGAATCTGTGTACGATAAACAGAAATCTTTTCGACAATCTTAAAAGTACATGTTAAGAATTTGCCACTAGGGACTGGTACAGAGTGCGGAGATTTAGTCTGATTAAAAAATGAACTCCATCACAAGAAATAGCGCATCAAAATTATTAGGTTTACCAAATTTGAAGAAGATTGGCTTGATATTAAACATACAACGTGATTTCAAAAATCGCTAAAATAAAAGAGAATCTATGGTTACATCAGGCCAGGGGACGCTTGTCCTACTTACATACATTTCTTTCTCATCTTAACGACTTGTGAAAGCTTTCCATTCAGTTCATATTCACCAAAACATCCTACTATTTTGATGTGATCTTTCTTGTTTTGTGATTCATTTTTTAATCAGATTGATTTTCGACACATGCTCCCAGTTCCTTAATTTCCAAAAGTGGCCAATAGTTAAACTGTTTCACAAATTATTATCCCTTAAACCACAGGCAGCCCAAGTTCTTAGTATCTACATACAAGGCGTTGTACGGGAGTTAATCCAACTCGGAAGATATAGCAGTATTTGAGTCAGTAATTTTCTAAATCAAGAAAAGAAATCCTGAACGAAAAACTCATCCTAAAATTAACAACAGAATACTTTATTACCGCTTAGGCCATCCCTATTTTTTTTTCCGTTTCTCATCGTCCGACCGACCCATTTTTGTGGCTTTTCATAAATATAAAAAAAAAAAATGGGGGGAGGGGTGGGGGTGAAGAAACCCTAGAGCAGCTCCTGGAAGCTCATGCTCGAGGGTAGGTTACACAATAGTTTCGGCGGTGCATTTGTAATTCCATGTTTTGTAGCGTATACGGACGACGACATCGATGGTTTCGTCGTCCATGTTGGTTTGTAACCTCGCCTGTGCAACCGCGCCTTATTAGTTCCAGTCTCTCCGCGCATTTATTATTATTATTATTATTTTTTCTCAACCGACCGACCGACCCAATTTTTGAAAACCCCACCGATGAGTAACGGGAAAAAAAATAGGGATGGCCTTACTTTGAAGTGCGACCCTGAACGTTTCCAGTCTCGTTTGGAAAATTGCATTTACCCGGCCGTCAATCAAACATCTAGTCTGTCTAGTCTTATACAAAGCTTTTCCCGCCTAGACTTAATTAGATTATATAATTATAATTTTACTATTATTACTATTATTTTCTTGTGCATGTTGTGATCGTTCTTTGCAGAATTGTATAAATATAATTACTATCACCATCATTATCCTAATTGTTAATACTAAAATGTTTTTATTATCATTAATTTGTAGTACTTAGTAATAGTAGCAGTAGTAGTACTTTATAGTAGTTTAGGATACGTTCGCTAGTAAGAACGGTACACTTTTAATTTGTGGCTTTTCGTCTGGTGTGTTAGAGGCAATATAACCAAAGCAGCAGCCTACCATAATACTAAAATGATGACATGAAAATTGACAATTGCCATAGCAACAGACAAAGCCTGCGAATAAGGCCCCATAATTTGATATGAAAATTAAATATTTAAAAAAATTTACACTGTGATTTTCTTTAAAGCGCTTTGATGTATTGTTTTATACGTTATGTTTGATTTTAGAGGAAAAATAATTAAATTATGTAAGAGAGAATGCATGTTATTTTGAAAAACGTCGTTTTTGCGATTTTTCTATTTTAAATAACTCTTACACGCTTGTAAAGTGCATATGAGGTGACATTTTTTTCATCGTCATTTTACTTTTCAATATGTAAATCAAATGTCTGTAAACTTTAAAATTCTCCAAATGAATTTTTTTTTTTGTGATTTTGGTGCATAAAAACGGCTTACTTGGTCCGGAGACTGGGATCGAGCTTGTTGTGAAATTCCATCTGGTGACGTCACGTCGGTTGCAAAGGTTTGTTTAGGCTTGCTGATTACTAGTCACAGGCGATTTTGCAAAGGAGACAATATATCAAGCGATGAGAGTGATTCAGAAATGAATCTTCGAATCGATTTCATTCTTTCCGCCATCTTGTTTTGGTTGAGATGTAACCAATGTGACGTCATTTTGGCCGCGCGATTTGAAGACCATTTTTCGGAGCAAAGTAGGGTGAATTTCACGCTAACATTGTAAAATCATCATTTTTTCTCTCCTGACTTTTCAAACTTTGGAAACATGTCTTTATATTGCTAAATATTAGAAATATGCCAAAACATATTTCGCTTCATATGCACTTCAATAATTGTACGATTTTGTCTACCAAAAATAAAGAAATTTCACTGCACACTTTTGAACTGTTCCCCAAAAAAGATGAGAAGTTGAGCGCCACAAATATTTAATTTTCACATTTAATTTGCAGACTTATGTGACAAGTGCTTGTGCGCGCTCTCTTAGCTACCATTCCTTGCACGGTCAAAATACGCTCAACTTTTAAAAAAGTGTTACAATTAAAATAAATATTATTTCAATTTAAAATATTAACGTAAAAAACCATCAAAGAGAAAAATGCTTATTAATGACCACCATTACATAAACATATATATTTACAATATATTACTACCTTCTAAGGATTGTAAATTTACCTTCATTGTTGATTTCAGTCATCATTTCATTGCCCATGATAATAGGGCACTCTTCGCTGCTAACTGACAACACCCAGTCCTGAAACATCTGTGTGACAGCTGTATATCCAAGCTGTTCAACCTGAATATAAACGTCAAGCATGGCAACTGAAGGAATAATTACCAGTACATGGGATACACGCAGGAATCTGATCACTTTCAGATGTGTTGATGGCTTTTTAGCGGAGCTCTTTGGAGATGCGAAAGCGCAGCTCTATACACAGAATACCAAGGGCCCAGTTGTTCGAAGCCCGATTAGCTGGATTACGTCTTAACACATGGTTTTGGTTCTCTCAGTTGAAGGTATTTGTTCACAAATCTAGCAAGACTAGTAGAAATTAAGTACTTGTTATTTCTTCTCTAGGAATAAGTTCTTAACCTCAAATATGTAGTTCACAAGTTAGCCAATTGAACTAAAGAGTACCCTAATCGTGGATTAGCTTAATCGAGCTTCGAACCTAACCCTGGAGGTAAGATAACCCATGTAAGTCATCTACTTGGATAGCTCTCTGCTTATACATGTTGTAGGCTTAATTATAAATACGTTATAGATGCTTATAAATAGTTATTCAATTTGAGCTTCATGCATCGTATATGGTAAGAATGATGGGGAACTGCATGTATATGGTCCAAGAATAAATAAACAAAGGCATGTAGTACGTTGGTTTGGAATATATTAATTTAGCATTTGAAGACTTGCTATTTTGTTAGTTTAACCAAACAGTTTGTTAAAGAACAAAAATATCCATGGCATTTGGCGCTTTTCGTTGCCCTCACCTTTACTGGGCCAAATAGATTGAATTATTAAATTAGGTTATCATATCAGATATTATATTTTATAGAAAATTTAATAAAGCAGCTTTGGGTTTTTGTAACCCATATATAGTCATTATCATTAAAATCTTGGTTTTCGTGTCACTTATTTTTGCCCAGTAAACAGAGCTCAGGCAAAAGCAGCACGTGGTATATAAATTTTCATTTGTTAGCATTTTGAGGAGAGGGAAAGCAATTAAATGGTCCAAGAATAAATAAACAAATTCATGTAGTACGTTGGTTTGGAATATATGAATTTAGCATTTGAAGACTTGCTATTTTGTTAGTTTAGCCAAACAGTTTCTCAAGAAAAAATCTCCATAGACAGTGTTATTAAAAATATCACTTACAGAACTCCAGCACTTGGTATATTAACCTCATGACATATTATACGACATGTCTTGTAGTCAACTAGGGCAATTGTTCTTTTATAGATTTGACCTCCACTGTCCAGTACATGGCAAAGGATGCTTTATACATGTACAAAATCTTCTACAGGTGTAACTGACATTTTAGTTATTATATATGTTACCGGTACATCCATGTCATTTCTTTTCAAAGAAAGATATGTTTGAGTTTAGTCCAGTAAATACTCTAAACCACACGTTTCAGTGCTTGTGTTACCTTGTCTTTGGAGTCACCAATAGGATGTAGAATGATGCCTTCTATTGCTCCTGCACCAAAATCCACACCATGTAAACTCACAATTGACATGTCGCCGACTCCTAATTGCTGACTTAACAGTTCCTGCATCAATACATGACCATGCATCACTGATCCTTGCCAAGCTGTAGTATCTTCTGATAGACTGTCACTGCATCTTGTTGTGAGTACCATTTTCACAACAACAGGTGCAGTGAATTTGTTTGACGAGCTTGTAGTAGTGTCTCCAAACTTGTCTTTATCCAATTCTCCTATAGAGACCATAATAAAGTAATGCCTTTATTGGTTGATAATGCTTTAAACTGTTTTGAATGCATTGGTTGTTGATATGATTAAGTCATTAAAGTGTATATATTAAAGGTCAGATACTATGAATGGTCTACTCCTAGATACATGTATGAATTAAAAACAATGTTTGTTAAATCGACCTTATCTTCACCCTTTATAAAGGTTTTTAAGACCTCAGTTACCACGCCCAGTTCACTTGACCATGTAGTGAAGGACCTGGCACTAGTTTGAGTGATGATGTAAATTCAGGAGCTGAGAGCAGTCTATTACAGCTACACATTTGCTCTGTAGACATGTACAAATGTAGTTCATGAAGTTCACAAGAGTTGCTTTAGATAAAATACCATGTAGCTCAGTTAGTTCAGTGGATAAACACTGGTCTGTTGAAGGGAGGTCATTCAAACCCCAGCCAGACCACCACTCAGGGTCTTAAAATAACTGGAAGGTGCTGCCTTTGCTCTGACATCTGCAAATGGTCAGACCTTCACGTCTTCTTGGATAAGGATGTTAGATCATATAGGCTGAGAACACCGAACAGTAAGCAAATCTCTAGCAGTGACCACCCTCAATGGATATACATGTAGCCATATTATACAGAGTTTATTAAAACAGTGTCCCCAATTAGTAATACCATGCTAAATACATTTGACACTCAAATAAATAACAATTATTCACCGAAGTGGAGGTGAATAGTGGTGGATATTTACCGAGCCGCTTTTTAGTATATACCACACTTCAGGTAAATAGCCAGCACCAAATAGTTATTTTATTTTCTGTCAAATGGACAAAAACGCACGCGAGATGATCGCTACTTTGCTCGGAGGTGAATATGAAATCATATTCACTGTTTGAGTAGCCAATCAGAGCACACAAAAAGTGATATTCACTGGGCAGGTGTGGTATATACTAAAGTACATTATTGTACAAGTAGTTGTAGTTATTGTTGTTGTTGTTGTCATTGGTACTATTTGGGTGCTAAATAAAGAGTACATTGTAGGTCACTATACAATTGTACCCTTGGTTCCCAATTTTATGTCACTATAGGTAAAGGGTAAAGATGAGGTTGGTTTAAAAAATAGAATTCATATCTAGACCATTCACATAAGATACCAAATCGATGATAGAGTACTGTTGCATCACACTTCAAGCTAATCAGACATTTCATTCTTTTTAAAAGCTGGTGTAATGTCTCTATCAATTTCAAACCTGCCAGGGGTATTAATTTCCTGGAATATAGTGGGTTGGACCTACAGTGTATGGGCTACTACTTTTTCAGACTCACTAGCCCATTGCCTAGAAATACCTTTAAAAATGTTTGTGTCAAGCACTGATCCATGTACTTACCACTGTCATTTACTGGATTTATTTCTTTATTCTTTTCCTGACTTTGTTTGCTTCTATCCCCTTTGTTCTTTGTTAAAGAACTGCTGTTTAGTTGAGCTCTCTCTTTGGGAGAAAGAACTTTCTGAATTGTAACAACTCTTGTCCATCCCTTGCAATCAGATGGAAAGATGAAAGAATGGCTTTCACCACAATGCCAAACACTAAATGGAAAAGATGAAGGATTCACAAATATTGTTGATGGTTGTAAAGAACACATTCTTAATGTAGAATCTTGCACTACAGAACTACATGTTTGTTCCTCTTCTTTCTTTTCTTGACACTTATTGTTTCTTTCCTTGAACATTGGCTGGACTCTCAAACTCATATCTATGTTGGCAGTTTCAAAGTTTCTTCTGCAACAGTTTCTGTTGTTAATTCGATGAATTTCTTCTTTACAAGAAATACTTTGTTCAGAATTTAGCGAGGAGCCTTCTCCATTTCCTGTGACCTGGTCCTCAACTGTCATAGTTTTCCCTTGAGTTCTATCTTCACCATAAATAAAATTCTTGAAATAGCTGAACATCTTTGACATAGCACCTTCTTCAGTACAGTCTTCAGACATTGTCCCAAGATTATTCCTTACACAAGAATCCCCTGAATTCACATGTGAAGTATTTTGTACTGATTCTACTGTGGGGTCACTCCCTGTGTCATCCTCGCTGTGCAAAGGATTGATTTGAGTTTTTCCAGGTGTCTTTTTGACAGATCTTGCCTGTTCATGCTTAGTAAATGTTCGTTGTCTTGGTGTGACGACCACCTCAGTAAATTCTTCCAGCATGACACAAGGTGTGTTAGGCTCTGTGACTCCTTTGGATGATAGAAGAGTTAGAGTAAAATATTACTCTCATATGTTAAAACATAATATATTGTGTACAATGTACTTAATTGTACAAAATGTAGTTTGTATATTCAATGATTTTACCAAATACTGTATTTTGTCAAAATCAGAGATGTAGTTTCATTTACAAGCCAGGAGAAAGAAATGGCAGTAAATTTCTGGACATATAGATGTCACAATTCATTAGTATTTTTGCAAGTATAAAACTCATAGATGGAATGTTCACTCAAATCAAAAAAATATTTCACTATCCAGTTTTAGTGAAATCAATATTTATGATATAGAATTTGACTTAAAGTGCCTATATGAAGTGAAAAAAATTGACCCGTTTTTATTTTACTTTATTCAATTCTAGTCTGCCCTTAGTCATTTTGTGGAATTAAAAATAAATTTGGAGAACACAAACAAGTCATGCATAATTTTCAAAATCATGCAACAATTTTTATGCAGTTAAAGAGTCATGCTAATTACATGCCTGACATCAAATGGTTTGCACATACATCTATATTCATCTTTGTAAATAATATAAAATACAATGCGTTGTTTTGTCTAATTCTAATTCTAAGTAAGTCTTACTTGAGAGACCTTGCATCTGTCATATTTTTTATCAAAGAAGCCTTGCGGTCGGCCATATTTTTACTTTAATATTGTGAATATAAAATGTGCATGTGATTAGCATATCATTAATGGCATAAAATTGCTGCATGATTTTGATAATTATGCATGACTTCGACACAGAAAACAATAATGTTATTTATTTTTAATTCCACAAAATGACTAAGGGAAGACTAGAATTTAATAAAATGAAATAAAAATGGGGTTGATTTTTTCACTTCATTGGCAATTTAAATAGGTATGTACAATGTACTTTAATGCAGCCTTTGTCTTGTAACATACTAACCAATTTTGATGGATATCACAGTGTTCCTGTTTATCCAGATAGGTACAACCTGGCCTGACCACACTACTCTCACTTGGTTAAGAAGATTAGATTCCACAAAACCAGCATGTAGTTCCTATTAGGAGATATCTACATTAATATCATATTACCCAGTAACTCTACAGTAAGTTTTTTTTACTGACTCGATACAGTTAGTTATTGTACAAGTGAAAGTTACACACCATCTGTCAATGTAGAGTATCTCAAATCAATCAAGGTGAACATACTATATTAGATCAATAATTAACAGTTACTCACCAAAGTCAAAGTGCATATTAATTTGGTGAATATTTACCAACTAAAGACGCAGTTAAGGTAAATATTCACCAAAATGCACTGAGACTGAGGTTAATACTAAAAAATATTAAATACTGTTTTACTTTTAGTATAATTTCATAGGGATTAGAAACAGCAAAACTTAAAACAAGACTTAAACTAGTAAATATTAAAATGTAACCCATTTTCTTTGCATTCTTTCTGGACATGAGGTGCATCATTAAAAAATACGTATGGAAGAACATGATTAAACTTATGATCATAAAAACTCAATTTTTACACATTAATTTTCCAACAATTTTTACAAATTTTCCGACAAAAACCACTTAGTATACCACAATTTAGTGTACTTAGGAATTTTTGATTCAATCAATTTCTTCCTCCAACATTTGAGCAAATCTGCTGGCAGCAGTTCAGCAGACCTCCTATAAGTATTTAATGTGGATAAATGTAATTTAGGCAAAGTTAAAATTGAGGCATCGCTGACCAGCAGTCTCACCCTTAACTGTGGGGTGCCCCCACTAAGCATAACAGCTGGGGTTAGGTGTGCTCAACGTTGCAGATTGTTGCAGATCTATCCCTTGCTGCTGTTCGCAAATTTGCTCCCACCCCTCCCGCCCATTGGTAAGTATGGTTGGTAAGTATTCCACTGACTAGGTTGGTCAGTGTGACAGGTGTCAGGTGGTGGACTGTGGTAGGGGTTACCATGGTGACCTCCTTGTCATGTGTGGACATGTGCATCCAGCATGACTATCTCTAGGCACCTAATCCCAAGCTCATCTTATGCCAATGAGTTTAACTGTGTTATGCAGTCAATATAATTACAATAACCTATTTGTGGTGTCGAAATATGCCCTGATATTTTGTCTACAGACATTACATGTATATGTTCCTGAGAGCGAAAATCGAGGGATCGGGAAACTGTGAGTTTCAAGGATCAGATAATGTCCAAGGACAAATTATTATCAGGGCATATATTTCGATGCCACAATATAGGTTGTTGTAAGTTGTTATCCCAGGTGGAAATCTTATTAAGATCTTATAAGATCTTATAAGATCTTATAAGATTCTTATAAGATTCTTGATAAGGTCACAAGATCTTAATAAGATTGGTAAATCTTAATAAGAACTTATTAAAACTTTGAATCTTATAAGATTCTTATAAGATCTCGCTAAAATATTTCAGGATCCTATAAGAATCTTAATAAGATCTTAATAATTTCTTATTAAGATGTTACCAAGAACTTGTTAAGAATTTTATAAGATTTCTATAAGAATCTTAATAAGATCTTATAATGCTTTCTTATCAAGTTCTTAATAAGAATATTATAAGAAATTTTATAAGAATCTTAATAAGATCTTAGAAGAAATTCTTATTAAGATCTTACCAAGTTCTTGATAACAATCTTATAAGATTTCTATAAAAATCTTAATAAGATCTTATAATGCTTTCTTATCAAGTTCTTAATAAGAATATTAAATTTTTTTTATAAGAATCTTAATAAGATCTTAGAAGAAATTCTTATTAAGATCTTACCAATTTCTTGATAACAATTTTTTAAGATTTCTATAAAAATCTTAAAAAAGATCTTGCAAGATAAGTGAAAGAAAATAATTACTTTCAAGATCTTATAGACCTTGACAATATCTTAACAAAATCATGCATAACTATGCCATTATGCATGACTTATTTCTAAAATCCTACATAATCTTACAAGATATTACTACACTGAAAGTTCTTACAATTAGATCTTACTTTTGGTTCAAATTAGATCTGGTAATACTTTTATAAAACAAATTCTAATGTAATGGTTTGTAAATGTTTACTTTTACTTATAAACCCATCCACCCACCAAGTTCTTATTTCACCTACAATACTTCTTACATTTGTAAATATTTTTTAAATATATTTTATCTTTATGCTAGATTAGATTTTAAATACATATATTTTTAATCTTAGTTTACACATGTATTTGTTATTACTCGGTAGCCCAGAGTTAAAAATTCGGTACCGTTTTTTTGGCTCAAATTTTATCTTGAATGCATTTTTTTGGATATCATTAGTGGTACGTCAAGTGGCATTTGTTGTCTCCAATATAGTCTCTAATCTTACTGTCCTAGAATGCAAAAAGGTTTCGTATAATGCAAAAAGCCATTGTTTTTTACGTCGTTTTCATGACAATGTACATGTATCTCGTTGACCATGTTTGAGTTCATATCATGGCCTTGGAACAGTATGTTCTATTGCATTTATATCGTAAAAAGGCTTCCTAGTTCTTGAAAACTAAAGCCATTTGTTTCATGCTCCAGTACAGACAAGCGTTTTATTTTAATATAGAAACTCAAAACAAAAGTAGTCAAAAATAACTTTAGTAAATTTGTGTGTAAGAAAAAATATTCATTATTATAATAGTATAAAACTTACAAATACTGATTACTGTCTGCATGTTTTCTAAAATGTTAAAAAATACATTGAGGTACTGAATAAACTAATATAAGATCTAAACCAAAGGAATTAGATTACTTTGACAGGCACTCAATAAACTAAAGCTAAGATTACATGAACAAAAAGTCTACTAACAATTTATGCAAGATCTTCATAAAAGTTAGGTTTTTGTAAATTTTTCTTTGTATCCATGTCAATTACCAGTTACCTTAGGCATTTAATAAAGAGAACTATAAATGATTTAACTGAAAACGTTAGTGGAAAATTAATTTGACCTACATACAAGTCACGTTATCGTTGACGTTAGTGGAGTACCTAGCTAATTGTAAAAGGGTTATCTAGACACAGATTAACCAAATCTATTAAAACAATTAAACATTGGAAATTCTTTCATTAGAATACAGTCGAAGCTCCCACAATAGGACACCCTCGGGAAGCAGTAAAGCTGTCCGTAACTGGAGCTGGCCGCTTACAGGAACGTGTAACTACAGAATTTGACTGAGGATATTTCAAACAGGGTTTTGTCAAGGCATCCATAAACAGAGCTGTCCGCTTACGGGTGTCTGTTAAGAGAGCTTCAACTGTATTCAAATTTACCCTCCATAACTCAAACCTTAGAAATGCGAGGAGCATAACTTTCAAAAGAAAACTGAACAATTTGTGGTGCTAGCTTTTCATCATTCTTTCTGCTACTGCAATTGAAAACAAACAATAATGCAGGGGTTTCCCCTGGATATGCCTATTTAAAGTTGAAAACAAGGGGCTGGATGCAGCCTTAACTCAGGCTGTATCAAGGCACATGATCATCACCTGCACCTTGTTTGTAAAAAAATGTTTCTACATTCTTAACATTCCATTCTAGGGTGTGGTCACTAGGGAGGGGTGGTGCTCCACTCCTATTATTTATTAGGGATGGTGGTAGCACAGTGACTTTCACTTTCTCTCTGCTCCCCTAGTATATATACATGTATATGTAATTTAATATTTTTCTTGTATGTAAATTAAAGAAGTTGACCTTTTACTGTAAACACTACTTATTCATGCTGTTGTTCTGTTATACTGCAGGTTCTGAGTCTAATAGATGATTGTCTCAATGTTTATATTTATCCCATATTATAAGTTGTATCCTGTCCATCTTGTGATGGAGCTATCACTATATTTCACTACTGTTCTTTATAGTTCTACAGTCTACCCTGCGGCTCTTTATCGCAGCTCGCTGATTGTCGCCTTGTGGCTCTTTCTCCAGCTCCACGGCTGTTCTCTCTAGAAAACCTCTTGAACCAGGGTATCTACAGTCATGTTAATCGTATTTGTGGTCAATCCGTGTTCGAAAATAGTACGAAATTAGTTGCAAAATATTGTTGATATATTATCTGTATGTGATAATTGTAATACTCTTAATATTGTATTCTATCATAAGTCCATATTGGTATTTGTTGGATTAAAGATTATTAACTGAAATGCCTGTTGGTTATCTCTAATTAAAAGCTTTACCCTCATTCCCAAAACTTCAGTCTGCTCATTATATTATAGAAGTATAAAGGAACTGTTGGAAGCCTTTCTTGAACCAAAACCTCGCCATCATCCCTGCGAAATGAATTCCCAGCTTTTTTGGAATTCCTAACTATTCCAAGTGATGCAAATGAGTGTGAGTCCACAAGGTTTGGAATTGCTGGGAATTCCTTGTAATTGTAGATAACAAATTAGATAAGGTTTGGAATAGCTAGGAATTCCTAGGAATTACCAAGATTTCTAAGTCATGCAATTTAATGTAGTTAAGGTGTTAACTTTAATGCATGGAATACCTGGGAATTTCTTGGATTTCAAATTTATGAATTTTGGACAGCTTGGAATAGCTTGGAATTCCTAGGACTTACCAACTTTAAAGTAACTACCATAAAGGAGTACTTCGTACTTTATTTATTTAAAAACACGTACTTTATTTATTTAAAAACACGGAGAATTCTAACAGATACAATCTGATTTCCATAGAAGCCGTGTGGTAAAAAATATTCTAATTACAAAATTGCGATATATCTAGGCTAAGCTAATATATTATAATTATGTTTTATTTACAATTTTTCTGGGTCATAAATGATTTAAATAATTATAAAAGATATCCTATCAAATGATAACTACTAGATAAATAAATAAATAATTACATTAGTCACTAAGGAGAGTGGTGGTCGCAACTTGTTTCTTAAAAGAAACAAGAGACTTTGTTTCGCGTAGTTTGGCTGGAAGCCCATTCCATAATTTTGCACCATTGTATGATAAACTTTTTTTCAGGAATTCAGTTCTTGGTTGAGGGAGGCAAAGTTTTGTGTCAGATCCTCTTAAATTATAATGAGTCGAGTTTCCAACTGTTGTAAATAACTCGGTAAGGCCTGTTGGCGCGAAATTATTTCGGATTTTGTGCATAGTGACCGCTTTGCGTTTAGCCCTTCGTTCATCTAGTTTATCCCATCCTAGGGTATCTAAAAGTAACCTGGAGGTCGTATTATAGTCTGCTCTAAGAATTAGTCTAGCGGCTCTGTTTTGAAAAATTTGTAGTTTATCTGAGAGGAATTTTCCAAAATTGTCCCAAACTTCGCAACAATAATCCATGTGCGTCTGAATAAGGGAATCGTAAATTGTCATAAGTATATCTTGGGATACGAATGGTCTTATCCTTTTTAGAGCCCCTAGACCAGAAACTATCTTTTTTGTTATGTAATTAATGTGTTCTTCCCATCTTAGATTTTCGTCTACCACGACTCCAACTGTTTTACTTTCGGTTACTCTTTTTATTGGTCTATTTCCAATTTTTAATGTAGGCATCTTATCTAGATCAGATCAGATCAGATAAGGACACATTACTCTATAATTTCGACACGAAATATCACTGCAGGCCAATGCTAAAATTAATCTCGACCATAATTTGCCCTCAAAATCTTTCAAAGTATCCATAGAAGGCTCAAGAAATCACTCGATCACAAGAAATCACTCAAAATCAATCATTTATTAAACCATATAATTTATTTCTGTACATCTTTTTCAAACGATCTAAATTACTTACAGAAGCGTAGATTTCTCCGGGACAAAAGGAACTGGCTCGCCGATGACTGTTCCGAGCCCTGGTTTTTCTCGGTTCTCCGGTTTTCCTCCTCCACAAAAACCATGCAACACACTAAATTTATTTCCAATTCGGTCTAATGTACCATTAAAAAATCAGAGTTCAGAGTCGGGTATTAAAATGGCTTTACGTGCTTTCTCAGGCAGACTTGGCAAAACAGTTGAAGACGGAGTTGGTTGACCATTTCATTAGCGTATTAGATTCCTCGGATATAGCCACAACATTTGCCAAATTAATCCTCAGATGAAGCGGGGATGAAGCACTCTAAATCTGCACTCAAAACATGGCGGCTTTGAACTAACAGATCCCAAGATGCATTGCTTTACTCTGAAGACCGCTGACGAAAATTGTGCGGGCGCACTCAAACTGCGCGCCATTTCGCTGTTCAAAAGCTAACGGCTTCTTGACGGCGGCTGAGGACATGGAATCTCTTATAATATCTGTATAATATGGCTTAAAGACTGAGCAAAGGAGTTTTCAAACCACCCAGGAGATTAGAAAACTATAAAGGTAAGATGCGATCATAAATTGTTGTGAATTGTTGGGAATTCAATGATGGCTTCACTCAGTTCAGTTTCAATCTTTCATATAATCTGACACAGCTTATAAAGTTATAAGCTTATGCTCTTCACAGGAAACCAGCTCTGTCCATGTTTGTGTTTACTATAAAATAACACGAGATTTATGAATATAATTCATTTAACCTTGCTTCCATAGTGTATTTAACTACATGTAGGTTGATATGAAACGATCTCCTTTAAGACTAAAGTATTAAAATTTAAATATCTGTTATATAGGCACTCAGAGCTCAGCCGCCAGATGGCCTAATGCTCACTTGATGACTCGCATTTGTTGTAACTGATTGAACAAGAAGAGGTCTATCAGTTGCAGATCAGATCAAGTTCATGAGCTGGAAATTATTGGGGGATAATTTCAGTGTTGGTGACTCGAGCTCCCACTCAATTGCAATGTAATGGATATTCATAACTGTACAGTACAGTTAATTTGTAATTGTTTTATTTTCTGTCGTGATTTGTCATAGGGATTAGTAATTGGATTGTATGTTACTTCTTTATTCAATATACCAAGTCATTTATGTTGTCTTCAAAAACTCATGAATAATTAATGAGCATTTTGTCCAATCAGATGAAGCAAATCAGTCACGTGCATGCTCCTTTATACCTGATAAAATCTCATCATTCTAAAAGGCCCGCGGAGGGATTTGAATTCTGTCCCAGAGGGAAATGGGGTTAATGATTGAGACAATGGAATTTCTATTGATGTTTCGGCTTTCTCACTGAATTGCTAATTAGGATGAACGTTTTATATAAAGAATATTAATGAACATGAAATTTTATATAAAGTTTCATCCTAATTAAGAATTCACTGATAAAGACCCAAAGATAGCAAAAAGTACACGGAACATAAGGTACCTAGATAACAAATTTTGCACTAAATTTACTAATATCAGCAGACTACCGAGATACACAGATAATATTTTTAAAATGAAGTTATCCAACTACCATTGCTTGTTTACCGAGCCACTGTTTAGTTACAATTATTAAACCAAACTCAAAGCCGTAAAATTATAAAAACGTGCATTAAACTTACATATTTTGTGCCGGAGTCAAAAATTTAGAGTCTGCCGTCATATCAGTCACATCGCTTTCCAAGTCTTGAACTTTATCGAGGTAAACCACGACACCAAATCCTTCAAGTGCAGATTCTTCTTGCATTGCGAAATGCCGCTTCAAACAACATAGTATGGTAATTTCTTCATGTCATTCCCTTGAGATGTGCGTCTTTCTTTCGTTGCATTCTTAAAGCGTTTTTGAAGCCGTTTAAAACACTCACAGCACGTGTTTTATCAAGTCAAAAAATTCTCGGGCTTCCCCCTCAAATTTTTAAACTTGATAAAACACTGCTGTTCGTGTTTTAAACAGTACTTAAATAAAGGCTAGTTGATCTTGTACCCATTGTATATTGGCAATTCATTAGCTAATCAAAGTAAAAAGCTGCAGAATTATCTTAACAGAAGTGGTAACATTGTAAAGCATTTTATAGAATGTATGGTAGTGCATTTGAAACTCTGTTTGTGATTAAATTATTGTTGCTCTTATGCTGCAAAATGTTTATGTGTCATAATTGCTCACTCATGTACATGTATGTACATAAACAATAGCCTATTTGTGGTGCCTACTTGTGGTACCTAAATTTATGCACTGATATATTTGTCCACAGACATCAGTTCTGAAAAGAAATTATTCCCAAGAGCAAAGCGCAAGGTGAATTATGAATCTTTGAAGAACTGATAATGTCCAAGGACAAATATCAGTGCATATTTCAGCAACAACAGTAGGCTATATTTTGCACATATTTAAGATCGTGCAGGTTAGAATTTGTCCCCAGTGATGGCAGACTGTCTGTCAAATGACTTAACTGACCAATCAGCATGACTATCTCTAGGCACCTAATCCCAAGCTCATCTTATGCCAATGAGTTTAACTGTGTTATGCAGTCAATATAATTACAATAACCTATTTGTGGTGTCGAAATATGCCCTGATATTTTGTCTACAGACATTACATGTATATGTTCCTGAGAGCGAAAATCGAGGGATCGGGAAACTGTGAGTTTCAAGGATCAGATAATGTCCAAGGACAAATTATTATCAGGGCATATATTTCGATGCCACAATATAGGTTGTTGTAAGTTGTTAATTTCTGCCTTCAAGTATTTTCTTTGATGCATGCTTAAACACTCACAGGGGGTGTATTCGCTGATATTTCCCGCTCGTGAAGAGAAAATATTGGGTCATGTGATGCATTCACCAAACGTGCGTGAGGAGAAAATATTTAATGGGTTATAAAGCAACATACCGTACAATGTAGTTAGAATCTCTCTGACAATCAGTATGCTGGAATCTCAATGAAATTACACTAATACTTAATACAGTTGAACCTCTGCAACGGACACCTCCTGTAAGCAGGCACAATTATGCGGTCACGACCATTTCTCTAATAAAACACTAATTTAAAATGTCACCTCCTGTAAGCGGACACTTCTTGTAAAAGCAGACACGGACACCTATCTCTAAGTCTGCATGAGCAAAAATAACGAAAAGTGGACATCCGAAGAGATTGAAGTTAATTATTTCAAATGTATGCAGTTTTATCTTTGAATTCTAGCTAGTCAGCTTAGTAAAACAGACAATGCATATTTGAGCTATGAGCCTTAGATTGAACCTACATGTATATAGCCGTTTAAAGCATGTGGTTTAAAATTCCATAGTTGCCTGCCACTTCCTATCCCTTACTGTCAACCTCCTGTAAGTGGACACCTCACGTAAGCAGACAGCTACGGTAAATCCCAAGGGTGTCCACTTATGAGAGGTTCAACTGTATATACAAAATAAGAAAGTAATAATTATTATAAATATCCTACTTGACAGTTTAGTGTTTTACAGAGTATAGTTTAGATGTTCTCCAGTAAAACATAATTTAAACTATCTAATATGATGTTTGCGTGGAAAGTTTCAGTATTCTAGTGCATGTAGTATGACCTGCAGCTACTGTCACAAAATTCATGTCTTTCTAAAAAAATATGATCCATAAGTATTAGATATATTAGACATTTCTACAGGTCTTACCAGGATTTCCCAGTCATCAGCAGAGAAAGGATCCACATGTACCCTAGAGCATGATGCAATACACTCTACTGGATATAGAACAATCTGCAATGTACATGGACACATATAGGTATTATAAACAAATGTGAATAATGATGCAATTTAATTATTAACTCACTTGCAGAGAACATGTGACCTAACTGGGTAGGCAATTGAGACATTGACAAAGATACTCAAACCCTATTCTATCTTAAAGTAAGAGGGGGATAACATGCCAGTTACAGATGACGCCAGGCACTAATACACTCAAGGTGGTTTCCACATTCATAAACCACAGGTAACCCAAGCTTGGGATCTGTATAATATTTAACAGCATTTGTATGGGATTTTTTAGTTTTCCATGTACAATGTAAATCTTGAATAAAACTCGCCAAAAGCCTATACAGTGTCTGTGTCTGTGCCATGTTACAGTGAATTTCAGCAAAATTTTCCCTTAAAACCCTACCCCATACGAAGGGGTATGGGTAGGGTTTTAAGGGAAAATTTTGCTGAAATTGACTGTAACATATGGCACAGACACAGTTAAGGAACACAAGAAGACACTGTATAGGCTTTTGTTGAGTTTTATACAAGATTTACGTTGTACATGGAAAACTAAAAAATCCCATACAAATGCTGTTAAATATTATACAGATCCCAAGCTTGGGCTACCTGTGCATAAACTTAATTCTGCTGAATATGATGACTGGAAACAGTAAAAGAAAGGTATAGAAGTTGAAACAACAATATGCAAAGCTGCAAACACCCACCTATAACTGCTGGAATTTATAAAGTACCGGTAATGTTAAAAAAAATGCACCAGCCCAGTCACAGTTTTCTATGTTGTATTTCAAATTTCATCTCAGTTTTTTAAAATTTAATTAAGAAATATAACTTAACTGGGGGAAATGTTTTGAACTTGTAAAAAAAAATTGAAGGGAAAAACTTTTAAACTTATGTCTAGTAGGAAACTTTTTTTATTAACTCTTTACCATCCGAGCCTGTAAATATAAGATGCATTAGTCCTATATTATAAAAATTATTGCATCACATCTAGACATGCTGGAAAGACGATGTTGCGATATTATGCAAAGGGATGAATGGCTTCAAAGTCAGAGGTAGTATAACAGGGATCGCTCGACTCTTTCACTATGGAGAAAAGCTCATTTGTTTTGGTGATCATTTGTCACGAATTTTAAGGAGCTAAAAATTGGCTCAAAACACCCTTCCCATTCACACTTGAAATCAAAAGCAAACACAAAATCAGCACTCAGTCGTTACAGTACCTTCTTTAATATTTCCAACACCAGATGTTTTTTGCACAAAACACACCAAGTGACTGTGAACCGCACTATTCTTGTCACTGCATTTCTCTGTACCACGTTCTCCTGTACCCACCTCCAATTGCATGCTGGGTAATGGACAAACAATTCACAAGGGGTACCCCCCCTCTGGTTCTCCTGTAGGTTTTTTTTATGTCTTTTACCCCTGCAACCAAGAGCGATGATTTGGACTCGAGCCGTTGCTTTAAAGTGACAAAAACACATCCTGATAGGTTGAGCAGGGGTAAAAGACTGCCAACTGCAGGATTTCAAGGATTTCATTGAAAAAATGTTTCCTGTGTCTGAAAGCACAAACACAACAGAAAAACCCTGTGAAATCCCCTCACAAAGACTACTAGAAGCAAACCAAGTACTTTTCACCTGAACTCAGACTTAATGATGTCCTCTAGCTCTCTGACAGTGGCATTTTTCTCCAAAATTAGAGCACATTTCATTGGAAAACCTACAAAAGTAGCGATACCTACCGTCGACGAGTACATAGAATTCTCCCGAATGGCATTGTGGGGAAAGTTTGAGCCCTCGGCTTAAAAAGTCAGCAGTATTTAACTACCCCGGGCTAGCCAAACTTGAACTGAGGGGGAGGATTGAGTTAGCACTCAGGATTTCACCAATTGAGCTCACACACAATCTGACGACAAAGAGTTAAACTACTGTAGTAGGTATTAATTTTGGATTCACTTTAGTTAATATTTTTTTACCTTAATTATTGTCGTCACTTGTGCCCACCCAATGCAGTTGGAACACACCATCTGCCATTGTTTGCCAGAATGTATTTTTTCATTTGTATTTTATGTTCAATGGGGTATTGGGTTTCTGCATCAATTTCTGCACAGTTTTAGTGAAATTCCAAGCTATTATAAGGTATATTGTTACTGCACATATGCAGTATATATATAAATAAAATTATTTTGGACTAGATTGTGGGGGACTGGGTACATGTACTTGTAGTAGCACCATCATATATAATAAATGAATATGGTGCTTCACATCATCACCTCAGCAGCACACTGAGTGGTTCAGTGGCACAGTGGTTAAGGCTCTGACCAACAGATCCGACGGTTCAAGTACCCGAGCAAGGACAGTGAAGGTAAAATAAATATGGTTATTAGACAAGTATAGTTGATTATATGGATACAATGTAGCACTGTAAGGAGATAGGGAGAGGGGTAAGGGAAGGGAGTAATAAGAGGGAGGTAGGAAAACAGTGGGGATTATTTTTAGTACCTACATGTAAGAATTTCCTAGTTCAAAATATCAGCTGCTACTTGCTTCCCACGGGGGTTAAAGCACTTAATCGACTACTCTCAGTAAGTTGATTGTACATGTACCAGTGTTTACAAAATGTACAAATGTAGCTTCCCCACTGACACAGATCAACACTGTCTAGTTTTTACAGCAACCCATCATATCAAAAATAAATTCCCCAGTTAAAAAACTTTCTCTAGTTCAAAAAGAAAATTTAACAAAGATGAAATTTGAATTTCAACATCTACATTGGTAATATGATCATTTCGGAATCTGAATATTCTATGTTTTACCTGCTGCCCATCTTGTAGACCATGTGGATTGGCAAATCTCCTGCTTATCTCTATGACTGACAGGGATTCTTGTCCAAAGTCAGCCATTCTACTAACCATAACCTCTCCAGACCAACTAACATACATCATCCCTCTTGGCCATTCTACCTGGAATGTCATGGCCTGTTTTGGGTTCTATGTTAAACAAAAGTGTTCAGTCTTCAGTTTGCAGGGTTTTATAATGCTGCACACTGGCAAACATGACAATTGGTAAAAGTAAGTAAGTAAAGTAAGTAAGTAAGTGACTTTATTTAAGTGTCAATGTATTTAGCTTTGCTGCTAATTGGGGAAGCTAGTCCTAAGATTTTAAGTCCTTAGCCGAGAAGATGTGAAGTCTAACCGTTTACTATATTATGTAAAGGCAACACCTTCTACTCAGTTATTTTAAGATCCTAAGTGTTGGTCCAGCCGGGGTTTGAACCTGCGACCTCCCGCTCGACAGACCAGCACTTAACCAGAGCCCTACCGGGAGGTCCCACGTATTTATGTTAACTTTGCACTTATCAATATTTATAGTGCCAGGGTAAATGTAGGGGTTTAAGGGGGGTGGGCCATGGGCACGTCCCAGGGACATTTGACACTTTGCCTCAAAATTCTTCCTGTCAGACTCGACCCAGCTACCCAGGAGACAACTTTTGGTGTCATATGCCCCTGCCCTACCTCCCATGGATATAAGACGCAGAGGTACAAGGATCACATGTACCATATGATTGCTAATGCTAGCAAATAGTTCCTAATCAATCAATCAATCAATAACCTTTATTTTAACACGATAATTATTAAAGCTTACAGCTTGTGGGGTCGTGTATAACTAAATATATATACAATGATTATACGATTATAATAATATAAAAACATCTAACGGACGATTAAACAACTACTGTCTAAATTTATTTACAATAATTAAAAGAGATAATTAATGCTTTAAAGTTAAAATATGAATTATGTATATAAATATTCCCCTAGTCTAAATTTAGTAGTCTGCACTTCCTAAATTGGAAGCCATTAATACGAAAAAATACCCACCCATATATGCCATAGGTTTTTTTCAGCTGTGGAAATTCATCCATATGATGCATATTAGGTTATCCAATGATGATCTGATACTGACACTGCTGAGGGTATCTCCCATGTAGTAAGATCAGACAATCCCTACTTTTTTCATTAATTCTCATGGTTAACCGACCCAAAGTGTTTTTTTTAAAGACCCAGGAATATAAAGTGAAAGAAAGCCATGCTAATCAGTTGAAAGGCACCAACCGGCGCTTTCTCAGTGTAAGCATATTAATAATTCATTTTTTCGAATTTTCATACAAACCTTCCAAAACCTAACCCCCAAATTTGAAAAAACCCTAACCATTTTAAATCCCAAATCATTAATAGAACGAGTCTAAATACACCTGAACTTAATGGGGAATTTAGCGAAGTTTTCAAGTGTTTTCAAGTGCATTTCTTTTGCTTTAACAATTTCAGGACATGCTTACACTGAGAAACCCCCGTGAATACAGCAAGTCACATGTATAGCTTTAAGTTTGATGCAAAATATGTAAATAAAGATCCGCCTATAAAATCACATCCTGACATCGGCTAATTTTAACGAAGTTTTACCTGTGATGTTGTACAGCGCAAGAGCAACTGAGCCAAATCTGCAGAAACGGTCACAAAACAAGACTTGGCAGAACTTGTCTTGACTACAGCTGACACTAGGTTATTCATGGCTCGTTTTATCAGTTACCTGACTGTTTCAGCCATTAAAACTGACGACAGAGCTATCAAAATCATGTTCTCTACCAAACGTCCATCCACGTCCACCATTTTCAGCGGTTTGATGAACGGCGGCTCACCCTTGGACCCAGGCTAGCCCGACCAGCTATTGGAATCGGAAGGAGAGGGGAGGGGCGGAAAAAATTCGGACACATTTATATATTAACAGCCTGACCTTGATCGAAAAAGCAATAATTCCTAACATGTCATTCCTCTGACTGCGTATTCAACCGTTTCAGCAACTGCCGATCTCAACCAAATCTCCTTCCAAGCTCTGCCAAATCCCTCTAAAACAGACCATGGAATAATTAGGTACAAACACAATGATTCTAGGAACTATATTGCAATTTATTCTGAGAAACCTTAAGTGTTTTATCATTATATATTTGCCATAAGATCCCATACAAAACTCATGTACAGCTTGTACAGGGACCTACCTGTGAATAATGGCACTATATACATGTACATGTACAACGCCCTGCAGACTTTCACATGTACGTGTGCTCTCGCAAAGGAGATTATATTAAGATGGGAAAATGCCAGATAAGGTCAGCTCTCGCTGCTCACGTACATTGCCACAAGCACGGACACCTAACAAATCTATTTCTGTTATTTTATTTATTTATTTATTTTTTTATTTTTTTTGGGGGGAGGGGGTTAAATCATGGGGGCAAAAAAAGTATTAACTGCTTTTGTAGGGGGTCATCAAAGATTTTACCTACTCCTTGTGGGGGTCATCAAAGTTTTGACGTACCTGTCATGTAAAATGCAATGAAATTGTTGTTGTAATGCTAAGCCAATGTTTAGTGGTCTTCAGAACACAGGAAACCAGTGTTTTAGAGAGCAGTAAAATCTCAAAAAATTTAGGCTTCTGCAAAGTCCAAGAACACCTTTGGATCGGGCCTTCATCCCTCGAAATATTTAAACGCAGTCTGCTTTGTTTTCTTCATACGCAGGATGGTATTCTCTAAGCTCATAATCAAAGGCACATTCCCATAGGACAGATAATGCATTGGTGTTCAGGAGATTAGTTATGCCAATGCTGAGCTCTTTTCCATTTATTTATTTATTTGAGACTACGGAACAATGCAATATGATGCACGAATTATCAGTACAATTTCAAGTACCCATCCGGGAAGGAGGATGAGGTAGATATTTCCAAAAGAATACATGTATATATATGTTTTCTACTAAACAAAGGTAGTGTATCATGGGAAATACCATAAATCTAGAAACATTAATAGAAAATGTAATAGATTACATTGTATATGCAGTTTGCATTCTTTCTTGCACATCCATCTTTTTTGTTGGGGGGCGGGGGCGGGGGATCAATAAAGTTTTGAGCAATTTTATAGGGGGTCATCTAAGTTTTAATTCATTCATAGGGGGGTCATAAAAGCAGAAATCATAACCAGATTGTTATTATAGAAAAGCATGCAGGTAAAACGATATTCTCAGTTGGATCAGCAATATCCGCATGGTACCCGTGGATACGGTACTAACGTTCGTTCGCCAACTCTCGCCGCCAACACAACATTGCTTTCTTTCGCTTCAAATTTCATTCTTTCACCTTCTCGCTCATCATTTGCACCGGCCTAGCATCCCATGTACACTTGTTTGTTGTCTCAGGGCGTAGCTCAATACGGTTTTAGAAGGTGTACACTGAACACAAAACTGTATAGGTAGTGACTAAGGCCCTGTTTATATGAAGAAAAGTTGGCTTGGGGATCCGGGTCACCCTCCCCTCCGAGCTACCCTGGGCGAGCCAACTTTTCATACATTTCTTTGTAAAACGAAGTCAACTGTCTACACGAGAAACCGCAAACTTGGCTCGGGGGGAGGGGGAGCGGGTGACCCTCCTCCCCGAGGCACTCGGTTCACAAGGTAGGGTGACCCGGGGGGGTCGAGCCAACTTTTTCTCATATAAACACTTTGGCTCGCCTACCCGGGCCAACTCGGGAGACATAGAGCATGCGCAATCCAATATTACGTGCCCAGACTCGCTCAAGACAAAGTTGTCTCGGGCACCCGGGACATATAAACGCTCGGTAAAGTTGGCTCGGGGGGAGGGTGACCTTGGTCCCCGAGCCAACTTTTCTTCATATAAACAGGGCCTAAGCAACCTGTGGGAGTGGTCTGGGGCAAAGTGTAATCAATAGATTGCGTATATTAATGTAACGACCCTAAACACCCGTACTTATTACAACATTCATATATACCGTGTAAGTTACCTAATCCTTTTAGCAATAACCCTTAGGACATGGATATATTCCCTGAGGAAAAAATGTTTCTGCTCAAATCCTCTGCGGTAAGCGCTTTATAAGCGCCCATCTGCTTCGTCCGGAAGTTTGAAGAGCGGAACTTTTGGTGTTCTTAATTGTCGTCATCTATTTTCATCATCACTTGAAACACTCAAAATATATTCACTCCGATAGACATCTGAATACTGATAATCATTTTGAAGAAATGGAGGACTCATAACAGCGGGGTTTCCGTCTGTTCATATATAAAAGAAGTGGTAATGTTATTAGCCAAATAACTGATTCATACAAAATCATTACAACATAATAGTTATTATAATCATACAAGTTGAAAGACAGCAAGCACCATTGTAGTCCTGGGATTCTCATTTATATTATTATAATCATCATCATCATTATTATTATTCATTAGTATTAGAATCTAATTAGATCAGACAGAGAAAACAAATCATGCATAATGCTAAGCAACAGAATAAAATTAGTGCAAAACCACCTAGCTAATTTTAATATATCAAGAGAAAAGTATCTTTCCTTGCACGCACTAGCACTGAATCCAACTGTATCATAGTCTGGCTTTGTTGCTTCTTCATGCTGACCCGGGAGGCAATTGCAAAGAGTTTGACAGTTTTGCTTGTTAACGAATCCTTCCTCTTTCTTTATGCTTTCGTTTGTTATTTTCGTCTGGCTGTTTGTTTGTTCGTTTGTTTCTGTTGTTGTGTCGGCTTATAGTGTTGTATGTTGCGCTTCGCAAAGTGCACATAAAAATGCAGTGCACATAAAAATAAAGAAAAAGGCAGGTTTTTCTCTTTAATAAACAGTCCCATTTAATTTCACAACTACAATATTTTTTATAAAACCAAAATTTCAGCAAGTGGGTCATGTTCAATATGTGCGGCTCCAGACACGCGAGATGTCACGAACAGGGTCACGCGAGATGTCACGAACAGGGTCACGCGTGATGTCACGAACAGGGTCGCGCGTGAAAACATGCAGCTACTTTCGAAAGACGCGGGTGCGACGGGTTGAAAATGGTTCCAAGATATCTTGAGCATGAGGTTTAGCAGCGTTTTGACGAAGTTTAAAAACCGCTCAAGCAGGAACTCGAATTGATTTATATTTTACACAGACCTAACAGTATTTACCCCCAAAATATTTTTTTCATCGCAGTCCACAATCTTAATAATAATACAACCATTAAATTTAGTTATAGAAAGTTTAAAATTTTATTAATCACACCTGGTCTTCAAATTTCGGTTTCTTCTCCAACCAGGACAGATGTAGAAGTGATCTTTCCATTTCCCAGCACCATAACTTTCCGTTCTAAGGAATTCTCACGATCGATCTCAAGGAGTCTGGTTCTCATTTAAACCGGATGTGCAGTATCAGGTGCTGTGGCTGATTGCTTGCGGTTTGTTGAATCAATGCCAAGGTTGGTTCAGTTGGACCATGCGATGGTTAATGTCATTTAGTTTGCGGTTTATCTTAGATTAATTTGCGATAGAACAGGACAATGAGTCTGGAGTTGAGATCGTGATTCGAAAACTGTTTTCAATTATACGATTGGAACACTTCAGTTAGCCGGTTTTATCGCTGGAAAAAAAAAACACCACTGGAGCAGAAGCGGTATAAACATGTCGTGGAATGTTTGGTTCTCGCTTTTCTTTATCATCGTTTTGGAGTTCACTGAAGTCTCCATGGATGGTTTATCGTGTTCAGGTATTATTATAAGGAACTAGTCAAAGGTTTTCATTTTTACTGACTTCTGTTATGCCATTCTTTATGGCGAATTTCACATTTCGATTCCTAGCCTAGAGGCACAGCCGTGGGGGTCCGATTTTTCAATCAGATCATCGTGTGATTAACAGTTTATACCTCACTCTCTATTGCTTTGCCATACTCGAAATTATCTTTGGAAACAACAATTGTGAAAACTGAAATTGCCAGAATTCCAAATTTGTCGAACTTACTTTATTTAGATATATACAGCTATTATTGGAACTAGGTACGGCTAACAAGAAAAACAGTTGCGTATAAAGTGCTGATTGAAATTTGCAGTATTATAACCAGGTTAGAAATCCTACTGACTTTGGGGGGGGGGGGGGGGGGGGGTGGGACTCAAGATATTGGTGGTCGAGGCCAAGTGCTCGTTGCATCTTTTAGGGGTTGAAATTGGAGTTCCATCATTTTTTAATCTGAAATATAAGTAAAAACAAACCCAACAACACAACACCGCAGTTAGGTAAACCTGATGAGCGCTGTCGTGTTCAGTATATTTCATATTAGGAGAGGGTTTGGCAATTCCTATCTTTGCTCCTCACAGCGCTAACGCGATCGATAGCAGACATTTGTTTGGTTTTTGGCTCCCTGCCACACGTAAAACGTGTAGTTGCCAATATATAACTAAGCTTTCCTCTGAGCTCGACTGTGGGGTCAAAAGCAGTATTTTGGCCAATGAAGCTCTGTCGCTAGTTACATGTACATGTATGTTGACGAATCCTAAGAAGAACGAGTTTGTCGACTCTTCTGTAATTGTTTTTCAGTCAAGTTTTTTTTCTGGATTGGGCCACCTGTGGTGCGCGGTCAAAATGGGGCGAGGAGAAAAATAAAGGAGGGGGAGGGGAACTTATTACCGTCTCGCGGGCTCAAAGTGCCACAGCAAAACACAACATTATTGTATAATGAAAAAAAAGGTATGAAGGACAGTTACGGAAAAATCTTACTCAGGAGTGTAATATACTCCTGCTTACTCTACGGCTTGCCGTGACATTGAAATGGTTTCCCATTGTTTTTGTCTTTCTAATCCAATCAAATTACAGAGTTACGGTACAGTAGGTTACAGCACGGTTACGGTAAGGCATGCCGTATTTTTGTCCCACTCATACGAAATCCACTCTAATACAGTAATACGCACGGAACAATAACCTTATGTTACATCAAATGGCCAAAGCTTAATTATGAAAGGAGCTGTATCGCGGTAAGGGACACGCCTTTATGTTCCAGGCCGGAACAAAATAATTTTCAGTGATGTTCATATAAACTGACGACCCTAGTGACACGTGTGGGATGGTTGAAATCAAAATAAATGTGCACAAATGATTAACAAACTGTGCGTAGATCTAGTCTTCAAGGAAAACATGAAGCCAATTAACACGTGTTAACAGCCACCATTGATTCCAACATGCGCAAAACCATGACACAGCTAGCCTCCTCCGCAGGCATCTCTATCAGATTTTAAAAATCGTGAATTGGGTTACCTGTGTCTCTCTTCCTTTCTCTCTCTCTTCTCTCTCGGCTCCAATCTCCCTCTCTTTTCTTTACCTGCCACAGGGAGCCCATAATCTGATTTCCTCAAAAATTAGAGATGCCTGCGGAGGAGGCTATGACACAGCGTCTTTAAAGGCAAGAGGTTCTATGTTCTTTTTAGAGAGAACTGGCTTTTGAAAAGAAACTATGTTAACAATGTAGATTAAAAAGGTAAAAGCGAGTTTTCTGACATTAAAGCACAAAAATATTGACAATGACACACACTCCCTCCCCATCAACTTGAGACTATTTTATTCAGACTCCCTGCTTCCCCCATCCCCCCACCCCCCAATCCCGTTGCATCCGTGGCTGCATCTCCCCCTCCCCCATCGTCTTCACCCTTACCCGGCCATATTGAATGAACTTTCTCTAAATCTTTTGTTTCTGGAAAATATCTCTCATATTTTACTTGATGACTTCCTGACTACTGTAGCCGGGGCCAAATGGACAACGAGAACCAATCACCTTGCAGAACGAAGACAAAGCATTCCAACGAGAACCAATCACCTTGCAGAACGAAGACAAAGCATTCCAACTTAAAAGCAATTGAAATGATATTGTACTGTACTCGACACTGATTGGCTCAAATAACCGAAGTTGGATTAATGCTTTGTTTCCGTTCTGCAATGTGATTGGTTCTTTTTGTCTAGACTACCTTCAGGCGGTGCATGTGCGCCACGATATTTCACAAGATTTGGCCAATCAACGAGCTCCATTAGAAGAAAAGTCTTAGTATCGAGAATGCAACATTTGGTCTTCCTTTTGCCTATTTAAAAAAAAGTGTTTCGGAAATTGAAAGAGACATGCGTGCTGTGACATTGTAAGAGCAACTGTTTACTTTCGACAGGAGCCCATTACCAGGAGCGTCCATCTTCCCCACTGTGTCTGTACCCCAGCACAGAGGTAGATGAGGCTATTTTTAGCATTGCGTTTCGCGCGAAAAAGATAGGCTATTCTTAGCCAATCAGATAGCTAACGTCACTTCTCATTATGATTCTTCTCACTTTCAACGCAGGAATTCGAATTGCTGGTTTTCACTCAATCCCCAGAGATTCAAATGTTGTTGCCCCAACAAAAGAAGCTAACGAGGAATCTATTGTTTAAGGGCACCAACATGGTGGCAACATCTTTTCGCGGGAATTTCGAATCTAAAAATAGCCTCATCTACCTCTGTGCTGGGGACCCAACCCATAACAGAGGAACGCTCCTCGTAATGGGCTCCTGCTTTCGAGCTATTTCCGTTGCCAAGGACATCTTGCCAAGGTTCCAGCCATGTTCTCATATGAAGCCACCCTGTTTTGTTTTTTATTTCACACGAAATCAACTACTTCAAATGCGCTGTCTTGCTCAAGCTGTACCGTTATTTTGTTATTTTCGGCCGGGCATTCGGACACTGGCGCGAGCGCTCTGTTCGAAAATGGCGTGATAATTCACGCATGGCATGAGTTACCTCAAAATCGATCACTCGAAGCGAGCCAAAAATATATAAACCAGCACATTTTGTTTAATTTTCGTATGTTAATATTAAAATGAAATAACGTCTTTAGGATCAAATACGTTTGTATATTGACGTTATTGTGACGTCATAACGAACGAATCCTTTTAAGGTCAAATTCTGCGTTACCTATACGTTTGAAATAAAGCATGTTATCACAACAACATAAATATGCGTGTTTGATTGCCGAAATTTTAAAGTCTCTACGATAAATATATGCTGAGTTATTAAGAACTGAAGGTTCCTGTGACGTCACGTTTTCTGATGTCATGGGTCTGACATCAGTCAGGCTTTCTAAATTGAAGAAACATAAAAAAGAACATATTGCGGCTATTCAGTGTAGAGTAAGTACATTTCCTCTTTAAAACCCGAAAAATACTCGAATAGTTAATTTTAAAAGGCGTTTGCAAAATATATGACGTCATAATTTCCTTTCAAAAATTGAAAATTCTAAAAACATACGGTTGTGGGTACCGATTTACTCTTTGATTGCTAGATTATCATAAACAAATATTTTAAACTCTAAAAGATGAATGAAGATGTTATTTTGTAAATGGTTCTCTATTGAATATTTCCCGCCAAATTTTTGCGGGAAAATTACCGAAATTCAAAATTTAATAACTTTTCTCCCTCTTAACCAATCGAACTCGGGTTTTCGGTTTCTTTGTTGTCAACATGATGGAAAATCGAAAATATAAAATTTACCGATGTTAAACTGTAATTGAAAACATCGACAAACCTATTATGAATGGATACATGACGTAACTGTGACGTCATCAAGATGTCTACGGTAGTTCAAATCATCGGATTTTGTTTTGGTCATCGGTCTGCATCCTCCCACAAAAAATCAATCTTCTACGTTGGAAACTTTTGAAAATATACTAACAATATTACTATATATATGTAAATAGTTGAAACTAGAGTTATCTTAGCTTCCATTCGTGTTATAATGTCATGCCCTAGCTTTATTGTCCTACTACAAATTTTATATTTTGTTACTATTAATTTGTCGAGCGCTTATATCATGAGCCCCTGGCTCGGGAGATTGGGCAACCACTTCCTGCGTTACCGACGGTAAATAAATTATTATTATTATTATTATTATTATTATTATTAGGGTCATTTGTGCCAAGCGCGATTGCGTCAACAGCGCGCGCGAACAAAAATTGAAACTTTACCAACTGTATCACAGCACATGAGAAAATTTCTGCAGTTTTTCCCTTTCTCTGTGGCTTTCCTTATCAAATCTTTGCAAGACATACCGGGTATTCAATACAAAGGTACATGCATTTACGTCAAAATCTCGACTTCAAGATACTTTACTTTGGCAGCTGACATGTTCACTTGATCGTGTCATGACAACAATGAGGTCTTCCACAAATTTACCCATGATGCTGTGCGAGCTCGTGACGCACATCGCCTGCACCGGAACATTTCCATTTACTCGACAAAAATAAGGGGTGCCCCGCCGAAACATTTTGGAACGCGTACCACTAATTTAGGAGTGCTGTGGCCAAAATTCTAGTCGTGTAAACTGGGCTTTTAGTTGCCTTGGTAACAGTAATCGTACAGTAATACAATTTGGCAGGCCAAGGTTTGGTTATAGTGTTCATGTGTTTCTTCACGTTACTGATAAAACTACGACACTTGACATATATGCTGTGCATTTGTCGTTTTCTAGAAGCCGTGGAAGGAGATATTATTACAGACCGTAGCACTCTGAAAGGTCCAGTCAGAAGACGAGTAAGCCGTGCTGCAACTGCTTTCAAGAAAAGGCTTTGGTTGAATGACACAGTACCTTATGTTATTGGGCCCTTTTTCTCGAGTAAGTAAAAAGTGACTTTCGCGTGCCATAGGATCCATATTATTGGACGATGAGACATTATATAATGAATACTTCGAAACGCGCATTTTGATTGGTCTATAGCCATGTGTTATGAGTACAGATTGACAGATGATTAAACGTTTTGCACGACATCAAAATATATGCCATTTTACCGTGGGACTGTCCTCTTATTGATGACGCAAAAACCGAGAATAACAGCCTCGATTGCGTCTCGTGGTGTATTTCTTTGTTCTCGTCTCCATTTATAGGCACACCTATATACATTAATTGGTACCAAACTCAACTAGAAATAAGTCTTTCTTATATTTCATTCTTTATGTCCGATTCAGACGCCACGAGGCTGAAAATTCTCAAGGGAATGGCCACATGGCGGAAGTACACGTGTATCCGGTTCGTTCCGCGGACCAACCAGAAAGACTACGTGGATATTCGTTTACGACCAGGGTAATAATAATAACGATGATGTTGATGTTCATGTTGTTGTTGTTGTTGTTGATGACCATGATGACGATGATGTTGATGTTGTTGTTGTTGTTGATGACCATGATGTTGATGATGATAATCATGATGACGATGATGGTGATGATGCTGATGATCATGATAATTATAGCATAAATTACGGGAGCTTCCTCTTATGTTTATAGTACGTTTACGAAATGGCTAGTATCGTCGTCGACTGCGTCTCGGTAAATATTCACCAATATTCACTTCAACTTCGGTGAATAATTGTTAATTATTATTATCCATCACCAGGTGCTGCTCGTCAGTAGGTCGTGTTGGAGGCAAACAGCATTTATTCCTTGGCAACGGCTGCCATGGCCTTCCCGTCATCCTTCACGAGCTTGGGCACTTGATTGGTTTCTGGCACGAGCAGACCCGCCCTGATCGCGATGACTATATTGAGGTTCTACACAAAAATATATTACCCAGTAAAAAACATAACTTCTTGAAACAGTCCACCGATGTGATAAACTCTTTGGATCAGGTGAGAACTTAAAGTGGGATGTGTATTAGCGTTACTAACATCATAATACAACAATAATGTAACAATTTCATTCAAGAGAACTCCCAGTGACTTTTGATGACTTCTTTCAGCTTCTTAGCAGTAAATACAATTATAACACCAGACTAGCCTCTCGAAAAAGCTATTACCTCCCCAAAGCTCGCACTAATAACGGAACCTTTAACATTAGATTTGTGGGAGTTAAAGTCTGGTATTCTCTTGACTCTAGCGACAAACAACTAAGGAGAAACGCTTTCAAAAACAAACTTAGAGATGATTTTCTATTGCAATACTAACTTCCTATTCATCTTGTACCCGCTAGCCACTAGAATTTGAAACTTCTCATCGCCACTCTGTTACTTATTTCTTTTCTCCTTAATGACAGCCTTCCTACGTTTGTTTGTATGTTCGTTTTGTCTGTAACTATGACGTTCTTGTGCTTGTTGTTTTTACTATTAATTGCAAATTAAGTATATTCACGCACTCCCCTCTTTCGCACCTTTCTCTGCACATTTATCCTATAAGGGCGCCCTAGCTAGATTAGCTTTTTAGTTATTCTAGGGCGCCCGTACCACACACTTTCTGCTTATTTTCTTATTATTATATAAAACAAAAATGTAAATTGATTGGTACAAATAAATATATTGTTGTTGTTGTTAATAGTAATAACGGAGCACCATATGCCAAAAATGTCGCCGAATTTTGTGCTGGCTGCGCCTTCTCTGCGCATTGCAAATTTTCAAATCACGTGACTACGCCAATTGACTCCATAACCTATCGCGTGACTCCATAATCTATCGTAAAGAGCGAGCACCTTTGTTTTACTTTTATACCCTATTGCATCATCCTATCCATTGATACCCTCTAGGACATTTGCATGGTGACGTCACATACTAGAACTTCCAGAATACTTTGCGGTTTCTTTTGTTCCTCTAATTTAGACCATTGTTTTGTTTTTCTCAAAGGAGTTAAAAATCTGAATGAGAAAAATAATTTGAAAAGGATGATATTCAACTCTAAAATTAGTCTCAGTACATCTCGGTAAATATTCGCCACTATACTCTTCTACGTGGCGGGCGGTGAATAATTGTCAAACAGTAAACACTATCTTACTGACTGGCCTCTAAGGAAACAGTAAATTTTCGACGATCGAGGGAAAACAAAACTCACTGATTCTTGACGGGCCAGTCATTAAGTGATTTGTTGCATAGCTTTTAGAAATAAAATTCCTTTTCCATGAGTTTTGGTAAACACATATTTCTTTCCCGCCTTTAGCGAGCCAGTGGCGCGCCCGACGCATCACACCATTTTAAGTCACGATGTGATTACGTGGCGGGCAACAATGGGATACATCATTGAATTTTTATGACTGCCACGTGACCCAGGATCAACCAATGAGAGCGGGCGTCAGATCTCGCAAAGTCCTTGCTGTACAACAATACTAATTGTATCTTGCAGATATTTGACTATGAATCCATAATGCTCTATGGTTATGCAGTATTCAGTAAATATCTGCGCAGAACTCTGAAGCCAAAGGTGACAAGATTTGTATGGAAACAACAAGGTGGCATAGACTACTTCCAGCTACACACAAGTAGAGGAGCGAGGAAACTTAGTGCCAAAGATATCATTCAAGCTAACTTGCTGTATAAATGCCCGTATGTCCATGGTAAGAATTTCTTGCAAGCAGTCACACGCGAAGTTCTCTGTCAGTTGTTGGTGGCTTGCAGTTAAACTATCATTTACATATATATTGATTATGATTTAGGACAGGGAAGATTCAAATGAAGACAGATTTCTCTCTTTTTGTTCTCTAATTGGCACCAATCAATCAACTGGTTGTATATAATCAAAAAAAAAATGTTGCCGAAAAAACTTACCAAAACGTGCATAAGCTCCATTCATAAAAATATTTCAGCGCAACGATAAAAAGCGGCTTGCAGAAGATTTTACTCCTTCAAAGGTGTTTTCCAATTCTCAGACTTTATCAAACTTTATCAACTGGCTCATTAATAATGCATGAAAGAAAAACGAAGGAAAAGAATGTTTAATACCAGTTTGTAAATCTGATATAGATTCGTCCTGATTTATATAAACTTTTGCTTCGATTTTTGCGGCCGAAATATATAGGTCGTATGCCAAAATAACTGAAAAACATGACTCTATACATCTAGACGTTTGATAAGTCAAAAACAGAATTCGTTTCCGTGTTTCATCGGATTTACAAACTTTCGCCTCCGGCTCTAGTCTGTAAATTCGATAAAACAACGTCTACTCATTCTGTATCTATTACTTCTCGAGGTTGCAATATAATTGTTTAATTCGTTACATACATACATCATACATCAACTTTATTTAAACACGGTAAAATCATCAGTTATTACAATTAAAAATATATTTAAAATATCACTGTTTTACATGATTGCCGTGTGGGAGTCCGATACGGAAAATATGTTATCGATATCCCTTCTAAATCGCCCAAGAGAATCGTATTTTCTTGTCTCATTGGGAAGATTATTCCATAATAGGGCCCCACTATAACTAAAGCTACGCTTTAAGTAGTCAGTTCGTGGTTTAGGTAGGGTTAATTTATTTTCCGAATTTTTAGGTTGTAATCTGTGCTACGGGGAATGAATAATTTTTGTAAGTATACACTGGAGAAAGCTTGTGGACTGTTTTATACATTGTTACTGCCTTCTGTTTCTTACGTTTTATAGATAGATTATCCCAGCCTAGCATATTGAGAAGAAAATTAGAGTTTGTGTCATAGTTAGATTTGGTACTGAATCACTCTGGCTGCACGATTTTGTAACTTTTGTAGTTTATCACTTAACTGGTTACTTAGACCATCCCACACTGAGCTACAATAGTCAAAGTGCATGGGGTTCAATTAATGCTGTATAACATTATATATAACATTATATATAACATTATATATAACATTATATATAACATTAACAACAAAAATAGTATAACTGTGCTTATACGATGCCCTATACTCATATATAGTGTTTGCAGGATCGCTGGCCAACATGAGTACAAAGAAATTTACCCTGATCAACTCAACATCACATTTAATCGTATCGTTTATAAATTCGAACGTCTTCATTATGTCTCTTATGAGTGCAAACCACACTTTTTTTAGAAAATGGTGGTATACTTGTTGGTTCCCATGGCAACCTGACCTCACCAAATTACCCCAAGCCCTACCCAAGGTCACGTGATTTCGCCTGGACCATCTTACCTAAACAGATTCGCCCACAGGAGATGCTGACCATTGTGTTTGAGGAATTCTCGGTTGGTAGCGAGGAGCCGGATGGAGAGTGCCGAGGAGACTACCTGGAAGTGAGGGAAGGCAAGGGCGAGCTAGCTCCATATTTGGTCAAGCTATGCGGTACGAAAGTCCCGTATGTACTCACAGTGTTTCACGATAGTCTGTATCTACAGCTACATTCCACGAACGAAAGTATTATACTCCCCACGACAAACCCCACGCCAGCCCTCGCTCAGCCACTGTTCTACTGGAGGAGAGTTCAAAAGAAAGAGAAACGATTTGGGTTTTTGTTGCGCTATAAAATAAGTGGTAAGTCATAACAATTGAATTGGATTTTGTTCTCATAATTGAGCTACCATTACCCTTGAATCCAGAGGCCGCGAGGAAGAAAGAAACAACCCAAAGAGAAGAGAAGACAGGCCTCAGCATCGGTCAGAAGCGAATCATCTCACTTCCATTCCCGTATTTAGTTCAGATGGGCTTCTTACACTCGTACCCAGGCGCGACCGTGCATATTTGATATAACGACAATTTTTATTGGCTCTCTATAGCAAACTGAAATGTAGTTGATAACATGGAAGCGAGACTCTCAATGGCAGTTCTCTCTCTCTCTCTCTCTCCACGTTTTCACGTTTTTTATCCGTTTTTCCCCGCAGCAATATAGGGCCTTTGGAACCTGGGTAAGCTATCATGAACTCCGTATAGAATGTTTCAATTCCAAGTTATTTGTAGGTCCTCAGGTGAAGTGCTAAAGTGATAGTAACGAATTTACATTCGGTGAACGTAATAAAAACGATTTACTAGTAGGTGGAACAGTATAGCATTAAAGGAACAGCGAAATATCATACGGGCACATGATCACAAAATCTGTCAATATGACTTAATCTTAATCTTAGAAGTAGAAGTAGAGTTTCTAAGGACAGGAATGTCCGCTAAAGAAGTGGACACTAATCAATCATAGAGATGATAATTTGTCACGCTTCGAGGGTGGATGTTCACTTAGTTTAGTCATAGTTAATAGAGTGGAATTATGGTTTAGTGATTATCACGTTGGCTTTGATGACAGAAGGTTATCAGTGGGTTCCTAACCCATAAAAACCTCGCATCTTTTTTCTCTCTCTTCTGTTTACCTGTGAACCCTGGAATCCTAGCCCTCGTTAGTTTTTACCTGGGAACTTGGTTTCGAAGTGAATGGTTAGGGTAAGTTGTTTGGTTCGGGTTAGTGTTTCTGTTAGAGATTGGGTTTGAAGTCCACTGAGCGATTCCAGTCATTAGGACGCTATACATGCAAATGCACGTGTCAAGAAGTGATCTACATTGACCCAAGCGAATTCTGCCCCAGTTCTTTTTTTCTCTTGTCACAGATTGTAAGCACGTATTAAAGGCCCATAATGGCACCATACAGACTCCAAACTACCCCGCACCTTACGCCGCTGACACGGACTGTGTCTGGCAGATTTCCGTTGCAGAGGGCAATCGAATCCACATTAGCTTCGAAGACTTTGACTTCCGGCAGGTGAATAGTGAGAGTGGTTGTCTTGACTATCTGGAAATGAGAGAAGGGACTAAACCCACTTCAAAGTTTCTGAGTCTTCACTGTGGACGAGATTTTCCGACAGAGTTCTCCACCAATGCTAATCACCTCAGAATATTCATGCATTCTGGTCGAGGCAAAGCGGCCAGAGGGACTGGGTTTCGAGCACGGTATAAGGCGGTAGGTACGTCATTCATAATTTGGAGCCTGTCATTTAAAAACAATTTAGACCAAGCAGAACGCAGCATTATTTTCCCGGGAAAATACGGTCGCCATCTTGTTCCACGATTAAAGTAAAGTAAAGTCACACTATTTATAGAGAGTAACACGTTTACCGCTAACATGTAGCTCAGTAATCTTCCACATACGGGATACACAGAAAGTAAAGTCACTTTATTTATAGAGAGTAACACGTTTACCGCTAACATGTAGCTCAGTAATCTTCCACATACGGGATACACAGAAAGTAAAGTCACTTTATTTATAGAGAGTAACACGTTTACCGCTAACATGTAGCTCAGTAATCTTCCACATACGGGATACACAGAAAGTAAAGTCACTTTATTTATAGAGAGTAACACGTTTACCACTAACATGTAGCTCAGTAATCTTCCACATACGGGATACACAGAAAGTAAAGGCACTTTATTTATAGAGAGTAACACGTTTACCACTAACATGTAGCTCAGTAATCTTCCACATACGGGATACACAGAAAGTATAGGCACTTTATTTATAGAGAGTAACACGTTTACCACTAACATGTAGCTCAGTAATCTTCCACATACGGGATACACAGAAAGTAAAGGCACTTTATTTATAGAGAGTAACACGTTTACCACTAACATGTAGCTCAGTAATCTTCCACATACGGGATACACAGAAAGTATAGGCACTTTATTTATAGAGAGTAACACGTTTACCGCTAACATGTAGCTCAGTAATCTTCCACATACGGGATACACAGAAAGTAAAGTCACTTTATTTATAGAGAGTAACACGTTTACCGCTAACATGTAGCTCAGTAATCTTCCACATACGGGATACACAGAAAGTAAAGTCACTTTATTTATAGAGAGTAACACGTTTACCACTAACATGTAGCTCAGTAATCTTCCACATACGGGATACACAGAAAGTAAAGGCACTTTATTTATAGAGAGTAACACGTTTACCACTAACATGTAGCTCAGTAATCTTCCACATACGGGATACACAGAAAGTATAGGCACTTTATTTATAGAGAGTAACACGTTTACCACTAACATGTAGCTCAGTAATCTTCCACATACGGGATACACAGAAAGTAAAGGCACTTTATTTATAGAGAGTAACACGTTTACCACTAACATGTAGCTCAGTAATCTTCCACATACGGGATACACAGAAAGTATAGGCACTTTATTTATAGAGAGTAACACGTTTACCACTAACATGTAGCTCAGTAATCTTCCACATACGGGATACACAGAAAGTAAAGGCACTTTATTTATAGAGAGTAACACGTTTACCACTAACATGTAGCTCAGTAATCTTCCACATACGGGATACACAGAAAGTAAAGGCACTTTATTTATAGAGAGTAACACGTTTACCGCTAACATGTAGCTCAGTAATCTTCCACATGGCTCTCTGTTGACTTAGTCCTACGGTTTTACGTCCTTGTCCGAGAAGACGTGAAGGTCTAACCGTTTACTGTTGGATTAGGTAAAGGCAGCACCTTATACTCAGTTATTTTAAGACCCTGAGTGTTGGTCCGGCCGGGGTTGGTCCGAACCCGCGACCTCGAGCCCGCACAACAGACCGGCGCTTAACCACTGAGCTAACCGGGAGGCGGTCGTCAGAAGGAGATAAACACAAACTTGAGTTCTTTCCAAAGACTTAAGAAATTCATTAAAAGTAGAACATCGAAATATCAATTGATTGGGAATTTCGGCCATGTTTGTTTGGAATTTTCCGGGGTAAAGGTCCATAGCAACAGTAACTAAGGTGGATGAGCTAATTATGCGGCTATGGGACTATGAATATCATGAGTGGCAAAGTTACGGCAACGCCTTACCACGATTTAGCGTACAGCATGCCGTAACATTGAAATGGCTTCCCGATGTTGTTGTCCTTCTAATCTAATCAAATTACTGAGCTACAATACGTTTATACAGTACAGCTACTAGAGCATGCAGATTTCGTTGAGCGGGACAAATTACAGCATTGACTACAGCACGGTTACCGTTCGGCATGCCGTGACATTGAAATGGTTTCCCATTGTTTTTGTCCTGCTGATCCAATTAAATTACAGAAATACGGTACAGCACAGTTGCAGCACGGTTACGGCAAGACTACGGACATGCCGTAGTTTGTCCCACTCATACGAAATCTGCTCGAATATCGCGTTCTTTAATCATTAGACGAGTGTGACGATATGTTTTGAAACCTAATGTTACTATTGATATTTGTAATGCGTTTTTTTGGCGTTTAGAAAGTATGTATTACCTCGTTCATTATGACAACTTGGCAGGAACTTTCCTGTGGAATAGATTTTGCTGGTTTATCATTTACGAAATTATCTTGTAGCAATCTCTTTAAAGTTTGGTCAATTCCTGTTTATCCGGAGTTAAGGATACTTTTTCGCTAGCTCACCACCAGCGATCCAAAACGCAGAGAAAAAAACCGAGCTAACTTGCAGGATGGGTAACCGGCATGTTATATTGGTCAGTCCTGTTTTGCATGGTTTATTATCCTACGTAACGGCGCAAGAGGAGTGCCGAAGAGTGGAGGGAGAAAGCGGGCCGAGCTTTTTCACTATGCAATGCGTTATTAATTATTATTTTCCACATGGTTCTGTTTTCTTTCTTTTTTTTCGGGGGAGTTGGTTGAAAGAATCGAGAAAAACAATAAGAGAAAAACGTCGAACTTTTCATGCGCCGAATCTAATTATATCAAAAGAAGCCGCCTAATTATCTTTTGTTTCAATTGTGCTCGGCGCATGAAAAGTTCGACGGTTTGAATCGGGCCTAAGAAGCCTTGTGAACAGTAATTTTATGCGACTTTGCACTGGGCAAACAATGCCCCTAATGATTTACGAAAAGAGTACCACGAGAAAACCTCGCCGTGAGAAATAAGCATTTTATCGGCCTTCCGCTCGTTACGCCCTCGTGCGGAACCCATAAATCCCATACCACCTCGCTCCAGGACAATAGCCTTACTTATTCAAATGATTGGTCACTAGAGGCGCACTCTGTGTATTTCCCCTGACAGGACTGCCAGTTCAGTTCTAGAAATAGCAATGTTTTCGATATAGCCTGTGAACAGGCTCACGAGAAGAGTGGAAGGAAGGGGAAGAAGAGCCTGCACGGACGCTATATCGCGTATCAGACTCAGGCTCGCCACAGGCAGCCTATATAATAACATAGGTAAATATAAACACATATATACATTGATCTATCATTAGACGGCTCAGGGGGAAGTAGAGCCTGCACGGACGCTATACAAATGTGAATTACGACCCTACATTGATCCATCACTAGACTCGGTTCAGGGGGAAGAAGAGCCTGCACGGACGCTATACAAATGTGAATTACACCCCTACATTGATCTATCATTAGACTCGGTTCAGGGGGAAGAAGAGCCTGCACGGACGCTGTACAAATGTGAATTACGACCCTACATTGATCTATCATTAGACTCGGTTCAGGGGTAAGAAGAGCCTGCACGTACGCTGTACAAATGTGAATTACGACCCTACATTGATCCATCACTAGACTCGGTTCAGGGGGAAGAAGAGCCTGCACGGACGCTATACAAATGTGAATTACGACCCTACATTGATCTATCATTAGACTCGGTTCAGGGGTAAGAAGAGCCTGCACGTACGCTATACAAATGTGAATTACGACCCTACATTGATCTATCATTAGACTCGGTTCAGGGGGAAGAAGAGCCTGCACGGACGCTATACAAATGTGAATTACGACCCTACATTGATCTATCATTAGACTCGGTTCAGGGGTAAGAAGAGCCTGCACGTACGCTATACAAATGTGAATTACGACCCTACATTGATCCATCACTAGACTCGGTTCAGGGGGAAGAAGAGCCTGCACGGACGCTATACAAATGTGAATTACGACCCTACATTGATCTATCATTAGACTCGGTTCAGGGGTAAGAAGAGCCTGCACGTACGCTATACAAATGTGAATTACGACCCTACATTGATCTATCATTAGACTCGGTTCAGGGGGAAGAAGAGCCTGCACGGACGCTATACAAATGTGAATTACGACCCTACATTGATCTATCATTAGACTCGGTTCAGGGGTAAGAAGAGCCTGCACGTACGCTATACAAATGTGAATTACGACCCTACATTGATCTATCATTAGACTCGGTTCAGGGGGAAGAAGAGCCTGCACGGACGCTATACAAATGTGAATTACGACCCTACATTGATCTATCATTAGACTCGGTTCAGGGGGAAGAATAGCCTGCACGGACGCTATACAAATGTGAATTACGACCCTACATTGATCTATCATTAGACTCGGTTCAGGGGGAAGAGCCTGCACGGACGCTATACAAATGTGAATTACGACCCTACATTGATCTATCATTAGACTCGGTTCAGGGGGAAGAAGAGCCTGCACGTACGCTATACAAATGTGAATTACGACCCTACATTGATCTATCATTAGACTCGGTTCAGGGGGAAGAAGAGCCTGCACGGACGCTATACAAATGTGAATTACGACCCTACATTGATCTATCATTAGACTCGGTTCAGGGGTAAGAAGAGCCTGCACGGACGCTATACAAATGTGAATTACACCCCTACATTGATCTATCATTAGACTCGGTTCAGGGGGAAGAACAGCCTGCACGTACGCTATACAAATGTGAATTACACCCCTACGTTGATCCAACATTAGCCTCGGTTCAGGGGGAAGAAGAGCCTGCACGGACGGTATACAAATATGAATTACGATCCTACATTGATCTATCATTAGGCTCGTTTTAGACCCGTTTCGAACGTCGAACTTTTCATGCGCCGAGCCTAATTACATCAAAAGAAGCCGCCTAATTATATCAAAAGAAGCCGCCTAGCTATCGTAGAACGGACCAATAGGAAGTTTGCATCGATATTTTGGACGCAGATATTCATATTTGCATTGCGTCCGTGCAGGCTCTCCTGCCCCATTCTTCTCTCGCCTATTCGCAGGCTATTTTCGAGAACCATTTCTACTCTTACTGACAGATATTGACGAATGCAATGCTGGTGGGGTGAATCCCTGTGAACAAGGCTGCCTTAACACGCCCGGAGGGTACTTCTGTGGCTGTTATGAGGGCTACTTCACCGTCAGAGACAACCCCAAGCATGTCAGCTGTGTAGGTAAATAAACGAAACTAGTAGAGCCGATTGGCAATCACTTACCGCTGTTAGCGAGTTCGTAAACTGATAAAGGACTGGGACCCGTAAATGTATTGTTGCGAGGCAAGAACCGTACTATACTCGAGCTTGACTAATTTCGCGCCTCCGGCACTCGCTGATCTCCGTAAATGGGCCTTTTGCATGAATGAAATCACGTAGTTGTACTGGACAGCAAAACAAACATGACTTCATTTATTTAAAGGCATTTGTACGAGATCGGTAGTGTTATTAGCAAAACCTAATGTACATGTTGTATTGTTGTGAAGTCTGGGACACATTTGGTAAAGTCCTTTCAGACTAACTACAAAATAGAGCTGCTATATAGACTCATTCTAAGAGCGGACTACTATACAAGTTCCAGCCTACTCTTAAATACCCTAGGCTGGGATAGACTAGATGAAAGAAGAGCTAGTAAGCATAAAGCGGTTGTCATGCATAATATTAAATATGATTGCGCACCAGCCAGTCTTGCCGAGTTGGAAGCCTACCCGCTATAATCTACGAGGTGCGACACCAAACTTTGCCTTCCTAAACCAAAAACTGAATGTATGAAAAAGAGTTTCTCATACAATGGTGCAAAGTTATGGAATAAGCTTCCAGCTGGATTACGCGAAATGAAATCTCTTGTTTCCTTTAAGAAGTGAGAAATTGCGACTACCACTCTGCTTGTATGGGGCGCCAAGTGTGACAAAAGGTCGAATTCGAAATATTGGGTCTATCACCGAATATATAGTCAATCCTTTTAAATATGTGTTGAAGTGCTCCAATATACGAGGTGAGTTTTCCTCGATATAGGCTTCGACTGTCATATATTTAGGTTTGATTGTCACATATATATGTGTTGGCTGTCGGATATATAGGGTGAGTCCTGGGTCGAGACGTTGCCAAAATATGGGTCGAGATTATCGATTAGCTTCGTGACTATCGATTGATCAACAAAAACATAAGGGGGGAAGGGGACTTGTGTGATTTTTTGTAATCTTTCGTGCTCTTTTCACTACTGGAATAATATGAATACTTCTGCTTACCTGGAAGACTTTTATCTTTGAATCCCATCAATTATAGGCCAAGCTAGACGTAATTTACACTGTGGAAATTTTGATGTACTGCATTGTATACAAAGAAGACTCGCGGAGATGTAGTTTATCTGATGAATTGCTTGGTCTCAAGAGCATGCAATCCGACAAGCAATTTGCATCTTGGCATACAGAACAATTGTTACACGCTTCACTCTCTATTGAGGACACTTTTTGATGAGTATTCACATGTTATTTCCACAAATGGTCCCCAAGACGGTGATGAAGCAGTGTTAACTTATCATTTACCAATGGAACATTCGAATGGAAGAGCAAGGTTCGTAATAACAAGGCCTCAACTGAAATCGAAGCATTGGAGAGATGCCATTTTAATTGGGCATCCTGTGACTCGAATTCGAAAAGAGCGCGAAAGGTTACAAAAAATGACACAAGTCTCCTCCCCTCTTATATTTTTTGTTGATCAATCGATAATCACGAAGCTAATCGATAATCGCGACCCATATTTTGGCAACGTCTCGACCCAGGACTCACCCTATATATCCGACAGCCAACACATATATATGTGACAGTAAAACCTATATATATGACAGTCGAAGCCTATATCGAGGAAAACTCACCTCGTATATTGGAGCACTTCAACACATATTTAAAAGGATTGACTATATATTCGGTGATAGACCCAATATTTCGAACTCGACTGTCACACTTGGCGCCCCATATGCTTGATGGTGAATAAATACATGTAGCTTTCATCAGCTAGTAGTTCAAATAATTAATTATAAAGGCTTAGTATTTTTATTATAATTTGGATTAGTATTTAGCATTTAGGGGTTTATATTCTTAGTTTTCTTATTGAGTATTTTGAATATTTTCAGTCTAGATTTAATTTATTGTATTACCTAATTCTATCAGCTAAACCACTGGCTAGCAATGTAGAGCGGAGAAAACTGTAGAGAAGAACTGTCGGGCCAAATATGATCTGTTAGTCAAAACTCTTGGCTGTTTAAAGTCTATTCTTTTGCACGAAATTTAATGTAATACTGCAATCTAGCATTTAGTTCGAGAGCCGATATTTTTACTGAATTATTAAGGCATCAGCGCGGTGGAACCAGAACAACAGGCACTTGGAATAATAAAATGGCACGCAGTTACATGAAAGCTAACAATTGTAACACCATTTTTATTTTTAACAGATATCGACGAATGTGAAATCAATAATGGTGGCTGTTCCCATCGATGCACCAACACACACGGTGGATATTTCTGTTCGTGTCCTGTTGGGTTTTACTTAGAAAACGACGGCAAAACATGTCAAGGTACGACAGCTGTAATCTTCTACAAAATGTTGCGAACTAAAACCTGGACTCCCCCCACCCCCCACCCCACAAAAATATGACTGATGACTTGAAAGATTCTCAGCTAACTTATAACCTCTATGTATATATTCCAACTAAAAAGCGAACTTTGCACCTTTTATGGGGCGGACCTCATCGTTTGCAACCTGCAATGTTCTTGGTTATCTAAACAATAGCCTACCCCTAAAATAAACAAACCTTAACCCTAAAACGATTGCTGGCTTTCACTTGACGTCATAGCCGCCATGTTGGTGCCCTTAAACAATAGATTCCTCGTTAGCTTATTTTGTTGGGGCACCAACATGGTCGCCATGCCGTTGTCATTTGAATCTCTGGGGAGTCGAATGAAAACCAGCAATAGAATTCTTCATCGGTGAAATCCAATAGGGCCGTGCGACCTTAAAAACAGTAAAGTCCATATGTCTTTAACGTGCTTAGGAATCGCATTTGCTTTTATTTCATCTATTAATTTGTTCCTCCAAAATTGAGCAAATCTAGTAGCAGGGATTTAGACCTCATACTAACAGCGCTACGCGGTGAATATAGCGACATAGTCAGAATCTCCCGACCAATCAGAACAGTGGAATCCGTCAACGAAATGTTGCTACTTTTTCATAATTTTTCTTACTTTCCTGACTGTTTAGACTCGGATGAATGCAAGTTGTCGCTGTGTTCTCAGCAGTGCACCAATACCCCCGGTAGCTACCGGTGCTCGTGTAATCTCGGCTACTTGCTCGACATTGATGGTAAAAGCTGCATACTAGGTGAGTACATACAGGAGCCCATAACTAGGAGCGTCCATCCCGCATACTAGGTCTATGTCACAGCGTTTTCACAAGTTAGGTTATTTTTAGAACGGTTTCCCGCTCTTGTTGAGTTGCAATTATTCCTAAGGGAATCAAATCACAAAAGCGTAGCAGCCATGTTGTTTGGTATAACAAACGTAGCTAATAAGGCCTCTTTTGTTCTCGCACGGTGCAACCCACAAATTGGAGTGAGAAATAATCTAAATATAGCCCAATTTGTAAAAACGCTGTGACACCTGTATCAGGGAGAAATGGACGCTCCTGGTTATGGGCTCCTGGTACGTGCCGTAAATATTTCCGCACCTTTTTAAAAACGGAAACTGGTCTAGTCTAACCCAATTGAAATTTTAAAACGGTGTAGTCTAACCCAATTGAAATTTAAAAACGGTGTAGTCTAACCCAATTGAAATTTAAAAGTCTACGTTGTAGACATATCAAACAATTTATTGAGAAATGTGTCGTTCCTGAGAGCTCCTTCGATATTCCATATATGGTCAATATATTCCATATTTGGAAAGCAGGACGGATCGTCGAATACTAGAACACGTTCAGGAAGTGTAGCGAGCCGGCAGAAGAGAGGCGGATACAACGTAGGCTACAGGAAGTGCGATTTAAAAAATCGAATCCTTTTTTGAAGATTCGATAACGAAATTTGGAAAGCATGAGCGTATGCGTCACTAGCATCTAGTCAGGCCCAAATATTACTCTGAACGACAACAATTGTTTGATATGCAATTCAGGCGAGCACAAAGTAGATCGTGAACTTCGAAAAGGAATGTGGAGAAATAAGAGAGAAGCCAAGGAGGGGAGAGAAAGAAGGAAACACACCCCCATCCCACCCTCCCCATTTTTGTATCGCCCCATTCTTTTTCAAAATTAATGATTTGCTTATATTGCGCTTGTCTAAATACCAACACTTCTATTTATATTGCTGTTATCTATTATGTCATTTCCGTTTACTACGTAACTACCACAAAGCTCTGTATCGATTTGTGAGCTCTACTGTAAAATGAACCTGATGAAGACTGCTACTTGGACAGCCGAAATCCACAAGTTAGAGAAAACAGTTTTAAAAACCACAGGCTTCTCAGTCTCCGAATTCGATTCCCCATAGAGCTCGCTAACTACGTGGCACTAGATTTTGAGCAAATAAATTATAGACTAATGTCTAGACGTTTCGGGCTTAGCCCTTCCACTTATACGTTTTGGCACTTTTAATACCTTTATTGATTGATTTATTCCTTTACTGGTCAAACTGAATATATTAATGTTACTTTCCAGCGATCCGAATGTGCACCGGGGTTCTCAGTTCACCCGTTGGCAAATTCACATCTCCGGCAATCCCCATTTGGTACCAAGGCTCAGTAGACTGTGAGTGGACGGTCAGGGTACGTCAGCGGTATACCATAGGAGTGTACCTGTCACTAGCCTGGTCACGTGACATACGATGTAGTAATTACCTGAAGTTCTCCCTGGACGAGGGGAAGGGTATGCATTCGTTACAGTTTTGTGGTCGGGAAGACATGGAAGGACTTGGACTACTCCACTTCAAGGCACATGAAATAAGAATACATTACCATGTCCAGGTAAGTACCATGACGTCAGTTTATGATTATCAAATTACAGCCCCTCCCCTCCCCTGCGAAAGTAAAACCCAATATCGATAACTGGCTTCGCAGTAGTGACTGAGGAAACACTTTTCTCGACCACGTACTGACGTACAAGGCGACCCCAAAACTACCTTTTTTATCGGGGTCATCAACCTTGATGTTCATGAGGAAAGTGATTTTCAGATGGGTATCCGGCAGCCTTCTGGCTTGGTATTTTGTCTGAGTGGGTTAATGGGATCCCTGTGGTTTGTAATAGCTTGTGACGTGTGCAGTGACGTCACAATACATTACAAACCACAGGGATCCCATACTACAACTACGTGAATGCTTTTCGTGGTTTCTTTTGTTCCTCTAATTTGGACCATTGTCTTGGTATTCTCAGAGGAGTTTAAAAATCTGAATAAGAAAAATAATGTGAAAAGTATTCTGGTAGTTGTAGTTAAACACAAATGTCCTTTTGAAAAAGATCAAAACTAAAATGGCTATCATGTATAACTGGATGAAATATTGCGCCTTTTGTACTTATATGCGCACGAGTTATTTTCAAGTGTGTGCACATGACGCCAACACTGGCTATATCGTATACGACAGCTCTAATACTGACTTAGATTTCGTGATGCATTATATGAGGGTCTGAATGGGGGGTCTACATGTCAGTTGTCAGTTAAAATTTTGGCCATTTGTCAGTTGTCAGTTAGCCCTAGTTAATCATTACTAGAGAAAATTTACAATGTTTGACCCACAAAAACCAAATTTGTCAGTTATTTTTCGGTTGTCAGTAAAAATATCGTCATTTGTCAGTTATTTTTAAGGCCGTTTGTCAGTAGGCAGTTAACCCCATTCAGACCCTCTTATATTTCACTGTTTCACATGGAAGTTGCGCAATAACGCAATATCAGTCAAACAATTTATAAATTTCGAAAACACATCTGCATGTAACTAGCCGACGTATTTTCCTGAGTTTGTCCTTATTTACCTTGCATGACATTGATGTGATTCAAATCTTTAGGCACCTTATCCGGAGGGGTTCTCTCTGCGGTACCACATGCGTCCCAAGAAAGAGGACCTCTGTGGTGGCGTATTAAATGGTCCCAAGGGTATCCTGCAGTCCCCTCGTTACCCATCAACCTACCCAAGTCGAGCAGTGTGTTTATGGAAAATTATCAACCCACAAGGCAAGCACGTGCTTCTTTCTTTTGAAACCTTTGAACTGGAGAAGGAGAGCCATTGTAAATATGATTACTTGGATATTCAAACGAAGGACGGATCATTCTCTAACATCAGGCCCATTGGACGATTCTGTGGCAACATAAAGCCACCCGTGATAAGATCGAGGAAGCGCGAACTATGGGTCACTTTCCGTTCTGACGGGACTGTGCAAAGAAAGGGCTTTCGGGCTAGTTACATCATTAAATAGTTGTAATATAATTTGTGGATAATTTTTACTTGAGAAAGTTCATAAAAGTAAGGTAACAAACTGCCTAAAAACTAAAATATTTCAATAAAAAAATTCACGCTCCAAGATCAGGACAAACACCCTAGTTCGATATGAGCTGTTTTTGTAGTCTAGATTTAAAGAGTTTCCTTGACTGACTTTTCTTACTTCTTTCACTCCTTGCATTTGTTATATAGATCTCTATAGTAAGCTTCGTAAAGACCAGTAAACAGACCGGCGTAATACTATTGGACATACATTTAAATGTTCTCTCAAAAATGTGTGAAGATATCCCTGTTGATATTAAAACATTTGGCTATCTATAGTTTAAGAAGCGTTACAAAATGTTTCCTCTCAAGTCACAGGCCTAATTTTGTGTGCTTCTTTAGCAATTAATTATTGAATTGCTGTGTCATTACTGTGTTCTCCTCTGCTCTGACTATCATGTTATCCTTGCAAAAAAATAAATTTATCTTTTTCATCATTTCATGTGGCGGTGGTTAGCTCAAAAGCTTATGCTCCTCTAACCACCGCACACTTCATTATCTAATTATGTTTCCGAGTCTGGCGATCCATCATCTAGACTTTCTCAAAGTCCTTCTTAGCCCCCGCACGAAGGACCTTTCCCACTTGCAGCGCGCCAAATTTACCGGTTGATTTTTCAACCGGAGGCGTGGCTTATGACGTACTAAGATTTGCCCAATCACAAAGCGTCAATTCTGCAGGCATTGTATCTTGACATGTCAAGTCAGTCGACCGTGGTTGTGGTATTTACAATTTGATTGTACTCAGAAAGATTTTGTCAAAGGCCCGAAATATAAGCTCCGCCCCTGAAACGTGCTTTCGCGCCAAAACGTAATCCACCGATTCAATTTCCTGCAAGTGAAACAAGTCGAACTCGCCTGCCTCTCGATCTCGCTTCGATTCTCGCGCTCGATTTTGACGCAGTAATCGCTTATCCAGTGACTCAGCGAGTTCGACTTGGAGCAAGTCTATCCATCATCTTACAGAGCATTTTACCCTTTGGAAATCCTTGGAACCTCCCCCACGCGACACACCTGCATAAGGCAGTGGAACAGCCTACCTGTGGAGGAAGCGACAGCCACCACTCTGGATTCCTTCAAAAGGGGTGTCTATGTGCTGTTGCACTAATTAATATTTTAGCGCATCGCTGACTGTTCACCGAGGACATAAGCCTCGAAGAGAGGGAGTGCTCGTATTCAGGAAGAAAAGAAACTGATAATATTCAAGACTGAACAGATTAGAACGGGAGAGACATTGTGTGAAATACAATGTACAGTTTGAGAATCCGATGTCAAATATTTTACCCAAAATCGTTTTTCCGGAACTCAAGATACATCAAGGGCACCCAACGAGTACTTTTTGAAATTCGTTTGAAACCAGGTGTCTGCAGCTTATCTAGCCATTTTAAGGCGCCTACTATGTCTTTTGACGTATTCTAGAAAGCTATTAGCTGTTCGGATTTTCTAGGTGCAAATTGCGTCAACCGAAAATACTATGGCAAAATATTCCCGGCCTACGAATTTGTTAGTAGTCTAGAACAGAAACAAGAATTTTCTAGCCCAAGTAACTTTATTTTGTAAAGTTTTGTGGAGGTACGAATTTTTTAGGGATTCTTTTTTCCTTTAGGCAATTCTTAGGGAATGAAAATGTGTTGTTCTGACTCTATTGATCAGACGAATTGGGACGTACGAATATTTTAGGGGAAACCTTTTAGTTTCCCTTTTCTTCTATAATTTTCTAGAGATTGAAAACAAATTTTCTAGCCAGTAATTCAGAAAACATTTTCTAGGGACAATTTTTTTAAATCCGAAAGTTTTAGGCTAACTTACTCTCCCGAACAGCTTTTTAACCGAAAACCTTGATACATGGCAAAATATTATGTTGATAAAATTTAAAGATTGTAAGCAGTCTATGAACGATTCAGTTTGTGTTTTGAAGTGCTCACATATTTGCTATTTTAAAAAAGCCGCGACCAAATTACAAGCAAACGAAGATAAGAAAAGTTAAACTCGATTGCAGGACTCAAGATTCCCCTTCAATTTAGTCAGCAAAATCGTTTTAATAGTCTTGGGATGCTAAATGTTTCAGAAATATAATTTCTGGGGGAAATATTAGACATCATATTCTTATAGTGTTTGTCCTGATTACCCAGCATGCACCTTCGATCGAACCTCGTTAAATTAGGGACCTGTCATATATTAGAGGTGTGGGTGGGGGGGGGGGGGGGGGGAAGGGGGTGTAACACTTTTTATGCAGAAGCCTGCAGTAAATGGACTCATTGTTCATTTTGAGAACTCAATGTATAAGCCAATGTGTCCTGAAAAGAAAACAATTACCAGGATTGTAGACAGTATTTGATGAAAATATATTATTATGCCTTTATAGAAGCATGTAAGCGTACAGCTTTAGATTTTGTTAAGGTGGTAGGCACTCACCCTGGCATGCGTACACGAGTTCAACAGAACAAAAACATGAGAATTAACTATTGATCAATAATGAATCCCAGATCTTGAAAGCCTTGGTCTTCACTACCTTCCTTTGGCTAAGGCCCCAACAAGCAACAGAACCGTTGATGAGGGTCCACAATAGGGTCCTCAGATCCCGCTTTCCCACCTCATTTTTTCTCTTAATCCCACCATCCCACCCTTCTTTAGACGTCTTTACGTTGAAATCCCGATCCCACCCTTATTTTTTTAACTATTTTTTTTTTCTGCGTTAATTATTACAATAATGATAACATGAAATACCCACCTTCATTAAAATCCGGATAGCTGCCAAGTAAAAAGACTAAACACGATTTGATGATGTTTCTGACCCTTGGACGAACACGCAAAGTCACGCAAACGGTACGCGACATGCTGTTGACATATGGAAGACGAAGATTGTTCGTTTTGAAGAGTTAATCTGCATTAAACACACGGTCACGTGGAAATTATAATCCCGTATCCCGCTTCCCGCCCCCTCAAAAACATGAAATCCCGCTTCCCGCTCGTACCTGAAATCCCGCGTCCCACTCCTGTTTTTAGCTCGCATCCCGAATCCCACCCTCGAAATAAGCCCGATCCCGCCATCCCGCCAAACCTATTGTGGACCCTCGTTGATGAAGTACCTAGAGGGCAGCTAAGAAAAGCCTACACTTCAGGTGAATGCTCCTTAGAAGACCCCACCAGCGTTTCAAACTTCTCCGGCTCGGAGGTTTTGTGGTATCTGAAGAATGTGTCAAAATCTATTTGGAGCACTTCAAGTTGGTCGAGCTCAAGAAAGAAAAGAGAAAGAAAAGAGAAAGAAAAGAGAAAGAAAGAACGGGCTACGAAGACTATGACTGGAACACTACAGTAGCAGTTCTGGAGAAATACTTGAGACATCACCAACTTCCTTCCCATCCAAACAAGAGAGCCAAAGCTATTATTGGAGGTGCAGAAAAAGTACTCTGTCATGACAAGAACTCTAATGACGAAGAAGAAGAAGTGCCTCATACTCGTGTGATAAAGACGAATATGATGACGTTGTCCTTGCTGAAATCGGTTTAAGTTCTGGGCCGGGTTGTTCAAAGCCCGATTAGTGCTAATCCAGGGTTAATTTCCATGACAATAACCAATAGGTTATGTGCAGAGTTAATCCAGGATTAACACTAATCGGGCTTTGAACAACCCAGCCCTGATGAAGAAGATGATGACAGCAATGGTGCAGATGTTAGTCATGTTATTATCACTATACTCTTTATTACTACTAGCCTGATTTTCAGACGGACGAGGAGGAAGTGAGCGGACGACCTCGTACCGTCTGAAAATCAGGCTATCTTACTACAAGATCGGGAAGGAAAGCAACACGTTTTTTTCAGTGCTGTAAGAACGGTAAGCTGTCTGACAGACAGTGCATGTGGTATTTTGTTATTGGTGGTGGTTCTTTGTGATTGGGGGGGGGGGGGGGGGGGGGGAGGAGGGTCACAAAATTTCATGTAGGACGTGAAGGAGGGGCCACCCTATTTTCTGCAATAGGCCAGGGGAGGGTCATAGAAAAGTGTGTTTAGCGAATAAAAAATGCACCAGCCCTCCCTCTCTAATATATGACAGATCCCCTATACTTGCATAATTTCAAGCATAAAATAATGGTTTGGGAATCAGGAATTATGCCGGCATAGTGCTATTTTTCACCAAAAAAACGGCGGACGATCAAAACTTGAATGCAGACGAACCTAATTCAACTGAATATATCATATACAGTCCCCTCCTAGCAGAAATATCTTCTTTTATATCCTAGCAGCAGGGAACAGATGAAGATGATAGAGTAGATGACGTACGAGTGGCGAGCATAATATCTGCAGTCAAGCATAACATTATAGTCCAATCTCGTACCCAGACCTCATGCGAGGCATTTTTGTGCACGTCAAACTTGTTTTGTTTTCTTGATTTTTCTAGCCACAAACCAGTTCTGTTCAAGGGGCAAATTAGTTACGCTTCAGGCAGCCGAATTATAGTGTCAATCAGCGACTATCCGAATCCTCCATCGATCTAGTAGGCTTTTTAAATGCTTTAACTCTTCTATATTGAGAATTAACGTGACGAGCCAAAGGGAAACGTTAAAAGATTGTAAAGGGAAACGTTAAAAGATTGATTAGCCTGGCCTTGCTTCTCGTAAAGAATAAACAAACAACCATGAGTGTCGAGATATGCCGATTAGAATTCTGTCTATTGTTCTACACATCACGAGCAAAATTCGAAAACATTTTATCAAAAAACAAGTTCACAACAGGGTACCAAGGACAAGGTGCAGCACAGTCCACTGGTTTTGTTCCGGTTGCACGTACATGTATTTTAAAGGCATTTAGAGATTTTCCAAATCTTATTCCCTCACAAGATAACATTTAATCATAAACCAGTTTCAGCCTTTCTCGGAAATAAAGATTATAAAGATTATTACGCCAGAAGCTGTTCTGATGAAAGTTTGACAACAAGACGCAATCATCGTGGGGGAGCGTGCCCTTGTGTTCTCGAGCAGATATTATTCTCAACAACGTGCCCACATTATAATTTATATTTGTGTAAATAAACTCCAGTAAATAAAAGTGCATGGATAGTATATAGACATTTAAGTTGAAATTTTACTGTCCCTCGGGCCGACTAGTGGCGGACTAACTTCCCACGTAATTAAGTTGAATCCCGATCCAGTTTTCTCGATCGATTATGCTATTTCGTCCAAGACGAAGGGTAGAATTATACCTGCTATCAACTTTGCTTTCAGGACAGTCAGCCTTTTATATGAAAGGAACGGTGGGAAATAAGTACAAGAGTATGCGGGATTGGTTTGCGTGCGTGACTTAACTGAGCCTTTTTTACTGCTATTTCGCGAAAATTTACTGCACTGAAACATGCAGGTAAAATCAGTAGAGCCTACAACTATGAATTATTTTGCGTTCTCGTGACATTTTGAAAATTTTACTGATATAACAGACCATTACTTGGAAGAAATATCTGGGAATTACCTGCAACATTGACATTCAATGATTCTATCGCGCTCCCAATCGATCATTTGTCACCATAGCAACAACCCTCTTACGTTTGCCGGGCACATTTATCTTGTTAAGTGGGAGATTGTTTTAGCTTCTCGTACTATTACATTAAATTAACAAATATATATTACTGTTTTTATACTTGCTAGCAAGCATTTTCGCCTTCTTTTTTTTGCGTCTAAGTAATTATATATATTCCCAATACCGTACAATCAGCCTTTCATCTTGATTAACATTAACCTCCACTTCGTCTTGGCCAATAAAACATGCAAAACTAGAGTGAGAAGTTTAAATTACGAAAGCGCAGCTCTCATTTCCTATTATGCACTAGTCAATTGAAACCCCGGCCCCCCGACCCCCGGAACATAGCGGGGCATTAACGGGGACATGGCCGTGGAATAACGCACATTTAACGCTGCATTTTTCCGGTGGAACGGGGAAAGTAACGATTTGCAAAATTTGCGGGAATTTTAGCGGTGGTTGTAACGCCAGCCACGACAGAGCGGGACTGGGCCCGAGCATCAACAACGTGTATCAAATAGGGAACGCAAAAATCGTAGTTAATTTAAACAAGTCCTGGGTGTTTCCATCAGAGGCAGTGTTTATACTGAATTAAGGCACGAGTAGTAGATCAGGAAATGTTTATTATTACACACTCTTCGTTACGCGTATTTGCGCGTCACGGCAAAATATCAGATTAAGTAATGATTCGTGTAACAAGTACGACACCGAACGGCATTCAGATGGGCAAGGTGTTAATTTTGTATTGTGAAAATCCTTGATCTGATTGGTTGAAACATGAAAATCGCCTTAAAGGTTAGGAAGACGTTTAATTTCCTCCAATTTTTCAAACTACGATTTGCACTGCGGTTCCAAATGTCGTTTGTAAAGCAAATCGTATGTTCGGAACCTTATCAATCGTGCCTGTTTCGTAGCTGATTGTTTTTGGCTGTTCCTATTGGTTGGAAGATAATTTGTTCATAAAAATGGAATGAAACCAAGACTTCATACTACTTTTATTTCAGAATAATCATAATTATCACCCGGTGTTTTCGTAGTCTAAAACACAGACAAATCCCATGTGAGGGAGGCTTAATGCCACATAACAATGGATTTTGTCGTACTTTTTACACGGATCATTACTTAAATATATTTAAACGCAGCTGCATGACATTTCCTTTATATTCCTTTGTCGCATTGTTGTTGTTTTTTGTTGACAGACAACGGTTTCTGATAAACAAGACAATGGTGGAGACTGTAAAAGTGCGGAAAGCATATATATATATAGTAATAGAAAATATACAGGGGCGGATCCAGGATTTTGTGAAAGGGGAGTTTGCAAAATGATTTTTTTTAATCTAGAGATTTTAAAAATGAATTTACAGTGATTTACAGGAATCAAGTGGGTGTTGCAACCCCTGAAACCCCTCCCCTGGATCCGCTAGTGATGTGCTACAGAAAATGTATTTTTTTTCAAATAATGGAACAACAGATTTAAGCTTATGTATATTCAATTTATCAATGCCACCTCCCAATTGAAAATTCTGAAGCACATGCCGGGGCCACAGGGGCAGGTATTGTAACAGCCAACTGTCCCCGATGGGCGGGGAAAAGGTCAAAATGTAACACTGTATAAATGTTACATTCCCCGCTATGTCCCGGGGGGCCGGAGTTTCAATTGACTAGTGCATTATACCGTAGAATCCCATGTAGTCCTCCCCCTGTTAGATAATCATACCCCCTCCAAATGTGTACAATGTATGTCTGTATAATCCCCCCACCCCCTTCCCTGTAGTGTCCCCTCAAAAAAAGATTGTAACCTTTTTGTAAGAAATAGATCTGCCCCGTTATTAGTTTTGGTTTATTTTAAACTAAAAAATGTTAATTGCCGCTATTAAAACATTACGATAAACAGGTTTGGCAGTCTATTTGTATTAGAGGCGAAGACAGTGGGTGGAGTTGTCAGGGGTAGGGCCAGAAAATTAGCAGGGGGCTCCCCAAAAAATGTATCGGAGGGCCATAATAAACATAGGTACGCAATGCGTACTAGAAGGTACTTGCAAGAATGGCAAGTTCTTACAAGCTATGTGAGATCCCTTTGGTGATAAACTGGACATTAACTTATGACAGTAATGAAGGCATAAATTATTGCTAACTAGAAGTATTTTGATGGAACTCCCATTGTTTATATAATAGCTGTAATGCAAATATTTTATTAGTATTATAACATATGGGATAGGTCTATTTATTTACATGACAAGTATTTCTTGAGAACTGATTTTAAAGCAATGCATGGTATCTAGTACACTCTTCCATCCATTTATCCTATTAATTTGTATAGTGACAGATTGTTTTCATATTGTAACTGTTGCAAGTATCCTGTCATCTGAGTGCATTTTTTGTGTAGAATAGCATAATGTGCAAATTAATTTAGGCTATATAATATCATTATTCAATGTTTGACATTGAGGTTTATATTTCCTTGAGGTGTTCAGAGTTTTATATTTTTTACGACGACTATATTTTGTACTCTCTTCTTAATTTTACATAAATGTATTAATTACTTTACTTACAATATTAATGAGCACAGCCACTTGGAGGTAGCAGAGCTTAGTGGCTAGGCCTAGTGTGAATTGCTTGGGTATTACAGTAGGTAAATAGAATAATTTATTCACAAAACACACACACAGAAATGAAAATGAAAGCTAGGGGGGGGGGGGGGGGGGGGGGGGGGGAGGGGGGAATTAAGATTTTTTTTAATAAGGGAATGAAATTGATTCAAGTATTTAGTTGTCAGTATAGTTATCCAGAAGAGAATCAGTTTTTAACACTATTTTTTTTAAATGGAAACTAGTTATCAACTTTGTAAAATTACAGATTTCTGTAAAAAAAAAGCTTCTGTCGTCTTTTGCCACAGAAGTAACTTAGAGTTGCAGTTCACATTGATCTTGAATTTGATACTCGTCCAACATGTTTAGACACAAGAAATCAGAAACGCTGGTGATCTTCCTTTCTGGCTGCCAGTTTGTAAGTTTGGTCGTCGGAAAAAGCCTAGAACTTGACTACATTTGGCCAAACTTGGTGAGCAAAATACCAAAATGACTGCCATTAGTAGGCCTAGATACAAATATCACGTATTTTTTTTACACATTTTATATGACGAGATACCTTTTAGGGGTTGGGCATCAGTAGAATGCATGAACTACTTTCTACACTACCAGACAAAACTGGTATTAATGTACATGGTTTAATTATCAAGCTACATGTAGTTAAACAATAAATTGGCTGATTTTATTGGTACCTTTGCAGTCAAAACGGCTCAAGTGTACCCCCTAGAGTCAATTATTGATTTTCATTATTGGAATATTGAGTTCATTATTTGTTGAAGAATGCATTATTGAAACGAATAATCAAATGTTCAAAATTTTAAACTTCAAATTTCGAGCTTTGTTTGACTTGTTATCTAACTACAGCTCGAAATCCAAAGATTTAAAATTTTGAACATTTGATTATTTGTTTCAATAATGCATTCTTCAACGAATAATGAACTCAATATTCCAATAATGAAATCAATAATCGACTCTAGGGGGGCATGCTTGAGCCGTTTTGACTGTAAGGGGTCAAAATAAGCTTGGGTCGTGCCCATTTTGGTTGTTAGGTGTCAAAACGAAAATTCCAGATGAGCATCCCAGCCTATTTTATGTGGGCGTCCCCCGGGTATACTGGATATTAACTTATGACAGTAATGAAGTCATAAATTCCCGGGGAGAGGGGTACTTCTAGAAATTTTGTACAGGGATGCTCCGCCTCGACCCCTTACCCATTTATATACCATTTATATAATTTTACAGACAGAAAGATGAAGGATTTTAAAATACGGTCAAAAGATATGCTTGAGAAATGAACGATTTGGGAAATCTTTAAATTCCATTACATGCCACGAAAGACCATTTTCAGCTGAAAATATGATATTAAAAGTTATGGTGGGGAGATGGTCGAAGAATCGTAGATTTAGGAGATTTAATAATAATAACTTTATTTAAACTGTAAAGACCGATCAGTTAATCGAAAAGGATTAGCTGGTATCAACCGGTGACCAGTATTATAGATAATGTATCTAAAAAAATTCAATATATAATAGTATAATAATAAATGTATGAATGAATAATATTATAATAATACAAAAATACATATAACTGGACAAAGCTTAAAAAGGATATCTAAAAAATTATCGTAAACTACATTGATGATTGTTGTCATCAAGTTCTAAAAAATACTTGAAAACGCCAGCCTTAAAAGTTGATAGTGTTTGTAACTCCCGCAGCTCTCTAGGTAAGTCATTCCATTCTCTTGCGGCTGCGCATTTAAAAGACAATTGGCCCATTTTCGTGGCTATAACATGTAAAAGTGTGGAGTCCCTAAGATGTCTATTATGCATTTCTGATCTTTTAACAAAGTACCCTTCTAGCTGATGCGGACAGTTAATGTTATGTACAATTTTATACACGAACTGGAGCCTTAAGAAGCGCCTTCTACTGTTAAGAGATAACAAACAGAGCTTGGCACGCATGTCTTGTGAATACGTCTTACGATTAGCGGCAAGAATAATCCGCATAGCCTGGTTTTGCAGTCTCTCTAAGCGCTGTGAATTGCCTTTACCGCAATCACCCCATATAATACAGCTGTAATCTAGAATAGGTAGTACTGTTTGCTTATAGATTCTTAACAATACGCTACGACTAAGGAATGATGAAATTCTATTAAGCATTTTAAGCTTGGGATAAATTCTTGATGATATATAAGAGATATGTTTGTTCCAATTAATTAGACAGCCATCAATACAGACTCCTAAGTATTTAAAATGTTCAGATTGTTTCAATAGCTTTCCATTGAGAGTAATCTGTAGGAGACGTGTATTAGCTACTGAATGTCTAGATCCAATCATCATTGCCTCAGACTTCTTGTGATTACTAATGAGACCGTTACGGTTTAGCCAAGCGTCTATGCGACTAAGGTCTTGATTGACGCACTGTTCAGCTACATTAACATCTTTCGAGCTTGCGTGAATTTCTGTGTCATCAGCATACAGCACAATGTCACTGCTTTGACAAGCGTCGGAGATCCCATTTATATGTATGTTAAATAGAGTCGGTCCAAGGACCGAGCCTTAAGGGACTCCGTAGGTGATCTTCCGCTGTTTGGACTCAGTTCCGTTACACGAAACAAACTTGAAGCCTCTCAGAGAGATAGCTCTTAAACCAGTCATGTTCGTTGTCCTTCACACCATGTTGCGCAAGCCTCTGCAGGAGGACGTTATGGTCAATGACATCAAAGGCTTTCCTAAGATCTAGAAAGGCGCACACCACTTTCTCGCCTCTATCAATGGCTATTTTCCACGAATCAACAGCTTTAATAAGAGCCATTGTGGTTGATGAGTGTTTCACATATGCAAATTAGTGTTGTTTGATAAGTCCAACCTCGTGGGCAAATTCTTGGAAATCTGAATTAGCAAAAGATTCAAGAATCTTGGAAATGCACAGAAGTACTGATATGGGTCTTTGATTGTCACGTTCAGTTTTAGACCCTCGCTTAAATATAGGTGTTACTCTTGCCACTTTCCAAGAAGAAGGATAGTTACCACTACTAAAGGATGCATTGAATACCTTAGTTAATACTTGGCTGATGTTGGGTGTGGCGATTTTTAGCGCTTTAGCAGGAATCTTGTCTGCACCAGTGGCTTTAGTTGGATCCATCGTTCTCAATGCCTTAAACACATCTGTCTCATGCAAAGTGCGAAACTTGAAGATGTGAGATGAGGTGTTTGGAAGCCCAGATGGCTGTACATCCGGGAATGGCCGGTCGGCTAGGAGCGAAGAGGCTATAGTTGTGAAGTACTCGTTCAGGGAATTTGCTATGTCTTGCTTGTCGCACAGTTCTTTACCGTCCACTACCAGCTTGTCAATTTCAGTATGTTTGCTTTTTGTTGGGAGAATTTTGCGTAAGGTATTCCAGTAAGCTTTGGGGTTTGCTTGATTTTCTTCTAATTTGTTAGAGAAATAGTCCCTCCTTTTCTTTCTATTCATACTCGTCACTTGGTTACGGAGGTGTCTGTACTCTTCCCAATCCGCAGGTGAACCAGATTTAATTGCCTTTTTATGCACTTGATCACGTGCTCTCATTAAACGAAGAACAGTGTTATCAAGGCAAGGGTGTGTTTTCTTACGTAATCGTTTTCGTTTCAGTGGGAAATGACTATCAATTAAGGATTTAAAAAGTGACTCCCAAACAAAACACATGTTATCGACGTCATTATAAGAGTCAAGTAGACTCCAAGGAGCATTTTGCAAGTCAGCTACAAAGTCTTTAACGCTATTATCGCTCCAAGACCGCGTTGTTATTATCCGATGATTATTTATATGAATTCCTGGACCTTTCATAGTTCCATATATGGGATAGTGATCGCTTAAAGTTGTATTGAGTGCTCCTGCTGTCTTGAATAGATCCGGAGTAGAAGTGATTAGTACATCAATAAGAGTTTTTGTGTTGCGTGTTACACGAGACGGTTCTTTAATTAGTTGTTCGAGTTCATTAGCCATGAAGGCATGATAAATTCTTGTAGTCTCACTGTTTGTTTAAGCCTTTAAGGACAGTGTTAAGACAGTCACAGTTGAGATCACCTACCAGACCAATTGAATGCAGGTTGTTTGGACTGCCATGAATCACTGTTGTCTTTTCGCCCAGTGCCTTGTGCTTTAGGCCTGTCGATGCTTTCGAGTTTCGTCAGTTTCTCCAAACATGGACTCGGCCGAGTATAAACAATGTGTGAATACGGTCAAATAAGCTTTGTGAAAACGGGTAAACCTCTTGGAAATCCAAAGAAGAATGAAGAAGGAAGGACTGTATGTGGTTTGAGCACAAAGGAAGCAGTAACAGCTTTGATTTTCAATGAAGAAAGTTGAAAGACGGGACCGACTCTTTTCTCCACCGCCATCTTGAAAATCTCCCAGAATGCAATAAAAGAAACCAATTTTTAGACTTACTAGGGAGGCCTTGGTGAAAAATGTCAATTTTTTGAAAATAAAATTAGCGATAGAGGCCTACCGTCCACATAACTTTTTAAAACGCGTGGATACACTTATTTTTTCTTTTTGTAATCTATAATATAGAAGCTAAACAACGTTTACATATATTTTTTGTCTTTATAAAATTGAAACTTGATGTCCATTTTGGCAACAAATGTGCGTCTGTTCATGGTCACTAATGAGGCTTACAAAGCAAAATTTGTACAAAAAATGATAATCATTGTAAGATAAATGGTTTGATTGGCATCCTTTGTGAAGAACGCTATGTCTAACGTTTTTTGTCCTAATATTTTGCCAAATAATCCAAAATATTAATCGAATTAAAAAATAGTTTCTCGGACAAAGAAAAATGCTGAGTCAGCACTTTTTTCGATTTTCATCCTTAATTATCTCTCTTAAACGTATGGGTGGCTCCTGGTACGGGTTTCTTATTTCAAAAGCTCCTTAGGGGGTTAAAACAATCCATATAGATTTTTAGAAAACAAATTGGTTTGCAATTAGTAGGCACCGTCCTTAAATCACAGGTAACCCAAGCTATGTAAGTGGCTTTATTTACTAACATTTGTATGGATTTTTTTTAAATCAGTCCTTGGTATTCAGTTAGCAGAACTGCTGAGGTCAAAACTTGCCGAAAAACGCTGAAATTGCAGCTAGAGACATCCCATGGACAAATAAACACATGCTGTAAGTATTGTCGCTTGTTATTCAATATTAGTGATTTAAAAAAAATCCATACAAATGTTAGTAAATAAAGCCACTTACAGAGCTTGGGTTACCTGTGCTTAAATCACTTTGTTGTGTCAAACTCCCTCGATGCCACGTTAGAATCCATCGCCGGGTATGTTGAATCTATCGTCCAAATAAGCGAGTATTTCATCCAAAGCCATTCACAAGAGTTATGCGGGTATCAGCGGCCATCCCGAGGGGGCGGCCCCCGGGCACCCAGGGGCATTTGTCACAGCAGCCATGACAAATACATGCTAAAACCCCTCGGGTGGGGCAGAAAATTGTGACAAAAACCCCCACCCCTGGGGCAACATATTATAAGTATTAGAAGCTAAACGTTTTAGAAGTGTCAAAAATCTTAATAGTTTTATACAAATATTACCCTTTATTTCTTTGTTCTGTCTTCCGACAGTGGTGGCTTAATTTAATCTCTTAATTTGAATGATAATGATATAACTTATGCATGAGTCAACTTAAACCCCCACCCCCCCAACCCGGGACAAGGTGGGGATTTGTTTTCTCCCCTTCACAAAAAAGGACAAATACCCCACCCCCTGGGGCAACATTTTCACTACAAAGTTAACAAAATGCCCCCACCCCTGATAACACTTTGTTGGATGAGTATAAGACTCCTAGACATTCTGTTCACCTCCATGACTTGTGCAACCCTCTGGGGCAAGCATATGAACAAAACCTCCCCAATGAACCAGGGTGTGGGGCAGGTATTTTCATCCAATCCCCTACTAATCCCCACGTTTCTCCCACCTTGTCCCGGGTTGGGGGGGGGGGGTTTAAGTTGACTCATGCATTACCTCAAGAACAAAGAAATCGAAGAACGTCGATCGATCGAGCGAGTCCTGTGGCGAAAACCGCTGAACGATGAGACAGCAGATTACGTGCAAACCCCGTGGGTATGTCCCCGGGGTATTTTGACGAAAACGCAAAAGCGCTCTAATGCTCCGCGTGTGCGGCATGTTTTTGCTACGAATCCCCTGCTAAGCCCCTTGGTTGCCCGTGGGTTGCCCGGGGGCCGCCCCCTCGGGATGGCCGCTGATACCCACATTATTTAAATATTTCCGAAAAATATAATTACCGAAAATTCGACCAAATCACGATAAAACTAGACATAAAAAAATGGCATGAAAAGAAGAAATCAAGATGGCGGAATGAGGAAAGCACGCCCCAGGCCTCCGCTGTAAGAATGAAAGCCCACCTGCCAAGTAAAAAGTGTGCAACTGAAAAATTTTAGGGTCAAAATATTTAATACTTAGTCAGACTTTTTGATTTCATTCTCCAACCCCTCCCAAAGTTCACAGCAGTCTCAAACGTTTTCTACGTTCCTCAGATTTGGAAGATATCCTCCCTTATATGGTGCCTTCAATATGGGTGTTTCTTTTTGAATTTTAAAAATCTCTTTACAATGACAGAAAAGCTATACTAGTCAGCCATTGTACTTAGTAAAGGCACAAAATAACGGCTCAATGCCCACAATTTTAAACTCAAGGAAAGAATGAATCCCACACATGTACAACTCGACAAAACATCTTGATTCAGATTGGTGAATAATAACTGCATAGAAAGTGCAAATCCATACCTTGAATGTTTGCTCAGTATATTAAACAAAATCACATGAAATGCTAACCTAAAGGCTCAAGTAATTATCAGAACTTTCAAAATCACTTTAGCCTGCATAGCAAGCACAGGGGGAATGAGAACCCTCTTAAATCAAATCTAGCACAAGCAGTTTATATTACTGTAAAGGGGCAGTGTCACATCCCAGGGCAAAAACAGATATTTTCACAGATTTTGATGAACTAACGAACCTCTTGGCGATGCTTAAATTCAAAGCAAATATCACTAACAGTGTCTCCAGGGAAATATGAAAGAATATTTCAATCAAGCATCGAGGAAGTAGTTCAACTGTTTGTATCCAATTAACAGCCAGCAACAGATTGATTACTCTATACATGCACAGTACCATGGCATAGCTCCTTTAATATACTGAGCAAACATTTGCAGAGTACCGGTATGTAACTGCACACTACGTCTTCATGCATAACTTATTCTCTACTTTTCCCCAAGAAATGGTCTTTAAACGTCACTGGTTGTAGGGTAGGGGAGATGGTAACCTTGGGGCACGCTTCCTATTCTACCAAAACGACTGGTTAGAAGTTTAAAATATTTCGAATATAACAGGATTTTTCGAATTAGAAAAACAGGTTGTAAAAATACGAGTTCCATTGGCAGAAATCACCGGGTTATTAGTAGCCTTGATTTCAATTCTCAAAGCTGGCAAATCACAGCAAATCTGAACCGCGAATTTTTAATGGTACAGAAAATTTCAGTTGAACCGGAAAATTTACTGTTCCATTTGATTTCTGACCAGAATTTTAGTGTTTTTTTTGGTTGAATGGAAAGCACCCCTAAACTTTACACAATAAACGAGGCAGACATTATTCCAGGTTTGCTCTTTTGTCCTTCTTTTAATTTATGTGTACTTCAAGTTTGAAAAACATTTATGGAGCAAGTAAGTCAACGTCCAGTTTGGGGGGGGTGGGGTTTCCGTGTGAATTTATTCAGCCTCTTCTTGCTCCTCTTCCTCGTCGAACTCTCCCTCTTCCTCAGCAGTAGCATCCTGGTACTGTTGATACTCAGACACCAAGTCGTTCATGTTGGACTCGGCCTACAAACAAATTAATGCTTCGTTAAATATTCAATGTATATTTATTTAACAAATAAAGCAGCCATAGCCATGTATTATACTTCTCAAACTCATTTAATAATAATTCAGTCTAAAAACCCAACCCCCAAAATTCTACTTATTTTAAATCCCAAAAAAATATTCATAGCACAAGTCTAAATACATCTTTACTATAATGGAGAATTTTGAAAACTTTGAGAAAAAAGTTCTCGAAGTTAGGGGTGCCACTTATAGCCTAACACTTCAGAAAACGTGCTCCAAAACTTGCAAAAACATGGCCACGTTGGAGCCTTCAAATCTTGGTCAGCAGTCTACAATCAAGATGGCAGCCAAAACCAGCCAGAGAAGGACATCCAGTATTTTTGTCATGTTTATGAACTGTAAATGTCAGAGCTGGAATTTAAGACATCCTCAAGCTACCATAGATAATCAGAGGGGATTTGAGATCCAGAAACTTTCGAAAATTTGCTTGAACTCAACTTCGTTTTGGTTAAATCGCTAAAGTCCTATGCAGGCTTATAAGAGAGACTTTTCCAAAACAATTTCAGCCTTCAAAATTTGAGTTAGCAAGGTTGTCACAGTTAGGGGAACAGCTTTGAAGTGATTGTGGCTTTGAAGTGATCAATTATGGTATATTATAAATTATACAGAATTTTGCTCACCTCTGTGAACTCCATCTCGTCCATGCCCTCACCAGTGTACCAATGGAGGAAAGCTTTTCGCCTGAACATAGCAGTGAACTGCTCACTGATGCGCTTGAACAGCTCCTGGATGGCAGTGCTGTTACCAACAAAGGTAGCAGACATCTTGAGACCACGTGGTGGGATGTCACACACTGCAGTCTTCACATTGTTGGGGATCCATTCAACAAAGTATGAGCTGTTCTTGTTCTGGACATTCAACATCTGCTCATCTACCTCCTTCATGGACATGCGGCCTCGGAACATGGCAGCCACTGTCAGGTATCGTCCATGACGTGGGTCACATGCAGCCATCATGTTCTTGGCATCGAACATCTGTTGGGTGAGCTCAGGTACAGTCAGTGCACGGTACTGCTGGGAGCCACGGCTGGTCAGGGGGGCAAAGCCAGGCATGAAGAAGTGGAGACGTGGAAAGGGGACCATGTTCACAGCCAGTTTCCTCAAATCAGCATTGAGCTGCAGAGCAAGATCAGTCACAGTCAGAGATCACAACATAAATAGCACTTCGAAATGAAGAGCTTATTTCAACTCTTATCTAATTATTGAAAAGAGTGGTAAAGTGTGACGTCATGAAATTACAAAATTCTGAATTTTAACTTTTGGTCCATTGATATTGAAAGATGAACTCAAGAGCGTTACACACCAAAAATGAGGCAAATCGGTTAAAATGCAGCCGAGATATGCAATGCTAAAGACAAATTTCTTTAACAAATCACTATATTTTCGACTGTGTTCTAAAAGTTTAGAACAGAGTCGAAAATACAGTGATTTGTTAAACAAAATTATGTATTGAGCTGCTTATATCTCAGCTACGCTTTAACCAATTTGCCTTATTTTTTTTGGTGTGTAAAGTTATTTCGTAGCGGTCTTTCAGAATCGGTGTTAAAATATTGTAAAAGCGATTTTTTGTTTTGTTTTGTGACATTATCACTTTACCACTATATATGGGCCTTATAAAAAAATTACCGGTATATGGTCTGAGCAAAGCTGAAAGCTAAATGGAGTGGCTAGATGTGTCAATTCAAATACAATATCACAGTAATGTCCAAAGGTTGTTTGCATATTATACAAGATTTAGTCTAGGAGTGTTGTATATTAATCTTGTCAAAATAGAGAACTGCAAAGCGATTGGATTAAAAAATCAACAACGCGGCACCCTTTTAATAGAAACGCCGCCAACACTGCTATTCAAATGCTTATTGTACATCGCACCTGGCAAATCCTAGTTCACAAGATTACAGACTGCATATAAATGAGAAATGGAGGGCCTTGCCTTACTCACACAATGAGGGCGTTCAGACTCAATAACGGCCCTAAGAGATTAAGATTTTTTGGAGATTTTTTTTACCAACTGCTTTATAAAATATCAGGTTTCGCTTACTTGACCAGGGAAGCGAAGGCAGGTTGTAACACCACTCATGGTAGCAGACACAAGATGGTTCAGATCGCCGTAGGTAGGGGTTGTAAGCTTAAGAGTACGGAAACATATGTCATAAAGAGCTTCATTGTCAATGCAATATGTCTCATCGGTATTTTCTACAAGTTGGTGAACCGAGAGAGTCGCGTTGTACGGCTCAACCACTGTGTCTGATACTTTCGGTGAAGGGACGACGCTGAAAGTGTTCATAATTCTGTCTGGGTACTCTTCACGGATCTTTGAGATGAGTAGAGTGCCCATACCAGAGCCAGTTCCTCCGCCAAGGGAGTGTGTAAGTTGAAAACCTTGAAGACAATCGCAGCTTTCAGCTTCTTTACGAACAACATCGAGGACTGAATCGACTAGTTCGGCACCTTCTGTGTAGTGGCCCTTCGCCCAGTTATTTCCCGCTCCACTTTGTCCTTTAGAAAAGATATAAGATAATGTTTAAATTGAGGCAAACTATTTGCAGAATTAAAGGAGGAATCAATATCTGGTTAATAATTGATATGATCAGTACAAATGTGAAAGCACCGTTGTGAACGTACCGAAAACGAAGTTATCGGGTCTAAAGATCTGTCCAAAAGGTCCTGATCGAACGGAGTCCATAGTTCCTGGCTCCAAATCGACTAAAACCGCTCTGGGGACGTATTTACCACCTAGAAAGTCAAGAATAATATGGGTTAGCCCTGCTCGTGAGGAAAAAAAATGCATTTTGTCATTCCATTGTCAAATTCAGCTACATTTACCGGTTGCTTCGTTGTAGTATACGTTGATTCTTTCCAACTGAAGGTCGGAATCTCCATGGTAAGTACCGGTGGGGTCGATGCCGTGTTCATCGGAGATAACCTCCCAGAACTAGAGAAGAAAAAGCAATAAAAACCCATCAAAAACCTTGCAAATCGAGGAATGGCGCAACCGCCTTCAAATCAAACAAGCCCAACGGCTTTCCCGCCCAAGCTTGAAAGCCGATATTCCAAGAAATAAACCGCTCAAAATTCCACATTTTCTAGCTTACCTTGGCCCCAATTTGGTTGCCACACTGTCCAGCTTGAAGATGTACGATTTCTCTCATTTTTGAAACGATTAAGTTAACTCCCTTGAAGGAAAAACTGTTGAACTCTGTACTGCACTGAGTAACTCCGCGAACTGACGACGATGGACTCGCATGTTGTAATAAACGCACCCGTTGCTAACGTCATAATTTCCACGTGCCACTTCCCATTCTGAACTTCCATTGGTCAAGTAGCTGTCAATTAGCTGTCATAATTTCTTTGACACGCCTATTTTATTGGTTGATTCGGGGTAATCCTATTGAAGGGCATTGAAAGCCTCTAGGGAGGCGAGAAAAACACCGGAAATGTTAGTCATTACGAAAACTACGTAGTTATTATTAAATTCACCAAAGTTTTCTCAATTTCCGCAGATAAACAAAGTTCTCCACCGCAATTTAGTGACCCAGTAGTTCACTTACTTCATTTCGTCGGTCGGAATGCTTTAACGGAAGCTTCCAACCGTTTCTAATTAGTTCCCATAGCAACAAAATGTTGTAGCCAAATTAATTTGCATGTAATGTACTATCTCCGAGAAAAATATTTCCAACGAAGACTTTATGGTATAAAAAAAACATTAGTTGTAAGAAAAGGCAATGTCTTCTCTGGCCAGGTATAAAGTGCCAAGCAGCTTTTTGTTCTTCAAAACTTATATTTAGGCTAGGTGCTAAAATTAGCGGCCTGCAGACAAGATGTATGTATGTCAACATGTTTGCAAATGGCTATGGTTCGAGTAGTTCTTGAAAGACTGAATCAGATCAAACCCGGCTTTCTTGTCTCTGATTAGACTGCAATTACCGCCGGCAGGATAGAAACAGTAGAAATATGGTTTGGGCTAATTATTTGCCGTCTGGAAGTACTCCAGCAGAAATAAAAGCCAGTTATACTTTTATCACTCTAAACGAGCATAACTGAACACTGCATTAAACACAAACAATACAATACAATAACTTTTATTTAAACACGATATACATTAAAGCGTCGCCGCTTGTGGGGTCGTGTGTAACATAAATATAAAAATTATATACATTGAAAACAGTGGCTAAATCATTTAAAAATCATAAAAATGTCTAAAAAGTTAACAATGCTAAAAAATGTAACAATATCATAAAATGTCTAAAAAGTTAAGAATGCTAAAAATGTAACAATATCAATAATATATGTAATCCTTAGTTCCTTTAGTGAGAGTCTGTACTGATGTAAAGTTAAAATCTAAGTTATGTAGTGAATCTATCTTTCTAGTTGCGTTCGACGAAGGAGAACGCATACTAATCTTGCAGTGGACTCCCTGTGGTCATGTGTGGGCTACCTGTGCTTCCCCAGGCGAAATAAATCGAGATTCGTGTATGTCGTCATGTCATCATGTTTGTACTTTTTGGAATAAATTATCTCGGCCGGGGAACTGGTAACTACACGTACACAATGCGAGCGGCCATTTTGGTGAATGCCAGCATGACTTCTGTTTTGCTTCGCGATCGGTTAGTTACTTGCCTTATTTTCCGACAATCCAATGCAATGATGTTTCAAAGGTTCGCAAATACAATTGAGCAAAGCCTGAGGAAAGTGTGTAGTACATCTGGAGGACCTTGAACATTCAACTCGGCCATAATTATTTATTTATACTGAACCCGAGACCGAGTGAAGGACTGTGCTGACAGTTCGGTTTGCCGATATCAAAACTGCAAATGGTCAAGATGCTATAAATCATACCTGAAGGCTGAAAATTATACATGAATATTAATTACAAACAGTAAAATGACCTGGGTGAAGAGAAACAAAGTCTGAGTTTTCTAGATATCCGTAATCGCCGTATCTTGTGTGAGTTGCGACACTGTGTACATCTACTGCAATCTACATTCAGACAGAGAGTTAATCTATACCGACACTTTGATATGCCAAGGAACTGGAATACCAACAGGCAACACAGTACAAGGTGAGGGAAATTTAAAGTACTGACTTCATTGCTGTGTTCAATTAATCTACACTGAATTTCTAACAGACCTGATCAAAGCGATCAAAGCCAGGACCCGGCTACCAACATTGACCATAAATTATTCTGGAACTAACAATGGCGCTCAATATTTTGCAGCCAACCTTGTTCTCACTTGAAAAATACCCGGGAAACATAATGTGAATGATGTATACATATAGCCCCATAAGCATTGCATCCAATGATTTAATGTTACACAAAGATAATTACAGTTTTATACCCAGATGCATCCCCTTGTATATTAACATATATGTCAAGACATCAAAATTTTCACATTAGTTAAAAAACAAGCACTTTTGATCAGGATTACGTACACTTTCCACATCATTGCAGCAATTTTTCAGCTTTTCAGACTGTTATCACAGTGCTTTCTCTTTCAAAAAATATGTCGAACGCACTTTGATAATCTATGATTACTTCTAGTCTTATCCATATATGTGTTTGTAGTACAATAGATCAGGGGAGGGCATCTCGTTTATTGATACTTGTCGGACACGTATAATTACAGCAGTATAACTGTTGGCCAATCACGTCTGTATAGATGTGTAGTTAGTACATTTCTTCTATTCTCAACATATGATTTCATATCATAACTACATATACATATATAATCGCCGTGACCCCATAAAACGCACCAATACCCACGATTGCTCTCATCTGACTTGATGCATGTCTGGCGCTCTACCAACTGAGCTAACCTGGAGGTCGTTGGGTTCGAGTTCCACTTGGGTCAGATATTTTTTCTCTTTCCCTCGTAGGGCGTGCACACTTAGCTTACTTTACATCACATATGTCCTGAAGAAAATTTAGGTATCAAGGTAAAGAAACGCCTTCGAATGATTCTTACATATTAATCACTCCTCTTTATACGCCTTCAACGTTATCCCAACGGGATTATGTAACTTGTTTATATAACATACTGCATTAATTGACCTATTCATTATGACGTCAAATCAAAACAATCTATTGTTTAAACGCTAAGGATCACGGTCGTGGGAGGGGCACAAAACAGCAACAACACAAAGGGTGAATCGCTATCAAATGCATTTTGTAGAACGTAGAATAGCGGTAACAGCCACCAAATACGGTAGATATTGTGGGATAAACATTGATACAGCCAGACAATTCGAAGTTAAAGTTTCGACTGCATTGTTGATTTCAAAGTCTCAGATCAAAATCGCTGGGGGAAAAATGCTTCTCGCTCTTCTTTGAGTTCTGGAGTTTATTACTAAACGTATTTGAAGAACCACATAACGTGGCTTAACTTTTAAGGTAACTGGAGGAAATATTTTGCCAATTCATCGATATATTTTAAGATTTAAGAAGGTAGTTCAAATTTTAAGATCTCATACTCAGTCGTTCTGCGGTTTTGAAAATAATGTCAAACTTGTCTACAATGTGTCATTCTACTGTCTACAACGAGGCATTCTTTGTTTACAATGTGACAACACGTTTCTTTTCTCGCGCCGCCACATAAAAATCTCTACTGGCGGTATGCCAAACAGTGATCACGTGGTACAGACCATTCATATCACGAAGGCCGCAAAAAAACTTGGGGTGTCGCAGTTTACTGGGAAGAGTAGTATACCTTTCTTCCGGCTAAAATTGGCCCGGGATTGTAATGGGATGGAAAGGCAAATAGTTCAGATCTCCGTCGAAATCAGTGGATGTATTTATATACTTACCAGTGACTGAGATTTGTATAGGTAGCCATACAAGAATGCAATAGGCCTTTCGCAGGAAAAGCGAATGAAATGAGCTCGTGATGCCCATGGGAAAGGCGTTGCCATGGATGCTGGACGGCAAGCTATCTTTAAAAACGCTGTTTTAGAAAGATCGATAATCGATTGGAGATGGAAAATAGGATTTACAAACAGGTTTTGCTAATAACACTCCCGATCTCGGTACAAGTGCATTTAACTGAAATGAAGTCAGATTTTTTTGCTCGCCAGTACAACCACGTGATTGCATTCCTGCAAAAGGCCATTAATTGCTCTGGAAGTACTCCTGCAGAAATAAAAGCCGGTTTTATGCCTTTCTTCCGGCTAAAATAGGCTCAGTGTTGTAATGGATGGAAAGGCAAATATAACTTTATATTTCATAAGAAAAAGAGAAAAAAAGGCTATGGAAACTATGGTGAACTATATAAACGACTATGTACAACTATTATATATAAAAGGCAAGAGAAAAGTACTACTGAGTATTGTTAGTATCAGCAATAACTTTATATTACTATAAAAAAAGAAAGGAAACACTAGAAACTTTGGTAACCATATACGCTATGGTGAACTATACACAACTATGTACGACTATAATTAATGTATAAAAGGTACTGAAAAGGGAAAATACTAATGGGTTAATCAATCCGATGTTTTGCTCTGTTCATTAAAATGTGTTTAACCTGACGATTGTATGGTAGGGGTGATCGTCATATTTTTTAGGGTTTGAAATCGGCGATTTAGTATTTTTTAGGGGTTGTCCAAGCGAAATCCATTTTTCAGGGTGATTTTTAGACCATGAGGTACATTTTTGGGTGGAAAAATTTTCACGGTATGGTATTTTTTTAGGGTATTTTTCGAGGTTTTCCGACGCCGGGTCACCCATACCCTTTTTTACTCGTGACTGGACGTTGTACAGGTAATCATACAATTCGGGATTAATTTGAACGAGCGAGAATTTCAAGAGTGCAACTACAGTTGAGCTCTTTGAAAAGTCACGAGTTCAAATTAATCCAGAATTGCACGAGAAAACCATGATGGGCATCAAGAGCCCATAACCAAGAGCGTCCATATCTCTTATATAGATGCTACTGCGTTTTCACAAGTTGGGCTATTTTTAGATTATTTTTGCCGCCAATTAGTGGGTTACACCAGTGGCGGAACAAAAGATGCCTCATTAGCTTCTTTTGTTATACCAACAATACGCTTTTGTGATGTTATTCCCTTAGGAAAGATTGCAACCCAATAATAGCGCGCGGGAAACCGTTCTAAAAATAACCTAACTTGTGAAAATGCCGTGGCATAGAGGTAGTATGGGAGATTCTCGCTCTTGGTTATGGGCTCTTGTGGACATCAAATGATTTTGCTTCAGTTTTTCAACTACTCCTGTAAATGTGGAATCATTGTTGCAAGTTTGGAAACACCGCCGTCTCTCAGCCAATCCAATTCACGATATAGTTTGACATCTTTGGTATTATTTTACATGATTTGGCACTTGATTCGGTACTCGTATTACACGATTTCTCAATCAAATTCGAGAACTTGATGTATGTATATTTATATTACATACTACTTTATAATTAATTTACCGAGATTGACGAGTTGTCGACTTTACCTAATTATAATCGAAAAAAATCGAGAAAGCATGAGAAACCGGGCTTCCTGTGGTAACAGAATACCAGCATCGCTTTGCCGTGTATTTCAGTAATTTTCACAACAATTTGATATTTTGCCTACTATTCAGGAAACTGAGTCAGTGAGACAGCGACCATCCCAAATGAAGATTAATAGTCCATCACAAGACTAGTTAATTATTCAGGTAATTATTTTAACTCGGTATGAATATCTCACAAACGTGAGCCATAAATATACACGCATAATCTGAAATATTATGGACACAAGAAGCTACAACCTTCGCCATTTAAGTACGGACGGCCCGACAAAATAAGGCTATTCAGAACACTGAACGAACTCCTCCGACACATCGCGGGATTTTTTTATGACTACATTGCATTGTGTTAAAAATAGCCGGAAATTGCTGAAGCGGTCCGCCTTAAATGGCAAGGGTTCTAGTTGTTTATTTTGTAGAACAAATAAGGTATTGAGACGTTTAAAGGAGGGACTTACTACTTAATTAACCCTGTGAAAAAGATAACCCACACTCTGGCTGGATTATTGACGGATGACAGAGGTATGACAGATGATAGATGTATTTTAGTGCGCCGTTTCCTGGATTTTGTATGAGGTCACGGTTTTCCTGAATGTTTTTAAAATAAGGGTTGTCATTACAATCTAAATGAATTATAGGTAAAAGAAGCGAGGTAACCCCGAAACAAGGCGATCGCAATCAAAGTTTACGGTTCTTTTTTCTAATAGTAGTAAAATTTGAGGGACTACAGACGAAATGATAAACAACCGGATCTCCTAGCGTGTAGTGATCTGATCAGCAATATATATATATAAATCAGGACAAGAAAGTAAAGGCTTATTCAACGGTAGAGTTTTTCTTCCAATATTTCGATCCGCCGAGAAGAGGTTTAAGCCTCTTTCCCCGAAGAAGATCGGCCGATCGAAATGTTGGAAGAAAAACTCTCTACCGTTGAATCAGCCTTTCCTTTCCTGTCTTTTTTCTAACACCAAAAACTGTACAAGAATGAAACAATATCCGATTTAAACGCCGGAACGTTTGTGTTTACGAAGCTAAGACCAACCACTATAAATATATAACCAAAAATTTCAATCACAAGAAACAACACAAAACAAGAATTTATATAACTTTATTTGCAGGAGAATACATCTGTATCTATATTTATAAAAGCTACAGGGACATTGTCATCCCTCAAATGACAAACGTTCTCATGACGAAAGACAAAAATAACTACTCAGATTAGTACACTATGCTTTCCAGGTATACTGGACAATTTGATGAAGGATGGCAAATATTCGGGTGGATGAAAAATACTGCTTTTAAGAGAAATTTAGAGCAACTTGAAATCAGTTCACTGTAACCGAAATCAAGTTTCTAAACTATTCTTTTTGTAATCCACTTTAATCTTGGTCATCCTCTATCGAAAAAGTTTGTAAAGCATACCAGGACATTCACAAGGTATTTCTCTTCTATTTCAGGGTGTTATTTTTGTAGTTTTGTTTTTCAGAAACCTTGACATTGTCCCTTTAAGCCGTCAGTGTTATCAGCATGACATTGACATGTCCGATCATCGAATGAGGTGTGGTTCTGTCAGTGTCTGCGGGCTGGAAATAACCAGTTCTGGAAAACTCCTAATCGGCCTAATCTTGATGACAAAGGCTAAGACTCCATCGAGGAGGACACAAACTCTTTTGATTTTAACATTTTAATAGCCAGTCAAGACATCAGTACAACAGGAAGGCAGATGTCTCTTGTGACTATTCTTGTGGGACCTCCAATCTGGTGTATGCTAGATCAGAGGAAGGTCGTTAAGGCCGGAAACGCGTTCTGTTTGCTAACCACGAGCTTCTGGTGTTGATGAGAAATGTATCCCTTGACATAGCCCTGTATAATACAAAGAAAGAGTAAAAAATCAACGGAAGATCTTGAATGTAAAAGTTACTAAACGAAAAACAAATGTTGGATCTGTTGTAAAAAAGACGGCATAATTGCAAAACTATGAAGATTTTGAAACAGAGAACAAGAATACAACGAAATATAGGTGGTGGATTATTAATTTACTATTCATTATGGTTTCCTACGACTGAAACATTCACATTGCCGGTATGTAAACAGAGAACATACCTGTCCCTATATGTTGGGATTAAGTTTTTAAATTTCGAAATACCTTTAAACCTTTAAAACAATTACTTGATAAACAGGTTAAAACAAGTAATGAATCTTTAATTTTTCCGTGCCAATATGATCCAATCAAATCTAATTATTAAAGCATTACAGTGGGGCAAAGTTACAGTGAATTTCGTATAAGTAGCTTACCGTAACCCACAGGGAGCCCACACGTAGGACTGGCCCAACCTCGTTCCCAGGGGTCTTTACGCGCCTAATCCAAGATGGTTTCGACGCCATCTTGGATTAGGCGCGTAAAGACCCCTGGGAACGAGGTTGGGACTGGCCTGGAAAGCAGCGCGCGGGGCGCGCTCATGTTGCTTATGGGGCTAGATCACGAAAATTCAAACCACAACTAGCGCGCATAGCGCGCGATGTTGAGGAACCGGTTAAGTTGTGTTTTGAATTTTCGTGAACAACATGAGCGCCCCTCGCGCTGTTTTCCAGGCCAGTCTTACAGTGTGGGCTCCCTGTGCGTCACCGTACTGTAACTGTGCCTTACATCGTAACTCTGTAAGAGCAGTTTTCGTATGAGTGGGACACAAATACGGCACGTCCGTAGCTGTCAACGTAACCATACTTTAACTGTGCCTTATATAATGTAACTGTTTTACCTTTTTCATCTTCATTGTTAACATCTTTTATTTTCAAAAGCCAGTTAATTCCCTCTAAAACGAATCCCTTGCTTTTAATAATTCGTCCCGTTCGTAATTTTGTATCGGAGAGCAGATTTCGTATGAGTGGGACACAAATACGGCACGTTCGTAGCCTTACCGTAACCGTACTGTAACTTTCTGTACCGTAACTCTGTAATTTGATTGGATCAGAAAGACAATGGGAAACCATTTCAACGTTACGGCATGCCGTACGGTAACCGTGCTGTAGTCATTGCTGTAGTTTGTCCCACTCATACGAAATATGCTCTACTCCAGTAACTATGCTGTAAGTCATTGCTGTAACTTGCCCACTCGTAGAGCAGATTTCGTATGAGTGGGACAAACTACAGCACGGACTACAGCACGGTTACCGTACGGCATGCCGTCAAGTTGAAATGGTTTCCCATTGTTTATGTCCTGCTGATCCAATCAAATTACAGAAATACGATACAGCACGGTTACGGACATGCCGTAGTTTGTCCCACTCATACGAAATCTGCTCTATCTATGGCGTAAGTCATTGCCGTAACTTGCCCACTCATATGAAATCCACTCTACAGTACAGTTACTGTAGGTACAGCTACAGCTCGCCTATTTCTTTCCCACCATACGAAATCTGCTTAAAGTGACACAATTCCTGGATTAAACGTACCATGTAGATTAGATTCGCAACAATACATTGAACTTCTACAATATCGATGTCTTCAACCTTGGAAGTAAAATACATATATTAAATGTAAATTACATTTTGATTGATGATTTATTCTGTTTTACCACTCGAAGGTGGACGGAGAACCTCAACAGGCTTAAAGCCCTTCTATGAAGGTCTCCGAGGGCCTACAATTGATCGTCCTTATCCGACAAGACGTGAAGGTCTAACCATTTGCAGTTCGATCACAAAGCAGCACATTGTCCTCAGTTATTTTAAGACCCCGAGTGTCAATCCGGCCGGGTTTCTGAACCCGCGACCTTCCGCACGACAGACCGGAGCTTAAGCACTGAGCTAACCGGGAGGCGGTTTCAAAGCCTTTAAAAAGCTTCGTGAAGCTCAAAATATTTCAAGTAGGAAATTGTTCTTAGTTAAATTGACAATTAACTACAACAAGACGCAAAGGGTGAAACGAAAGGAAACCTTTACTACTGAAAGTTTGCTGTTTTTACCGATGACACCTGTGTCATAATGCGGCCCAAGTGAGGGTACACATCCATTTTTAAGCTGAGAAAAATAGAGTAGCATTTCACGCTTTTTCTTTTTTAAGGGGGGGGGGATGGTGGAACTCAACCAAAAGCGTGGGATGATAAAAAGAACCGGATAAGGCTTCAATACTCAAGCGGTTCACTCCAGAATCAGACGAAGGCCATAGCGATGGATAGTAGAGGTTTAGTATCGAGCCTCCCCGACTACCTAATTGGCCTTTTGCAGGAACAATCACGTGCTGATATATCACTTCAATAACCAATGAACTGCTCTCATGATCCCATGGGAAAGGCTTTACTGGAACAGTCACGTGCTGATACATCACTTCAATAACCAATGAATTGCTCTCGTGATCCCATGGGAAAGGCTTTACTGGAACAGTCACGTGCTGATACATCACTTCAATAACCAATGAATTGCTCTCGTGATCCCATGGGAAAGGCTTTACTGGAACAGTCACGTGCTGATACATCACTTCAATAACCAATGAATTGCTCTCTTGATCCCATGGGAAAGGCTTTACTGGATGGCAAACAAACTTCAAAACACTGGAAAAGAGCATTTACAAACAGGTTTTGTTAATAACACTTGTTACCGTTCTCGTCCAAGTGCGTTTAAATAAACGAAGTCAGATTGTTTGCCATCCAGTACAACCACGTGATTGCATTCCTGCCAAAGGCCCATTGGTACATCGTAAGGACTACCTTTGATAACAATACCTGCATACTCTTTAATGTAACCACAAATGCATCTAATGGTAACTGGTGGGTCTTCATCAATAAATACCTATTGGTACATCGTAAGGACTACCTTTAATAACAATACCTGCATACTCTTTAATGTAACCACAAATGCATCTAATGGTAACTGGTGGGTCTTCATCAATAAATACCTATTGGTACATCGTAAGGACTACCTTTAATAACAATACCTGCATACTCTTTAATGTAACCACAAATGCATCTAATGGTAACTGGTGGGTCTTCATCAATAAATACCTATTGCGGAGAAAAAGTTGGATCAGATCAAAGAAAATTACAAACCCCTTAAAGTTCTTACGAGTACTAGCCAGACATCGTTGAATGGGTACAGTAAAGTGTTTAAAATCTTGTTCAATCAATTTTGAGCGATTTATGGTAGTGATATTGCTTTAAAATGCGTCACAAATCCTTGAAATGACCTCATTTACGTCAAATTATGCTAATGAGTTGAACATGAATTGAGTCATAACACTGAATTTGTTTATTTTTTCAGTTTTTCAGGCATCACACATTTGATCCTTGCAATCTTATTGAAATATCTTTTAATAAGTGGAGTGGACATAAAAACAGAGGAAAATAAACTAGAGTTGGCTACTGACTCAAATGACGTCATTGAAATTTGATTCCTTAATAAAGGAAAATGACAGATGTTCATTCACGTCACGTCACTTCACTGTGTGTAAATTTATTTCATACCTTTAAGTATTCCTAATACGATCAAAATGACTAATAAACTGTGTAAATATACAGTCTTCAAGTAAAATAATGAAAATACTTTCAATCAAGCATTGAAGGGGGTTAATAACTGGTTCAACAGACCAATCGAACACTGACTCCATACATGTGTAGTACCATGACATAGCCCCTTTAACCGAGTACGAGGTCCATACCGTACGTTATGGACTGCACATTGACCAATCATACATTGTAGCTCGCAAAATTACTTAGCTATTATAATAAGTAACACTTACACTTTTTTGAATAAATTTCTGTAGGTGATAATCTTGAGTTTTTCCAATATCAAATAAATTCCACATTGGATAAAAAATGCCTGAGAATGAAACAAAATTTTGTGAGGATCAGTAAGGTAAGTAAGGTAAGTAAGGTAGACAAAACAAAAACAACAACAAAAATGAAGACAATAAAAAAAAAAATGGTTTATTTTACATTGAAGATATACATGTAGGAAGCCGTTGCCCGGGTCTCCCAAGCCAGAAGCTTATATTTAAGTATTCTGACGAACTCCAGAATCGAATTGGAACAGCAACAACAGCATTATTATTAATTTGTCAATTTCTTAATTTGTCGATTTATTAATTTATTCTATGATTATCGTTAAGAATAATTAAACCTCCAATTACTCTAACACCCTGAGTGGCGTTACAGCTAGGCTAAGCAATCATCTCAGCTTTCAGACTGGCACTCCACCAGTAAGCTAACCAGGATACTTACTTGTTGTCGCTCTAGAGTTTCATTAAGTAGTAGTAGGTTCCCTGTCCTGTTACGACAATAATTTAAAACCAACTATGAATACAATGCTTGGGGGTTGAAAGAAAGTCAATGGTTTACGAATGGCTGGGGCCCTCATCATAATTTTTTTTTTAAATTAAATCAGCAAGATGAGTATATGATCTCTCCCCCCCCCCCCCCCCCCAACCTCCCCCTATCATCCACACTCCCAAGTCTACAAGATGATCAAAGTTAGAAAAAAAAATGTCTTAAGTTTGTTATTTACATCAAAGCTTCATGTGAACTTTCCTGGAGATTTAATCTTCAGCCCAGGGTTCCATGCAAGATCAGCATAATTAACTACTGTAAACTTTGTCAATGCAAGAGTGACTTTTAATTAGTAACAAAAAATATTCTGCATAAATTTCTACAAATTAGAGGGGAAAGAAGGTCAACACTCACACTTGCATGAAATTTTAGGATTTTCAATTTTATTGAGCATCTACATGTATTTGAAAGCCTATCAGATCTTACAGGGCCTCTCATATTAACACAACCCAAACTTTCTTTATTTGAGTTTTGTGGTCCATCAATCAAACATTCCTTTATAGTCTACCTCAATTCTCACTGGGTTAAAATGTGAATCGAGATGGGAAAATAAGTTATTGTGGAGTTCTTCTGCATATCAATGATTTGTGAAGAGAGCCAAGGCAGCCAATTACAATCAAAAAGAGTTGAGTGATAGCTATGAAACTGCCAAGACAAGTTACATCATAAGGTTGCAAAGATGAAAATTAGTCTTGAACATCCCTAACATCCCCAACATCGCAGGCCAACCTTTTTCTTCTCATTTCTCTTTCTCTCAGGTATTCTCAGGGATGTATTTAGAGGGAAATACACAAATCCGTGAAGAAGATTTTCCTGGCTGTAAAAGTTGTAGACAACCTTCTAGACATCTTACCAAAACTCTATTATGTTGAGCAAATCGCACGAACACGAGTGCTATACATGTACGTGATTTATAAGCACTGAGTGATATTTTGAAGTTCTGATAACTGCACAAGCCTTTAATTAGAGAACTTTCAAAATATCACTCAGTGCCTATAAATCAAATATTTAATAGCAGTGAGTTACATTTTTAGAAGGTTTGTATGAAAATTTGAGAAAATGAATTATTCTATAATATAACTCCCGATTTTTTGTTTATAATAATATATACCGAGCAAACATTTGCTGAGTGTGTGTAACTGTGCACTCAACCTTATTATGAACTCGTTATTGACCAATCAGAATTCAGATATTTTGTTGAACCACTATATTAGTACATGTATATACCACACCAGTGAATATCACTTTTCGTGCACTCTGATTGGCTACTCAAACAGTGAATATGATTTGGGCCGCGTCAGGCAAAAAGGGCCCGGACGACATTCAAGTTAAATAATTCCTACAATGGTGTTCCTAATAACAGGTTGAAATCTTGACGAGAAGCACTACATTTCATTCCTAACAATAAATGTCAGTTTCAAGAAATTGACAACAAAAATCAGGGGTGAAATTTACGTGATTTTGATGCCTGGGCCCGATTACAAAATTGACCACAAAAATTAGGAATCCTGTCAGAGGGGATGATTTTCATGTATGACATTCATCTATACCTGCTGGCATTAAAGAGTAAAAAATAAATAAGATGAACAAGATGATCACTTTTTGGCCAACACAATTATTTTCTGCAGTCATTCTACTCCCCGTAGCTCATAATATGATTTTAGCAATAGTGCAAGTTACACCTTGAAACAATCGTCTGATGATAAGGAATCATTTGCGCCTGCTAAAATTGTGATCACACGTACCTCTTGTAAAAATATCATAAATTTCGTCTTCGATTTCACTTGTCAATTACATGAAATCAACACTACTTGTTAGTAGCACAATGTGGCGCTCGCAATGCATATTGTAATCGCACAACAAGTATAAAAAACATGGTACAATTTCAAAATACATTTACATATTATGTTGTCCGGGCCCTTTTTGCCTGACACGGCCCATTTCATATTCAACTCCAAGCGAAGCAGCAATCAGCTCGCGCGAGTTTTTGTCCATTTGACAGAAAATAAAATAACTATTTGGTGCTGGCTATTCACCTGCAGTGTGGTATATACAAAAACAATAATTCACCACAGTGTCAGTGAATAGTGGTGGATGTTTACCTTGCCAAAGTGGCACGGTTATATAAGTATCCACCACTATTCACCTCCACTTTGGTGAATAATATTGTTAAATAATTACCTGCCTACGCTTGCTTATTTTCAATCTGAGACAGATTCTAAATAGTCATTGCTGTATTCTATTCATTATCTTGCTTGGATGTTAAACTTTTAGCTATCATACTCATGATCACTGCTACAAATCATTACAAACTGACTGGTGGAAATCAGTCCTTGTTAAACTGAGAGAGCTATTAAACACTCACCTGACAGATTTAACAACATCAATAAACTGAGGTAACTTGTATTTGTAGAGGATCTCAAGTCTTGGTAAATAACCCTAAAAAATAGTGGAATCGGATAAGAACATACAAATATCACTCAATTTATTGGTCAACATTGTTGGGAAATATTGTGGATTGAACTTTGTAAAGTGAAGTGAATGGAGAAATCACACTGCAGGACTCTAAATTAATGCCTGCAAACTTGGAAAATGCTATCATTTTTTTTTATTTGAGAGTGAATTTTTTTTCCACTAGCAAATTTATGTGAGTCAAGACAGTTTTTATTTTATTTTTATTTTTATTTTGTTATTTAAATTAAGATGTTGTATTTACAAATGTGGCTGGCCCGCAGGTACATTGTAGCTAGGCACTAATCTAGGCGGGCCTAGTCTTACATGTATATAAAAAACGAAAATATGCACATTTACATAATTGTCATGAGGAGGAGAGGGAACTTAGGACAAAATAAATGCCTATCTTCCTTTCAAGGTACGTCAATCTTCCTTCAAGGTACAAACTTGGAGTCTGAAAACCTCCAACAGTATACGTACATGTAGTTGCATATTTACAAGATTTCATAAGCCTAACCAGATGCACGATGAAAAGCATGTATCATCATAGTGTAGTGTTGGTGTAAATTATATAAAATACATTCTTGTATTAATTTACTTATAATGATTATTTAATAATGAAGTGATATTATTGTGAACATATAGAAGATGACTATGGGCCAGTATTATCCTGCTGACTTTTGCTAGATGTGGAAATAATCCTACTAGCAACCATTTGCAGTGGATTTAGAAGTTAAGATCAAGCCCTGTGTTGATATGGATCTTGTCTCTCAACGTTATGAGATACCAGTAGACGGAAAGACGTAGCACTTACCAAAAGCATTTTTACTGGTATAAGATATATCAGTGAAGCTCTGAAAAAGAAAATTCTCAATTTCAATGATAAACAATAACAATTTTGGTATGAAGAATTGGCAGAACTGAAAAAAGCAACAGTAATAGTTGAGAATTACCTCAGAGCCAAGGACTGGTACATGTACATGTATAATGAGCAAAAGCTATAAGTTTTAGAGCTGTCACAACATTATAAACATTATACATACAAGTACATGTACATGACTCATGTAGTACACCACCAAATTCTCTGATTCTGATTGGATGAAATTAATCACATGTTGTAATAGTGGTTGTCTGCAGATGCAAACTAACCAGGCATTATACATGTAGTTCAAAACCAAATGTTATTTTTTCTCATTGGTCCAAAGCAGTCACATGATGTTATAGTGCCCATCTGCCACTTAGCACTATAATATGTTCTACAATGTATAGGGCTAATATTATTTTGTTTTAAGAACATCAAATTTCTGCAAGCAAATATCCGACCGACGATAGTCCCTCAACAGGCACACTATTATTTTGTTAAACAGTGCTAAAATAAATTAGTATAAACCAACTAGTGGACTATTACAAATCCTGCATTCTGATTGGCTACGCTACTATAGGTCTATTTGTGATAGCCCATGGTAGAGAAAAACCGCATGCATTTTCAAGAAATAATAACTTTTTTTCAACTTCAATTTGTTTCTTTCTATTGTTTTCCACTGTCCGACTAGTTAGTTTATACTAAAACAATTAGACCTCTCGCCCTCATAGGCTACGAGTTAAATAGCCCATTCGGCTGCACCTCATGGGCTATTGACTCGTAGCCCATTCGGGCTGCGGGTCTAATTGTTAAGTAGCTACATGTACAATGTAGCTAATAGAAATAATAGATATTAGAGGGCCATATTAGAGAGTGGTAGATGGCTGGTAATAGGAACTAGAATGATCTAGGCTGGATGAGATCTAGACCAGATGTCACCAATATTAAAGCTAATTAAAAGGTCGAATAGCAACAATCTCAATATGGTTTCTATTTTGTTGAATTTTGGACAAAAAAGATAAAATACTAGGGAAACAAAACATCTGTATGCCTAATCGAAGTATACTTATATTTTAAATAAACCTCAAAATGAGGAGCTGGAATACATTGTAGGAGTCTTCTGACTCGTACCTTTTGTTCTTTGGTGAGCCTCTATGGCAGTGCTCAAACGCAAATGTCAGATATTCTTCAGCTGTTTGAAGACAACAAGGGTTAGCATAATTTGCCATAAATTACATCACATAAAGTTTTACTCCTCAAGTACATGTATTGTCAACCATTTACATACATGAACATGTAAGCATTACTTGGAAGTTAACTAAATTATTAACCCAATTAGAAAACTGATTGCCAAAAACAGACAGACAGTGCAAGCATGGCAGAAGCAAATCAGCATTTGGGGGGGGGGGGTGGTCCAGGCAGCATGCCCCTGGGAATTTTTTGAGATTTGACTCTGTAAAATGCCATTTCCTATGTTCTTGAGACTGAAAATTGGCCCTTTTAATCTAAATTCATATGACTACTACAAAAGTTAAGAATTATTGGGAGGGCTAAATAGAAACTTCAACATTACATTTTAGTAATGACTGGTATTTCATATGTTCACTAGAGAAATGATTCAAAAGTATACAAAATAAAACCTGTTTGTTTTTTTCTGGTCTGGAATCCATTGAAATCACATACATGTACTCTGATTGGTTCCTCATCCAGACCAAGTTTATCCCAGTGCAAATTGAAGGCTGCATGCAAAAAGGGTGTAAGTGACTCTTGATCACGTTCTAAATTTTGCCTTAGAAAACAAAGAAATTGAAGGATGATTTAGAATGCGATCAGGAGTCACTTAAGCCCTTTTTGCACACAGCCTTTTGATAACACTTTTCAAAAAGCATTTCCAAATCAAAGTTTTGTCAAGATTCTGGCCTAAATGTACCCTAAAATTGAACACCTAAGTTATATTTCTGCCACATACGTGTATTTGATCATGAAGGGGATTAACAGCCGAAAAATGTCTGAGTGAAAAGTTTAGTTAATGTGTGCTGCGTGTGGACAACCAAACACACCATTTTCAAACAAAAAGTTTCCAATCAAGGATGACAAACATATTGCTTTTGTATGAGCTTGCGACAAAATTAATGAAAGCAGCTAAAATAAAAATTATGTTCACACTGGGCCCAGATGGGGGTGAAAATGTTTGTTTAAACACCATTTCACTCTCTTTTCATCATTCTTCATGAAACTTCAACTATTTCATAAGTTGACTTAAGGTGGCCCGCGGCTATTTATTTTGGCAACGGGGATATTTATAAATTGCGTTTTTGAACAGCTAAACATTACCCGATTTCCGAGATTTTTTGAACTTTTAATAAAGAATCCTCGAATGTTATAAAAAGTACAATTAGAAAGTGATTAACAGAGAATTGCTGAAGATATAAGCGATTTTCGAAAACGTTGTTTTTTAGGAAAGAGCGTATATTTCAAAACCCAAAAGATGGATTTGTTCCATTTTACTTTCAACGAGTGCCCAACCTCCAAGGTCTGTGACAGGCAAGTTTCAGGTTAATCGACACCATACAAGTTTCTCAGCAAACGGCTGATCAATTTTAACCTTAAAATGTTATGCTCAGGCATCTGGTTCAACTGCCGGAGAAATATTACAGTAATAATTAAATCGTACATACCATATGGAAGTTCAATACCACTTGAAACTTCTGTGCCAAAGTCAAGAAGATCGGAAAACTGCAACTAACGTTATGCGGCGAACGAAGTAAGATAGGTTATTGCTGAATATTTGCGAAAGTCGAGAAATTTGTATTCTTTCGGCATAAACAAATTCACTAGTTTGTTTTTCTTAAGTTTCTAATATGACTTACAGTAGCATATTTTAAAGTACCTTACCGAGTTTCAGCGCGCTTTGACCATACGCTTTTGAGAAATAAAGGCTGTAAACTTCAGCTTGTGTGAGACTTCTAAAATCTAAATGCTTGGAAAACCCCTCATGTTAGCTAATTTATTCAATGGGTTTGTTTTGAATTTCCGCACGGGTTCTGCCACTTGGGAATTGCGAGGCAAGGAATAATTAAAATTAATGTTGAAATTAAAATGAGGATTAATTTTGCAAGTTTGTAATAATAGTCCAGGCTGAGTAATGTTTTGGTGCCAAGGAGTATCAGAGCCGGTATCAAAAGCATAATACTGCTTTTTATTAAAAAACATTCTCGACGGTACGGATCTTTTTTTACTTTTATTTTGAATAACTGTCCCTTATTTAAAACGAACACTATTTTAGCCAGGATTTGCGTGTTAGTTGTCACACTTTCATGGGTTACTGCACACAGTCGCATGAATTACAATGTAATCCTAATTTTAATTTCAACAATAATTTTAATTATTCCTTGCCTCGCGATTCCCAAGTGGCAGAACCCGTGCGGAAATTCAAAACAAACCCATTGAATAAATTAGCTAACATGAGGGGTTTTCCAAGCATTTAGATTTTAGAAGTCTCGCACAAGCTGAAGTTTACAGCCTTTATTTCTCAAAAGCGTATGGTCAAAGCGCGCTGAAACTCGGTAAGGTACTTTAAAATATGCTACTGTAAGTCATATTAGAAACTTAAGAAAAACAAACTAGTGATTTTTTTTATGCCGAAAGAATACAAATTTCTCGACTTTCGCAAATATTCAGCAATAACCTATCTTACTTCGTTCGCCGCATAACGTTAGTTGCAGTTTTCCGATCTTCTTGACTTTGGCACAGAAGTTTCAAGTGGTATTGAACTTCCATATGGTATGTACGATTTAATTATTACTGTAATATTTCTCCGGCAGTTGAACCAGATGCCTGAGCATAACATTTTAAGGTTAAAATTGATCAGCCGTTTGCTGAGAAACTTGTATGGTGCCGATTAATCTGAAACTTGCCTGTCACAGACCTTGGAGGTTGGGCACTCGTTGAAAGTAAAATGGAACAAATCCATCTTTTGGGTTTTGAAATATACGCTCTTTCCTAAAAAACAACGTTTTCGAAAATCGCTTATATCTTCAGCAATTCTCTGTTAATCACTTTCTAATTGTACTTTTTATAACATTCGAGGATTCTTTATTAAAAGTTCAAAAAATCTCGGAAATCGGATAATGTTTAGCTGTTTAAAAACGCAATTTAAAAAGACCCCCATTGCCAAAATAAATAGCCGCGGGCCACCTTAACTTAAACCAAACTGGCAAAAATTTAAACCACAGGTAATTCCCAATATATTTTAACTGTAAGTCTTGTTTATGGGGTAACTTGAAATTTACTTAACATGTGATATCTCAGTACATTTTTGTCGTATTGAGAAGCGGTTTGTGGCATTTATCTCGTCTTAATCAGTTCTTTGAAAACAGCTACTATACAAATTACATGACCATGTTAAACTTTTTGAAATGGTTATGTTGTGACATCATTGAATGTAACATCATAAAACAATGTTTTATAACAAAATTGCCATCAAAATGTTGTATTTAATTATTGTCCCAGCTAATATACAGTTTCATGAAGAATGACTTAAATAAGGCAAAACTACATGTATGTTTAAAGGAGCATTTTTACCCCTATCTGGGCCCAGCATGAGGGGGAAAATGAAAACACTATTTACCAGCCATGGTCAGTCCATATAGAAAATAGTTTGTGCTGTAGTTTGTACTCGAGCAAGGCCAGTAAACAGCATATTCCTATTATTATCTCAAGTCCTTGAAATACACCACAGCAACACTTTGAAATGACAGTCCAGGCCCACAACATCCACCATTATTATTATTATTACCACCATCATATCCATAGTTACACACTTGACTTAAGTACTTACTTACTTAAAGTACTTACATAAGGGAGCAAGCCCAAAAAATCCATATTAAGTACTGTATGCATATGTACATGTATAAACTATATCCCCATATAGGCTGCACCCTAAACTTACATGTACAGTAGATGCCCTTTTTTGGAAAACAAGGCAGGTTCATAAATGATTGTGCTTGAATCAAAACTTCTCCAGAAGAGATTATTGTTAAAGGGATACCCGAGTGAAAAACACATTGGGGCTCAAAAGAATCTTCAACATGTTCTTTGTTCAGAAAATGTATTAAAATTTGATCAAAGGTTTTTAGTATTAAGAACGAGCACCTCAAAGTTGGCCCCACGAAGACATGGGCGCCGCCATCTTTGTTTGCATTTACGGAAGTGACGTCACTTCGTCCCACCAGCGTTCTCACTCTCTCACTTGTTAGGTGTTTTTAGGATGATAAACGCCTTAACTGTACCTCACATACATTGTAGTTCTTATACTTATTCAGAAGTCACTCGAGTCTTTTAAGCCATGTTGTTTTGCTGTTATTAAATGGCAGTTACGAGACCTTGTTGTTCGTCTGATAATTTCTCGCCTTCCCAATGCTTTTCTTCCTCCTCCCAGTCTTCTGAACTTTTCTCATAATGTCGTCTTCATCATAATTCCGGTTTCTGTAAGAATTCCTCTGCAATCTCGATGAAAATATATCCACTTTAATTCCGAGCGTGTGAAAATCATACAAAGACAAGTAGCCGCGATACGCTGGTGGGACGAAGTGACGTCACTTCCGTAAATGCAAACAAAGATGGCGGCGCCCATGTCTTCGCGGGGCCAACTTTGAGGTGCTCGTTCTTAATACTAAAAACGTTTTATCAAATTTTAATACATTTTCTGAACAAAGAACATGTTGAAGATTCTTTTGAGCCCCAATGTGTTTTTCACTCGGGTATCCCTTTAAGTCATGCCAACTGATATCGCAACTTTGAATACATGTATGGTTACATGTTTCCTCGTCATAGCTGTGTATATTTTAAACTGCAGTCTCTAAATTACTTCAGAATTATTATTCTTTTATTCCCCCATTAACTGACAAGATTTTCAAGGAACTTCATTCCATTAAGCACAAGAGAAAGCAAGGTTTTCTGGCAAAACTACATGTGCACAAGTCCAAGGTTTAGCTACCAATATCGTGGACTTTCACAGGGAAAAATAATAAAAAAAACATAATGGTAATTTGCCAAAACCCATCAGACATTAATGGGAAAGTTGAACTCTTCTCATTAATGTCAGATGGGTTTTGTTGAATTCCCATTAATGTTTTTTTTGAAATTTTTCCCTGTGTTCGTAGGAAGACCCTTGGGTGAATGTTCATGATAAAATACGATATGTGTGTGTACCAGCATATAAACTGCACCCCAAAAATGTGGCCCTTGTTTTTGTCCAATAAAGTGTGGCCTATATGAATGTATTTATAATGGGTATATTAAATGTTATCTTATTCACCTGTTTTGTAGTCGCCATCAAACATGGATTTTCTGCCAACAAAGAACCTGTCAAAGAGAAAAGGTGAATAACATTCAAGTACTGGACTTCAAATATTGATCTACATGTACACAACAGTGTAACGAAAAATCCACTTCAATAAGTGTTCCCAATGTAGCACAATTTGGCAATATTTCAGGACCTTATAATAACAGGGCAGATAAAAAATATAGTTTGCCGCATGATTCGCCACGTACACCAAGGTTAATTTTAAGAGTTAGTAATAACATGTACATGTATGATAGCACTACAACGATAGGCACACATGATGTAAATTTAAACATAGCACTGCAATGGAGAACTCATGAATATACATGTAAAGTGTATTTTAGTGTGTTTTCGAGGGTGAACGTCATTCTAGTTACTGTTGCTGTTGTGATAGCCTGCATAGCCTGTAAAATTACGTTACCAATGACATCATCATTACAACATCACCACTAAATGATTCATGGAGACCCAATACCATTTCTGTCAAAGTTTGAGCTGCCGGGTGGCATTAGAAATGAGGGATATATGGGCATGTACTTAAAATCATGTGACCGATGATAGCATCATTGTGACATCACCACTAAGTGATTAATAGGGACCCAATACCATGCCTGTCAAAGTTTGAGCTGCCTGCAATAAGAGACGGCTAAAGTCAACAAGTTGCACCGTAAATACGTTGTCGGTAAGTGGTCGGTAAGTGGTCGGTAAGTGGTCGGTAAGTGGTTGGTAAGTGGTCGGTAAGTGGTCGGTAAGTGGTCGGTAAGTGGTCGGTAAGTGGTCGGTAAGTGGTTGGTAAGTGGTCGGTAAGCTGTCGGTAAGTGGTTGGTAAGCTGTCGGTAAGCTGTCGGTAAGCTGTCGGTAAGCTGTCGGTAAGCTGTCTGTAAGCTGTCGGTAAGCTGTCGGTAAGCTGTCGGTAAGTGGTTGACTCATTTGAACCAAAATATGCTTTATACCTTCTTAAGTTTCCAACGTTCTGGCAACGATAAACCGCTTTGATAACAGATAACAAATTAAAATATCCGCGGCACTCACTGTTGGGCCTCTCCTGTTGTGTCAAAAACCAGACAATCAGTCTGAAAGCGCATGAATCGTTATCTCATACTGGCTCAAGAATATTTTCAACCAAAATACGCTTAATAGTTTCCAAAGTTTCCAACGTTGTGAGAATGATAAACCCCTTCGATACAGTGCGATCTCACGGCAAATTAACAGATAACTATAGTATTGTGCTAAAGTCATGCAAACATATTACGACGAATTTCGGTCTTAATGTTCCTACGAATGCCAACGCAAATTTGAATTCATGACAAACAGTTTTACAAACGTACAGTAAGATGGTTTTGGTAAATACCCTACGTGCCAGAGGCGTAAAAAAGTCAGGATTCTAAAATAATAGGTTTGCCGCAGTTAAAGAACACGTGATATCACGTGGGAATCCAAGATGGCGCAGGTTCACTAATTCACGGATTTGAATCGAGAATATGCTGCAAAGAAGAAAAGACAGATATAATGAGTACACTATTTTCATCAATATCCAACTATCTACAATGTAGTAAGAATATGCTATTGACAAATTTCGTTCTAACATTGGAAAGCTACGTGATATCAAGAGCGTAGCGAGTATGTACGCACATACGCACACTTTGAGTTTGAGACGAAAATTCCCTATTTGTACTATCAGCTGGATTTTACTTTGAGACGAAAATTCCCTGTGGAAACCATTCGTCAAGTAACTGTCGGTAAGCTGTCGGTAAGCTGTCGGTAAGCTGTTGGTAAGCTGTAGGTAAGCTGTCGGCCGACCACTTACCGACAACAAATTTACGGTGCAACTTGTTCACTTTAGCCATAAGAGACATTACAGTGGTGTCTACGAATAGCTCAAACTGTGTATCTAAATTAGTTGTGCTTGTTTAAGAGGGTGTTGGTGTCATGCAAGAATGATGGTTTCAATAATAATAATAATATTACTTTATTTATCGAGGGTAACACTTAATATCGTACAGATAATATACATGTGGCCCTCAACATAAAGAAAATAAATGAATAGATGATTAATAACAGTAACAACTAAGCACTAATAAAGACAGTTTCAAATTACAATAATCATTGGAAGCAGTGAGGTTAACAGGTCTGCATAGTATGCGTTCAAAGTGAGGCATTTGGGTCAATACTGCTGAAGCTGCTATTAGTAGATACAACTGTAATATCAGCTATTAGAAATGAGGGAGATATGGACATACTGTATAATTACTTAAAATCATGTGACTGATGATGTCATCATTACGACATCACCACTAAGTGATTTATGGGGACCTAATCCGATTGCTGTCAAAGTTTGTGTCACCTGCCATTTAGAAATGAGGGAGATAGTCAGGCATTACTAAAAAATACATCTCCCACATGGTAAAATAAATGTATTTGTATGCTAAAGTATGTTTCAAAAACTCATGAATAATTAATGAGCATTTTGTCCAATCAGATGAAGCAAATCAGTCACGTGCATGCTCCTTTATACCTGATAAAATCTCATCATTCTAAAAGGCCCGCGGAGGGATTTGAATTCTGTCCCAGAGGGAACAGGGTTAATGATTGAGACAATGGCATTTCTATTGATGTTGCAGCTTTCTCATTGAATTGCTAATTAGGATGAACCTTTTATATAAAGAATACTAATGAACATGAAATTTTATATAAAGTTTCATCCTAATTAAGAATTCACTGATAAAGACCCACAGATAATATTTTTAAAATAAAGTTATCCAACTACCATTACTTGTTTACCAAGCCACTGTTTAGTTCCAATTATTAAACCAAACTCAAAGCCGCCAAATAATAAAAAAGTGCATTAAACTTACATATTTTGTGCCGGAGTCAACAAATTTAGAGTCTGCCGTCATGTCAGTCACATCGCTTTCCAAGTCTTGAACTTTATCGAGGTAAACCACGACACCAAATCCTTCAAGTGCAGGTTCAGTTCTTGCATTGCGAAACGCAGCTTCAAACAACATAGTATGGTAATTTCTTCATGTCATTCCCTTGAGATTTTCGTAATTGCAGGCGGTGATTACTCGAATATTTTGCTTGGCGTTGTGAATACAACGGTTCAATGGTTCATTAAGTGAACCATTCCCTTGAGATGTGCGTCTTTCTTTCATTGCATTCTTAAAGCGTTTTTGAAGCCGTTTAAAACACTCACAGCACGTGTTTTATCAAGTCTAAAAATTCACGGGCTTCGCCCTCAAATTTTTAAACTTGATAAAACACTGCTGTTCATGTTTTAAACAGTACATAAACTAGGTATCCTGATGCTCACTTTATAGTTAGTAGCAAGAGGCTAGGGGATCCGATGATGAGGCCTCGATCAACATCAATTCCAACAGCAATTAATGCTGCACATCGATCTTCAATTATTAATTAAATGAAATATTGATTACTATTATCTTATCAATTGACATTCCAAGCATTCCATTCTGCTAACATCTTAGTGAATGAGTGAGCGAGTGACACACTTTCCTCAACCATCCCAATAACTTGTTCCTGTGCATGCGCACATAATAATGACCATGAATTAAGGCTTTGAAGCTGGCTTCCCTTTTCCAAAAATACCCCCCCCCCCCCCTTGCAGTCCCAGTGATTCCCAACACTGAAAATGAAAATCAAACTGTTTATTGTAATGATAGCAGCTTTAACAGAATAAACACACATGTACATGTTTTAGCATGAGTTTCACTAACCCCAACTTTATTAACGTTTTGACTGTTAAAAATAATATTGTATAATAATAATATCAGTTTAATAACCCCATTTGAAGTATAAACTGAATTACAAGGGTGTCAGCTACAGTATTTACTAAATATACATACAACATACAGATAAATTATATATAAACACTACCTGTATGCAACAAGATGTCCAACTTTGAACTGATCTTTGATTGGTGCGCTGTCTATGGCCCTTATAAGTGGCTTGCATAAATGAAGCTTTTTAATCTGATAAACATCAAGAAAAACAAAAGTATTATTAATTATACTGACAGAAGATGGTGAATTCAATACTGAAAATACACAATTTAATGTACATTATTTTGTACATAAACAAGAACAGCTAAAGTCACCGAGGCTGACACACCCCAAACAAACCTTATTATCATTACCGTTTTCATTGAAGTGCAACTGTGAAAGCTTCAAGTCTTGTTTGGAAAATTGCATTCAGCCCACTGTCAATCAACAAGTACTGCCTAGATTGAATTAAATCTAGGCAGTACACCTTAATCAAGGATTTGTATGAGAGCAGACTCTGCATTTGATTGAAACTTTCAGGGTCACACTTCAATGAAAATATTTGCAACATTTCCTAAAAAATCATTGTCAGTGTCTTTTAAGTTCTAATGTAAAAACTGCAAAACAAACTGCATGGCTACTCCAAGTAAATAGTGGCATTTCCCTCATGGTCGTCAGATTCTGCCATCTTGCAACATAGACTTGTCGTCCCAACAAGCTCGCACATAGAGACCAGGGCAAAGTCCTCAGGTAAGATTGACTCTGTTGCTGTTCTTTCCTTTGTCTAAACATTTAAATTTGTGCCTCCTCAATTTTGCCTTCCACTGCCAGCTCTCATGTTGGTCTTACCCCAGGAGTTAAGTCCCACATTTTCTACTCCCATTCTGTCCATAAACTCAGGGTTCTTTTCTCCACCCAACACACCACCATCATTTCAACAACCATTCGTTGTCAGCCCACAGTATTCAGACAACTTCAGGCAAATTTGTTCATTTTGATGATCTTCTTGCCCATATTATCTCTACTCAGGATCTCAAAACCCAATTATTTTTTGGGGCCATTCTAGATCCAGTTGGCAAAAAAAATCTAAGACCAACCATATCCTTGCCCTTTATTCTCTGTCCATACTTTATTCATTGGTGGAATGACCTCTGCACTTTTCACAAGTTTAGTGGCCATTAATGCAGGGCTAGTTACACTATGATCATGAATTGTGTGAATTAGCTGACTGACGGCAAGGTCATTGATGAATTTCCAGTAGCATAAACATTTTCATACAGCCTGGACCCAGGGACATCATTGCCTGCTCCCATCCAGCTCTCACAGATCTGGTCCTGAAGTTAAGGGGGATCACACATCAAAGATAGTCTGTAACTGATGGGAGGCAGGATTCTGTTGTTGCCCCATCCTCTCAGTGCCTCCTCCGCCATGCCTGTAGTACATGTACGTAGTAGCCAGTTCCTACATTCTCGTGAGACAAATGCACCAGAAATTGCTAGAGCCCGAAGACAGCCAATGGTTACACCAGCAGTTTTAGACACTTAGATATTTTGTTAATATCCTTGGATGAATGAGACTGATTAGCCTCTAGCAAGATATGCTAAATAAAATGTATCCGAGACTCATTCCACACATACCCCGGAATTTCTAATGGGACCTGAAACAACCATAGGCTGACTCACATGTGGAGCAGCGTCCGGGAATCGAACCTGGGCCACATAGGTGAGTGGCAAAGCACTTAACCACTGCACCACCCCTTGCCACATAAATTATTATTCTCTGCACTCAACTCACGTGTTGATTTTTATGGAGGGGAGAAAAACCGGAGAACCCGGAGAAAAACCGGAGAACCCGGAGAAAAACCCTCGGAGCATGGATGAGAATCAACAAACTCAACTCACATATCTAATCCCTGGAGACTTGCATTTCATGTTACATATAACTTGTAAAGAAATACAGCATGATGAGTACAATACAAATTGTGTGTGCAGATACTGTACATGTATATGTCAGGACCACCTCCCACATGTACAATGTATGTGTCTGTTAATTGTCAGTTAAATGAGAATAAGGAACAAGTTTATTCCTACCTTGAAGTAGATCTTGAAGAGATGAATGACAAGTGCAAGCATGCCCCACTTCTTGGATACCTCAAGGGATGACCGACTGAAAAAAAACACATCATACATGTCCATGCAGTGTGTGTTGAAGCGTTTTTGTTTGTTTTCCATAGGTGTGCATCTAACACACTAGGTTATTCGCATGCATTTGTTGATTTAGGAGCCATTGTTCTTTTTATCAAATCAGTCAGTATAAAAGATATTGAGAAAGCGTGGTACACATGTATCAGTTACTGATTCTCGGGCCCTGATTCTCGTTACATATACTACTCCTTATGCTATGCGATTTGGAAGACACTCCTTTATCTGACAAAGTGAATGTTTCACATTCATCTAGAAGCAAAGAACCAGATCCTACGACACAAGGTACATGTATTTGAGAAGTTCAAGGTCGACTATAAATTATTAGTATTTTCCCTGGCTACCGGGTTTTATCTACATCCCTGGATAACAGACTGCTGAGTTTCTCGAACAACATTGCCATCTCTCAGCCAAATACCAACACAAAGAAGTTCAAAAGAGAGACCAAATATCAGAAATTGAAGAAGAAATCTAACAGCAAGCAATTCCTTTTCAACTCAGAAGTAAAGAATTATCTAGCTTCTATTATCCAGAATATATATACAGAAACATGATTCAGAAGCAGCCCTTGAGGTGGCGAAGTCGCATTAAACATTGTCCACAAGAGACACAAGCTCATTCAACTTGCTGATAAGAATTGAGCAGGGTGGCTGGCTGTGCAGGAGTATGAGAGCAATGAATTGGCAGAAGACTCAGACGACGAAAAGAGGATTAAAAAGGCTAAGGAGAATGTATCTAGAAAGAAAATAATTTTAGCAACTTCAGTTTCAATATGCCAAGAAGCCACATGTTCTGGAGCTGATATTGGGCCTGCTGGCAGCTTTTTTGAGGTTTGTCTCTATTCATTTTCATGTAATCGTTAGGCCGCTAGCTTTCTTTGTGTGTCTCCATAGTAGTGTATCAAGTGATTCTACTGATACTAGCCATGCCTACACATGTTTGTATGTGCTTTTGATTAGTTCAGGCCACACCTACATGTACATGTAAATATCAAGGAAACTATTTTTTATTCAGACAAACTGGTGAGGGAGAATGAAATCATAGTGTCAATAAACAGTGTGAAACTTGCAATTTGATTGGTTGATAGGCATGTATAATTATTACAGTACCGATGACGTCTTGGATAAAATCATTTGATAATCCTCTTTTTCTCTCACTGATTATTACATAAAACAAATATAATGTAGATGTCATTCTGCATGAGTCAGTCCTCTTAATGATCAACAGGCAACATCACAACGTGAAGAGCACATCAGTTACACCCTCGACTGTGTCTTGTGGTGTACTTATTTATTCTTGTCACATTTTGACATCATCTATAGATGCATCTACATTGTACAATGTGTAAGTGGTCAGATGCATGCCAGAATGATATCTATTTGATAATACTTGTTAATTACTAAATTAATAATATTTTTGTTCTTTCTTTAAAAAATAGCTTGTAAAATTAGTACATGACTACCGATTTAAATTTTAAATAAAAATTTAATCGTTTAAAATTGTTTAAATTTAGAAGAACAAAAATATATGGACTTGGGATTTGTGAATAACCATTCTATTCTAATGATGATTACTGGGGGATTGCTACTTTAGGGGGTATTACAGGTAGTTATCTACAAACAACTACATGCACCTTACACAATAAAACTTGGCCACTTAGACAACGAGAACCATGCAATCACATTGTAGAACGAAAACAAAGCATTCCCACTTATGATTACTTGAGCCAATCAGTGTTGAGTAGAAGACAATAGCATTTCAACTTGTTCGAGTTTCGATCTGGTAAAACACGAATTTAGTTGACTAGTTCTGAAGTCAAAGTCTATCGAATGAAGAAATCCACATGGATATGCTGGGATTCATACTTTGTTTTCATTCTACAATGTGATTGGTTCGCATTGTCTACGTGGCCCCTGTTTCAGTAGTCGCACTGTAAAGTAAAACATACATGTACCTGTCACTAGCGCAGACTCTAAAGCACCCCATAATGGCCTCCGCCGCCTTCTCTAATGTGTCTCCAGGATTACCACGACCACTCAATGAAAGCTGCTTGTCTGCCTGTCTCATTGAAGGAGATAATTTCAAATGTGTAACAATGTTAAAAATCATACTTAATACAGCCAGATGTAATGAAACCATTTATATAGCTAAGAATCCACCAACTCATTTTTGCTCACTATCACTTCACTATAGCTTGAAAGAAACAGTACGTTGGAGGGGACAAGGCTTAGGGCAAAATAAATTATCAAATTCAAAGTTCTCCCTCAGAAAACAAAGAATATATTAGGAGAATTAAAACTGTGATCAGCATGTACATGTAACTACCACAACATTGAAGCATTTGAACTAGAGGAGAAATCAAGTTAGGTAAGCATGAGTGAAGTACATTTGTACACACTGTATTTTGTACCATACCCTTAAGGCAAATTGCCTTAGATCCAGTGTCACTACATTCATCAACGGCAAAGACCTGAAAACAGATCAAAAGCTTTTACTACAAATGGGAGGGCTATAGGTACATGTATAGCTACATGTAGCTTCAAAATTAGAAAAACCACCAGTCAGTTATCTAGAAAGCATTTTAGGTTGTGCACTAAGCTTAGTTTTGGTTTTCAGTGAATACTTTAAGTTCTACATTTGTATGCTTGTTTGAAATCATGTAAATTTGACCTTTCCTGACCCATGACAGCATAAGTAAAAGCCTGGGCCAATGTCTGAGTAGACATCATATAATTAATTTGACTTTGCAATAATTTGAATAAATACTTATACATGTACATGTATGTAACATGTTGACAAAAATGACTTTTTTCTTTACTAACAACTCACAAACTGTGTATAATATTTTCTATAAATCAATGTTGTTGTGATAGAAAGGTGCCATGGAGAATAATGCATTAATGAGATGACATCTACTCAGGAATCAACCCAGGCTTTTACTTATGCGGTCATGGGTCAGGAAAGGTCAAATTTACACTATTTCAAACAATTAAGCGTAAAACATCGAGTATTTTCTGTAAGCCAAAACTTTCTTCACAGAGTATTCAAAACATTTCGAAGGTTCAGAGCTATAAAACTTGCAAGAAGGGTTATATGCACTTCAAGACATTCACCTGCAGGTGTAAGCACTTACCAGTTTTCATCCTTCTGTGTTTGAAAGATCCGTAAAAAAGCTGTGCTTGGTTGTTAAAGAATGAAACTTATACATGCATGTACACTTGTTTAAAGGGATACTGTCGTCAACCCTCATATGATAAACTTTCTCATGATGAAAGACAAAAATAACTATTCAGATTAGCAGAGAGATGGCTTTCCAGGTATACTGGAGAAATTTTGAGACAATTTTGATGAAGGATGGCAAAGATTCAAGTGGATGAAAAATACTGCTTTTAAGATAAATTTGGAGCAACTTGAAATTGGTTCACTGTGACCTGAATCAAATTTCAAGAATAAATGTTTGTAGTCCACTTTAATCTTTGCCATCCTGTATTGAAAACGTTTGAAAAGCATCCCAGCTACATTATTTTGTAGATATACATGTACATGTATGTAGGGTGCTACCTTTTAGTATAGCATAACCAAACCACCTACAAACTCAATAAACTCTTCACTGATTGGCCATACAGACACCAATTTCAGAGAATGGGCACACACAAACAAATATCAACTAGAAAATTGCTTTTTCCCAACATTTTTCATAGGTTTTCTCAATATTAATAGACAGCTAAGTTGGAAAGAACCATATAGTACATGTAGCTTGGTTATAGACCCTATGCATAAGTCCTGGTAACTAGCATGTCAACGAGGCCGGTAGGTCCTCTGGAATGTTGAAATTGAAGCGCCCGGGGAGATTGTGAAATGCACTGAACGAATGTTCAGTCAAACAATGTTGTTAATTTGCTATGTGCCTAGCTGGTTGCACTATAAAGAAACCTTTTTCAACTAAACAATCATGTTCAACACGTTTCACACCTCCTGCTAGTATTTCAACTTCAACATTCCAGAGGACCTACCGGCCTCTTTTTCGTGTTGTGACCGTGAGAGTTGTGCAGTGTGTATATATGCTAAAACAACTAGACCTCTTCCTCTTGGTTTCTATAGACTGTGATAGTTGACTCGGAGCTTGCAGGGCTTGACCTTAATGGTAGTCAACTAGCCAAATACTAGTAGATTTTCAGTTTTGGCTTGTGGAAGTTGCTTCTTTACTAGCCATGTTGGCTACGCTAACTTTTCTGTGACAACTTTTCTAGTAAATGGAAAATGCCATGATCATACCTTTGTTGTTATACAGCACAAATTGCGTAGAAATGATTACTCCTTTGCGATTTATAGCCATTTTGAAAAATCAAGAACTTGGCCAAGAGACTGGATTCTAGCTTACCCATCATGCAGTAGTCATAAATCAAGCCACCATCTTGTTTTTCTGCTTCAACAGATACGTACAATGTATGGCAGTCTGTATTGACTATTGTTTCCAATGCTTCAATGGATATTAGAGACTTCTTATCTTCCACAAATTCCTCTAACAGTTTGAAAAGAAGAGCAAGTGATGATTCTAAAGGAGAAACTTTGAAGAACTAAATATAGATTGTATATAACGAACGTTACATTTTTTATGACTAGCAGAAAGGTCTCTTTGTCTAGTGAAAATTTACTTCTTACTAGCCATAAGGCTACTAGTGAAAAAAGTTAAGGTCGAGCCCTGAATCCTGTTTTTTACAACACAATTAGACTACTCGCTCTCTGTTTCTATGGCTGATACATGTAGTTGGCTCAGTTTTAAGCATGATGGCCATCATCTACATGTATAAAGTGGCTGACTGTTACACATGTATGCAAGCTGATTATTTAAATGAGACCTAAAAGTAAAGCAGTTATAAGCAACTATCTAGATCAGGGTTTGGCTTCTCCCTGTTTGCCATTTGTCTTAAAAAAAACAAGACAGTGGTATTAAACTGTGTTGATAAAGAACGTTTGAATAAAATGTCAGCAAATACAGCAGCTTACTGGCACGTGGGGTGGCAAAAAAATCTGCTACCTATCCCCCATAAGTTGGCAGCCTTGCTTAGTGCCATGTATATTGTACATAGAATCAACATTGTACATTATTTTGTGAGTGTGTATTTAAAACCGCAAGCGATCACAGTAACGTGAAACTGACAAGCGGGAAACCGAGCCACGATCAAGACAACAACACAAAGCACAGTTCCGGATGAAGTAACCCCAGGGCCATGTAAGCAAACACAGGGCTCCCAGTAGTCGCTCGTTCTTTAACCATGCCTAAATTACATTTAGTCTCGATTAATTAACATAAATGTATGAAGGATATTGCACAACAGCAGCCTGGGCAGTATATGCTTCCACATAGTCATTATTAGAAATAGCCCACACAGCCCTAAACAAGAAAACAAGGAAGTTTTAATTAGTGATTGGACAACACCATAACAAAATTTGAGCATAATTTATACAGTGGAACCCCGTTATAACGAACCTGGTTATAATGAAATCCAGATATAATAAACATGTTTTTTTCAGCCCGGAAATGTGTATGGATTAGATCGCAGACATAAAAAAAAACAGTTATAACAAAATCCAGTTACATAATTATGATCAGTTACGTGTTCATATTCTTGACAAAATTTATGTAAACCACTATACACAGCCAGATACTGGCATGTTGGTTATTTCACCACAATTATTTATCTCTCACCCATGCCTATAAATCGTCTTAAGTGCCTGAGTCATAATAAGAGTTCTAACAATCTTGTTGAACTGTTAGTAGTAAACCCCCAATGGCTGGAAAGCATTAATATAACCGGGAGTCCTTCATAATGAATCCTTAATACAACAAACCTATTTTTCCCTTGCACTTCATTATAATGGATTCCACTGTATTATATACAGGTAGATGTAACCCTTATTTATCCAAGTGCAAGCTTTCAAGGTCTTTATCACATATAACAGTATATTCACATACTTTGTTATGTACTGAGTTTGTACATACATGTACCTGCTTTCAATCAATCAATCTCAATCAATCTTTATTATTTATCCACGGAATCTTAACTGTCAGTAACATTAATAAAACTGATTTCAATAAGAGCCATGCCTAATTAAAATATGCTAATCTAATGCTAATCTAAATATACATACAATTGTGTGATACTAGATGCTAAAATTTATAATAAAATCCAATTTAAATATTTTGATTATCATTAATTCAGCAGTCACCAAGCATGGTGGTTTGTGCAATTTGTTTCTTAAATGAAACAAGAGACTTCATTCCGCGAAGCTGTGGTGGTAATTCGTTCCACAGCTTCGCGCCGTTGTATGAAATGCTTTTCTTTAAATATTTGGTTTGGGGCTGTGGGAGACGAAGATCCTAGTGCAAATCGCACAGGTCATAAGAAAAACACTGAGGATCCATTGGACCAGCAAACAAGACTTTATTTTAATTAATAAGATATTCATTAAATCTGGCTCATTTTATGACATCAGCTTTGTCTCAATTTTGCTCTCTATATATGAGTTATGGATAGCAAAATAACCAATCATACATTTAACTCTACTCAACATTATACTTAACCATGCAATAAATCTACATGATTGTACATTGTAAGTCATTTAATATAATAAATGATTTAGTTATTACTAATTAACAATAAAAAAATTATATTGACCATATTCAACAATGTACATGTAAGTAAATAATCACTTATTGTTAAAGTATGTATTGAGGACTTTTTTCAGGAGCTTAGTTGTGAGAAACACAAACTACTGCCGTTCGAGCTGAAAGCGAGAGTTTGTAAATCCGAGAAAGTATGGACACGAATTCTGTATCTGACTTTATATCAAACGTCTACTAGATGTACAGAGTCATGTTTTTTAGTTATTTTGGCGATACAACCTATTTTGACCTAGAAAATCGAAGCAAAAGTTTATGTAAATCAGGACAAAATCTATATCAGATTTTCAGATCACTTATCGCTCACTCCCAGTGATTTCCTTTGTTTTTGCTTTATGAATTATTAATGAATTTGATAAGTAATAGATATTACAGAATGAGTATAGTCATGCTTTATCAGATTTACAAACTCGAGTCAAAAGTTTGTAAATCCAATATAACACTTCCACAAATTCTGTACATACATGTATGGCTTATCGAACATCCATAATATCGAAGCAAAAGTTTATGTAAATCAGGATGAAATCTGTATAGATCACTTATCTGTTTTTCCTTCATGAATTATGAATGAGTTTGATAATATATATTACACTATTATGAGATGGCCAGAGAACCATAATAATCTCAAAGCCTAATTATCACATGGAGCATGGACCACATGTGATTTAACCTCCTTAGCTTATCTGATCACACAATGATCTATTTAGTTACAGCTTATACCTAAGATGACAGGCTACAAGCTCATCACAAGGTGGCTCAAACCACCTCTCACACTGGGACTGTGCATCTGGGAGCTGATAAACAAACAGTTAACAACAGTTAACGACTTAAGAAAAAGAACAATATTTATTTATATATGATATTACAGCAGAGCTGATGTACAGTACAGCCTGGACGTATGTTAACACATTTTGCGTGTAACGCGCATGGAATTCCGTGTGTGTACTACACTCAACTGAGTGTAATTACACAAACTGAGTGTAATTACACACACGTTTGTGTACTACACGCATGGAACTACATTGTACATGCACCTCAGTACCTCATTAACAATACCGGTTTGTGAATGAAAGTTCAGCAAAGATTTACAACAATTCTTCCTACATGTTTTTCAAAAATAAGCTCATAGCAAGGAACCAAAGCGCTATAAATGCTAAGTCGCTAATTGCGACCACACACAGGAAAACATATCTTCGTTGTTCAGAGACCGTTCGGTGTCCATTCGAACGTTTTGAGAAACCGTTTAAACGATTTTATAAATCATTCGAACGTTTGGATTTTTTCCTAGCCTGTTCAAACGATCCACTCAATCAGTTCGAACATATCACTTGGCCGTTCGAACGCTACAAGCAATCCGTTCAAACGTCACAAAGAATTTGTTCGAACGCTACAAGCAATCCGTTCCAACGATGCACTCAATCCGTTATTCAATCAAAGCCTCTGGAGCTTTCACAAAGGACTAAAAACTAAAAATGCTCTATAAACAGATAATCCTGACATTTGTACTAAACACTGTCCCAGCGCTGGTTTGGTGTTTTTAGTTCATCTGATAAACTAATAGCTTCTGTAGTTTCAACTCAGACCTGTCAATCCTTCAAACTTTTTGTTGAAGTAATTGCATATGTTTTCAATAATTTATTGAAGAAGCCAGCTTTTTGGAGATACAAAGATTCTCTGTTGACATGTGCTTTCAGCCATGGAGACTGATTGCCTGGTTTTTCACACAACAAGAGTGCCGCAAACTTCGCGGGAAGTGTGATTTTATTGCATTGCAGTTTAAATCACCACAAAGCTTCTCAACTTTGCTGGCAAGTGATAACGTCTACTAAACAGAACATTCTGGAGTTCTTTTTATTTAATGTGGATCCGTTTTCAAAGGTAATGAGGTCCAAATCTTGAATTCCGCGACACAGTTCTAAGTGTGACATTTTCTGCAAACTGATTTGAATAATCAATGACTCCGTGTTTGTTTTGCTTTGAGATCGCACCAAATATTCTCTACAGATAAAATTTTCTTTTAGAAATCGAGATGCTTACACAATAAAACATTTTGAAAGTTTTTACTTCATTTACGTATCTGAACAGTTTCCACCTGGTGCGAAAAATGGTTTGAGTCCATTCAGTTTTAATTTGTTGTCTGTTAATTAGCGTGAGATCACACGAACCACATCAAACTTTTGCAGTTGTGACTTCATCACTTTGTGATGTTGAATTGTTCGAACGTAAGGGCAAGTCGTTCAAACGTTTAGGACAAGTCGTTCGAACGTTTATTATGTGAATTGCAGAGTGAATGCAGAGCATATGATCAAAAGTTTCCTTCAGCATAATTTATTATGTTTTGGCGGAAACCATTGGTAAATGAAACCACTTGAAGATCTAGAGATGGTGCTGGAGTTGCAGGTTACAAACAATTTCATGCCAAATTGATTTTGGCAATAACTGTTTTACAAATGAAAACTACATGCATTTTGCGTGTAATACACGAGGGGAGTGCACACGTATAATACACTCAAATGCGTGTAGTAAATTAATTTTGTACACGTGCGTTACACGTTTGTAAATGTTAACATACATCCAGGCTGTAACTGTAGCTGTCAGGGGAGAAAAGTACCATCAGTACATGTAAAATAAATTATAATATAGCTAAATTATAAACCATCAGGCCGAAATATGTCATGTACATGTACTATACTCATGATTATGTTCACAACAGCCTTTAGCAATAGTCAGTTCACCAATCATGCATGTGCATGTTACAGAAATTTCTGAAATGATTACAGAAACTTCAAAACACAATGTAGGGCAGGATAATTTGTTCGAGCCGACTGTAATGCAAACTCCAACTCAGTCTCGAAATTGCTTGACTGGGATAGACTCTATGGAGGATTCTTTTAAGAAAAAAATTGGAACGACCACTTTCCATAATGATTAATAGCAAATAAGGAATTCAATGGCCATAAACTTGCCTGTAATCTTGGACTGGCGATGTGTGGATGCTTGAAAGACAGCAATTCCTAATCATACCAACAACACAGAAATAATATTGAGAAATTTAACCTTTAGGATGTTGAGTAAAAGGATCACAAATTCTTTGCAACAAAATACTGTCAAGGAAATATTCGAGGAAAATGGCAACAATTAAGATTAGTGACAATTACCGCTGCTCCCTCGCCATCTTTTGAACACAGAGCTTCCTCGACCTTTTGTTGAAGTAGGGTAGAGTTAATGGACAGTACTAAGACAAGCGATGTTTCAACAACATCAACGGAGTTACATCACAAACCTGTTGAAGATACTGAGTCACAGTGAAGTGCGCCATCTTGGATTTACTACTTCAAAACGCATGCTCACCTGAACCAGGCGCAACACCGCTGATTTTGGCGGGAAGCCAATCTCGTACCCAGGACCCAGGGGCCTTTGCGCACATTATCCAATCAGAGTCCAGCATTTGCTTTCTCTTAATCCCATAGAAACTAAATTAGTATGCTCTAAGTACTTAGAGAATACTAATAAGGATTTTTCTTGCTCTAAGTACTTAGAGAATACTAATAAGTATGAATTCCTTCCTGGGTGTGAGAAAATGTAGCTTCATCTACATTTCCCTTGACCACGATAAAACACGTACGCTCTCTGTAGTCAGTGCTAAAACAGACCGATTCATCTGACCTCTTTGTTGTCCAAATTCACTCTCCAGATGTTCAGTGCTTTGTTTTCTAATTGTAGAAATTTCATCCCCTGGGATACAGAAAAACAAAAACATCACTCATGGGTAAAGTCAGCCGATCCGAAATGGGGCAACTGGAACAAAGAGTCAAGCTGAATCGACCATTTATTTGCCACGGGTTGCACGCTCAGGTCATATTTCATTCACGCACGCACCGAATTTTTCATTTTGCAGAACAACTGGAGGAAACTCATCCCAAGTTGACAGGGAAATTTGTTCAGAGGTTTTGCCAAAATTTTCGGATTACTGAAAAAAATGAACAATGAAGTTAGCTTGTACCGATTTAGAAAACGTTTTAGTAATATTTCTCTTCGCCTGGTTTTCAAAGAGGGGCTGAATTGGGGGGGGGGGGGGGGGGGGGGGGGGATCCAATATCAGTTAACAGCTAAATTTTTAGCTATTTATCAGTTATCAGTTAAATTTTGCTGTTATCAGTTAAGTTATATAAAAAGACTACCCTAACCTGATTTGAATACATATTTGCTGGTATGAAATGAATAATAACCGCTAATTCAACATCAAACACTACAGTTTGTCTATTCAATAGATTTTTCTAGTATCAGATAACTCTGATGTGTCATGTTTAATATTTGACTATTATCAACTGGATCAAATCTGTCGAAAACCATCCGAAAATCCAATAATAGCATATGACGTTACGTCATTTTAATTTAAAAAAATGAAATATCAGGTAACAGCTATCTCACAAATATCAGCTAACAGCTAAAAAAAGGTAAAATTCTCAGTTAACAGTAATATTTTTGGCCATTTCTCAGTTATCAGTTAACCCCATTCAGCCCCTCTTCAAACGGTAACTTTCAGTACAGCCGGTTTAGCGGAATCATTATTGTTGTCACTGTCACTGAATAATTGCAGTTCCTTTTAATTTTATCAGTCAGAAAACTGTTGTCTGAATTTGATTTACTGATACCAACAACGTTGCACTTTGGCTTAATCAGTAATTAAATGTTGAGATACTCTGCTCGCTGGCCGTAATTTTGTTCGGTGCCAGTATAAATACAATGTTAGGGAGCACAAACAAACTTTTGCAGTTAATTCAACATTCCATAGAAAAATCGACGAATTCCGAACCTCTAGCTCCGCCGACTGCTCCAATCAGTAACTTGCTGCATGGCAAAAATTGCTATAAATGTGCAGATCATTTTTCAATTCCACTGAATTAATTGAAAGCTACTTGATACAGCTATTTCAAAAAGGTTGTCCCGTACAAACCGAACAAACGTAAAGTAGCATTAGCTCAAATAACGTCTAAGGGGAGCCGAGGTGGCGCAGTAGTTAAGCGCTTCGCCTCTCACCTCTGTGGCCCAGGTTCGATTCCCGGACGCGGCGCAATATGTGAGTTGAGCCGTTTGTTGGAATCTCGCCCTTGTTCCGAGCTCCAAAAAAACAATACGCCAAATTCCAATTCGATATGTGGATTAGCCGGGACCTGGCTTTGATCAGCCCCCCATGGTTGTTTCAGGTCTCGTTAGAAATTCAGAGTCAACCTCCGTCCGTCAAAACGACAAAAATCTTTAACAACGGTTCAGTTCATAAAACCAAGCAAGTTGCATGGCACTACCCATGCAGTACACGGCTACGACGTAGTTAGCGTCTAACACGCATGCTCACATCTTATTACCCGTGGAGTGGCAGCCATGTACAGCTGTATCGTCCTTGTTAGGACTCATCATCATGGCATAGCCCCCAAGACCATCAGCCCGCTCACTAAAGATCACAGGCATCAGAATCTAGTTACTCCAAGGGCTGCTTTAAACCCCAGCCACCACGCTAACACGTGTGGGAGCTGGAGATGTGAGCAAAGTGCTATAGCGATGTGGATCTCTCCGAAGAGGATCTGGTAGTGCAAAATGGAAATGGCACGGACATCTCCAGCTCCCACACGTGTTAGCGTAGCCTGCGCAGGCTAGTGTTAGCGTGGTGACTGGGGTTTAAAGCAGCTTTTAGCTCGCCCTTAGAGTAACCAGATTCTGATGCCTATGATCTTTAGTGAGGCCAGGAGTACATTACAGAGGAGTGTTCCTCTTCCCACATTATATTGTCACACAATACTGTAGACGTTAGAGTTATTTTTAGCATAGAGCTTCCCGCGAGAAGAAACAAAGGCCGTCACTTTTAACCAATCAGGATGCACTGAAGAATTGTAATTAACACGGTTTAAACTGCTAAAAAATACTAAAGCGCCAACCTCGTTCCCAGGGTCTTTGAAAGACCCTGGGAACGAGGTTGCTAAAGCGCAAGAGAACAAAAGACAACGTAATCGCATACCAGAACTTCGCGACTATAAATAGACACACCATCTACTGTGTTATACTCCTGTTGAGGCTGATTGTCTTGAGGGCTAGCTATGCCATGCTGATGAGTCCTAATATATATAAGGACCAAACAGCTGTAAATGGCATTGGCTGCCACTCCACGAGTAATAAGACTGATGTGAGCACGCGTGTTAGACGCTAGCTACGTCGTAACGTGTGTTGCTAGTGCCATGCATCTTGCTTGGTTTAAGAAATGACAAAGAGCATAAAAAAAGTTTAAGCTGGTGGGGGCCTGCTTTTACTCCTCACACACTCCCACTTACACTCACACATTCCCACTACATTAACTGTTTTGGACACACTACACTCGACTCACGGTTGATTTTTACGGAGGGAGGAAAACCGGAGAACCCGGAGAAAAACCCTCGAATTCAGACACTCCCAAGGAATCAACAACAAACCTAACTCACATATGGTGCCCGGCCATGTTGGTGCCCCAACAAAAGAAGCTAACGAGGAATTTATTGTTTAAGGGCACCAACATGGCGGCTATGACGTCAAGTGAAAGCCAGCAATGAACTTTATTTTCATTTTTTTTTTATTACGATAACATCTTTACACAATAGGCCGATTTCAGATGACGTCATTGTTTATATTTTGCCCGTCATTAGTGCATAAGTCATACTTCAAGCTACAAACAAACCGACTCCATAAATCGAAAGAGAACTGGTCACACTTAGTAATTACCGAAAATTTAAGATTAATATGTTCAATAGTTTTTCAGAAAACGGCTTTTCGAAAGACAGTGCAAAATTTACAAAGAATGTTTGGTGTGTGACATACATTTATATTTGTAAATTTTGCATTTTTTAAAAGCCGTTTTCTCGAAAACTATGCAACTTTCCGAAGTTTCTAGTAACGCTCGGTTCGATTCATTGTGGCCTTGTTTTTCGTATATATAGAATGAGGTTTTGGTTTATAATAATAGCTGATATAATTTACAGTGGTGTCTACGAATAGCAGTGTCAGCGGTATTAACTTCGATGTAATGACGGCATGAAGAACCATTGAAACCATCATTCTTCCATGACACCACACCCTCTTAAACAAGCACGACTAATTTAGATACACTGTTTGAATAGTTATTATATATTTTTTATATATAATTTTCGATGAAATACCAGTGTATATTTCTTTCTAAAAAGTGATATCTTCACACGTGAAGATATAAATGATATCTTCACACGTGAATATATCACTTTTGAAAATATGACTCGATTTCAAAGATTTCTAGCCTTTTTAGTAAGAGATTGAAACTGGTATTTCATCGATAATTATATATTAAACAGAACATTACACGGCCACTTGGAGATACGGATGATATTTCATCAACACTCGAAGATAAAATCCGCATCTCCGCGCGGCCATGTAATGTCCTCTATTTGTCAATAGACAAAAACTCGTGCGAGGTGATCACTGCTTCGCTCGGAGGTGAATAGCAAATGATATTCACCTCCGGACTAGCCAATCAGAGCGCGCGAAAAACACTATTCACTTGTGTGGTACATACTAATGACATATATCGGTCGGCAATTTTACCCTGAAGGCAAAGCGCGGATCGCCCCGAGCCTTCGACGTTTCCTCGACGTTTGGTTGTGTGGGTTGAAAAACTACCACTTTTTCACCAGTTTCGTTTCTCCTTCAAAAAGTAAGTTGCTGCTACTTGTTTTTTTTAGCGATACGAAAGAAATGTTTGAAGCTTCTTTTCAGAGCATCAGAGAGCTGAGTACTGCTCCAGTTGCGAAGGAATTACAGTCCGAATTTTGGCGTGTTTATGGCCTCAGTGCAACCACGTGCGATGAGTTGTCGATCGATTTGGCTTTGTCAAACGAGCAGGCGATGTTCTTAAATGGCAAGAACAACATTGGAGGCCGGCAGCATATGAATTTGCCGCGTTAAACTGCTATGCAGTGCAGTCAAGTGCAAAACCTGCAGGCACAACTCCCTTGGATTGCATTTATTATGATGGAGTTGTGATTTATTTTTGATCCACGGAAGAGGAAAGCCAAGTCGTCTGAAACTTTTACACACCATCGCATAGCGCTGATAACAGAAAGTACTACTTTAAATAAAACTTTTTAAAGCAATCTTTGTTTCTCACATTGATGACAACCACTCCTCCACAAATGATACTACGCACGGCACTAATGACTCAACCATATGCCGGTACCTATCAATGTAAATTCCTTCTTATGTAGTACTACAATGACGGACTTTCATACAACTAAACAACACACGTAATGTCCCATTTTGATTGATTACATTTTTATGTGCATGCATGCTCTCTCATTGCACATTTATTTTCACAGAGTACACTTCCTGATATACATGTACCTCTCGCAGCACTTACCTTCCTCATAGGAGTTTCTAGTCTATAACTAACCATACGGTCACACGTCTTGACAGGAACATTTCTAACTGAGGTTAACATTAGTTTTCCATCGATGAATGCGATAATAAATAAAAACGGAGCAATCTGAGCATTTCAAATGTTTGAAAAGGTTATTGCTGCCGAGCGGCTGAGCGGGGCAGCAACACTAACGGAATCGTGTTCACAGATCGAGATTTGGGGTAATCTGTCGATCGGTTTGGGTGATTTTGAGCCCACAGTATCAGAACACAATGTGCGCATGGCAAATGGCATGAGCCCGCCACGCACGAGGTCGAGTCCGACTGCGAAGAGGAAACGCTAAACTGACGGTAAGAAAGACATCTTTTTATTTTCTCAGTCAAACATCAAATGTCAAGTGCAACTTTATTTGTTTGTAGAAGTATTCATCAGGGTGATGAACGTTTTAGTGACGTTTCAAGAGGAAATCAATGTGTTTTATGTGCTTGTTGGCGTTATTATGTGGGCAAGTATTTCCAGTTCCGTGGTAGTGTGGACTTCACATTATGATTTAACAACAATGAGAGAGGTAGTTCTTAGTATTTTAACAGTACCACGGCCCGGTTGTTCGAAGCAATACAATACATTACAATACGATACAATACAATATACGTTTATTTCACTCAAAACAAATTAAATCTAATAAGGAATTTATTACACTGAATAATTACTGAGTAGCCAGGGTCTAAATAAACCAGAGGGCTTTTGAGTCAGGATTTTGACAGGAACACTAATAATTAATTAAAGACTAGTTGTTGCATTAATAAAAAAAAATAACAATAAACTAAGATAAATGAAGTACATCGTAAGATGAATTAGGAGAGGATTAAGGCCTAAGAGCAAACGTTAGTTCCATTTGCTAACTGTTAAAAACTTATTCCTAGAAGAAAAATAACGAGTACGTTTCTACTTGTCTTGCTAGATTTGTAAACAAATATGTTCTACTGAGAGAAGCAAAACCATGGGTTAAGACTTCATCCAGGATTAATTAGCGCTAATCGGGCTTCACATTTGTTCCTGTTCAGTTCGTGAAGTTGCAGTTATTACAATATTTCTTGTAAACAAAAACAGAAGTACATTGTAAAAATCACCTTTTCGCCTTTGTAACAAAACTTATTCAAAACTGAAAGTTCCCTTACATAAAGTTTAACGTTTTATTTTTACAAATTGCCGTTTCTCATGTCTCATTGTCTCATCGACCGTCTAATTATTCGCGCCAGTCCCTTTCAATGCGAGTATAAATAAGACTGACACCACTAGCGAACAGGCGCGGCATGTCAGATGCGATTCAGCTAGCTCCGCAGTCTGTTCTCCACGACCATGGCTCAATTTATACAAGTCCCACGTGCAGCACAAGGCGGTGCAGTCGAAGAACAGCGTCCTCTTTTGGATAGAGTCGTTGCTGCACAAGAACTCCTGCCCCGTCCCTCGTCCTGACCCTATCCTCCTACCAGCCGCCAGCTCAGCTTCAGGTTTTTATCTTTATTTCGTACTTATTCCCTTATTTATCTTCGCTTTCCCCTTCGGTTCCCTGCCTTTTTCTACTTCCCTTTCCCTCTCAGTTCGGTTTTGTGTGCACGTTGGGCTGAGTAGCCAGGGCTGAGTAGCTAGTTATAGTTAATTTGTACGTGCTTGGCCTCACAAATACGGATTTGTGCAGTTGCTGGATAATTTAATTCCCTTTCTCTCCCTGTACGGTTTTTATGCACGTTGGGCTGAGTAGTCAGGGCTGAGTAGCCAGTTATAGTTATTTTGTACGTGCTTGGCCTCACAAATACGGATTTGTGCAGTTTCTGGATCATTCCCTTTCTCCCCCTGTACGGTTTTGTGTGCACGTTGGGCTGAGTAGTCAGGGCTGAGCAGCCAGTTATAGTTATTTTGTACGTGCTTGGCCTCACAAATACGGATTTGTGCAGTTGCTGGATCATTCCCTTTCTCTCCCTGTACGGTTTTGTATGCACGTTGGGCTGAGTAGTCAGGGCTGAGCAGCCAGTTATAGTTATTTTGTACGTGCTTGGCCTCACAAATACGGATTTGTGCAGTTGCTGGATCATTCCCTTTCTCTCCCTGTACGGTTTTGTATGCACGTTGGGCTGAGTAGCCAGGGCTGAGCAGCCAGTTAGAGTTAATTTGTACGTGCTTGGCCTCATAAATACGGATTTGTGCAGTTGCTGGATAATTCCCTTTCTCTCCCTGTTCGGTTTTGTATGCACGTTGGGCTGAGTAGCCAGGGCTGAGCAGCCAGTTATAGTTAATTTGTACGTGCTTGGCCTCACATATACGGATTTGTGCTTGTATAACCAGTTATAGTTGTTTTATATGCATTTTGTTGCCTTCAGACTGATTTCGTTCGTCCTACGCGGGTGATCTAGTGCGTGTTTTGCCTGATTGAAAACACGGATTTGAGTAATGGCTTAATTATTTACCCGCGGTCGGTCCCGGTGCCTTGCTTATTGCGCGCTTCTATAGCCGTTTCTAGTTGATTGTTATTTGGTACTCGCATGCGTTTTATGCGAATTGATTCAGACGTGCCCTCCTTGTGGTTAGCACCAGGTTTTGGACTGGTATATATATTTATATTTGGTTTCTGCACGGCATCTGCAGGTTTTGTAGTTGTTTATCGCGCTTTCATGGTTTCACATTGTGCATTTGGGACTCCCATTTTATTCAGTTGTCATCTGGCGAAGGATACTTGTTTAGGCCATGGTTTGTCTGTTTTTGAAGCATTTTCAGCCTCGTATTCCTTATTTGTTTGTTTTTCATGTGTTATATGATTGTCTGGCTTTCAGTTATCCTTTTTAGTTATTTAGCCCTTTTATTGCCATAATTTGTTTGCATGGTCTAATTATCTGCTTCCCCTTGTCCGTTACGTTGGCTTTTAGCTCTTTCATTATAGTGATATTGTTTGCCTCAGTTGTTTACTCGGTCGGCTCCATTGTTCCTTTCTGCTCCGTTGCCCCCTTTATTCTCCACCCTATGGCAGCCTGAAAGGGATACTAATTCCCTAGTCGGATTACTGACGCTCAGGCTGTCATCCGCTGGGTCCTCCCGCGCGTTTAGGCGTATAGCATTCATTTAATATATTTTCCATTCCCCTATAGCCCTTTCTGAGTTGCTAGTTTGTTTCATTTCTGACCCACGGGATGGCAGCTCAGTTGCACAAGTGTTTGCATGGTCTAGTATCTGCTTCCCCTTGTCCGTTGGCTTTTAGCTTTCATTATAGCATACTATTCGCGACACTCCCTTTCACGCTCATCAAATAAGAATGGGAAAAGGCGACCGTGTTCAAACGGAGTGGAAGTAGCAAGGAAATAGGGAGGGGAGGGGAGGGAAAGATAACCACAGCCGCAGAGAAAGAGAGCGTGAAGGGGAAGGCCGCTATGAGACATGGTTACCACTGCGGGAGGCTGAATCGCATCTGACATGAACTGCGCCTGTTCGCTAGTGGTGTTCTTATTTATACTCGCATTGAAAGGGACTGGCGCGAATAGCATACTATTCGCGACACTCTCTTTCTCGCTCGTCAAATAAGAATGGAAAAAGGCGACCGCGACAAGGGAATGCAAGTTATAGGGTCTAAACCACAAACCCCCAGCGATATACCCATGCTTAATAAGCTGACCCCTCGATTACCTAATCCCTAACCTAGACACAAACACAACTCCCAAACTTAACTAAAGAGGGGGTCGCGAAGGGAAGTGCCTTAAATTGTTTAAAGTCTGAGTAGCAGGAAGTGGACGAACGAGTGAGGGAATCATCAGCCGACAATTAATAATTCAGAGGGGCCTCCAGGACGCAGCACTTGAGCGAGCTTAAATAATAACAGGCAGTCAGTGCGTTGCGAGAATGACCAACACGACTCATTGTGTCGGCTAGCAGACTCCCAGATAAGGTTAGTGTGATAGCTGTGCCAGCTCTGAAACTGTGCAAAGTTTCACCTTCGTCGACTCCCGCTTCTTTCAAATACAATCGCAACCGAGATTGCATAGCGGAACCCGTGAGATGACTGTTGACTACCCTCCCGTGTGGTGTAGTCGGCTGGAACAGGTAGCCATTAGATGTCCAAACCAAGCGTATAAAACAGAAATAGTAGACAAAAGTATAAATACTTGTGCAACTGAGCTGCCATCCCGAGGGTGAGAAATGAAACAAACCAGTAACTCAGAAAGGGCTATAGGGGAATGGAAAATATAATAAATGAATGCTATACCGCCTAAACGCGCGGGAGGACCCAGGGGATGACAGCCTGAGCGTCGGTAATCCGACTAGGGAATTAGTATCCTTTTCAGGCTGCCATAGTGCGTTGAATAAAGGGGCAAATGGAGCAGAAAGGAACAATGGAGCCGACCAAGTAAACAACTGAGGCAAACAATATCACTATATTTGATGAGCGTGAAAGGGAGTGTCTCGAATAGTATGCTATACCTTGGTTGCCAACATGTAACAGGAATTCAATAAATATTTCTATAACTCTGAAACAATTCACTGACAGCTGTCACAAACAACCATGCCTAAACAACATTGCATTCTAAAGAAACAATACGTACTAATTTGTTACAGCTCCTCATTTATGGAACAAATAAACAAACATAAAGTGTTCATGTCTCTCGAAATTCAAATCTCAGTTAAAAATTTATCTATTTAAACTTTCTTATAACTTAAATTAACTCATGCAGGGCCTGTAACTTTTTATATTACATGTTATGTCTATTTTTTAGATAAGTTAGAATTTTTTATCAGTCATTAGTATAGCAGAGAGTTTTCTATTTTCTATTTCATTTTCTACATTATATTTTATGTGCTTTCAGTTAGATTAGTTAGGTTTTTATAACTTTTTTTAAACTTCAGATTGTTACTATTTTAATTATTGTAAAGTGCTTAGAACAGTTTGGATAAGCGCTATATAAGTGTTATTATTATTATTATTATTTCCTCTATTTTCCATTCACTACATTTGTGCATTATCCTAAGACTACAATTCCTCTAACCAACTACTCGGCAGCATTTCACTTGCCATTGGTAACTTTAAATTTCTGGTTAAGTTTACCGCGTACAATAATATGCGGCTTAGATCCTCGCCTGTGAAATGACAAGTCTATAGACTACAGTAAAGTAGACTAACTTCAAAACTGAGCTGAATGTGGAAAAACCACGGCATAACCAGAAGCCGATATCGTGGTTCCAAAGTTTAGTTTGTCCCAACTGAAAGGGGGCCGGAATCCCTATAAACGTCGGACAGAATAATCGAGTTTCGTATTCTCTGAATTTCTAAAGGGACCTAAAACACCCAGGACCCGGATAATCCACATATCGAATTGGAATTTAGCGTGTTGTTTTTTTGCGGAGGGAGGAAAACCGGAGAACCAGTTGAAACACCCTCGGGGCAAGGGCGAGATACCGTGAACTAAGCTCACATATGGCGCCGCGAACGGGAATCGAACCTATGGGCCACAGAGGTGAAAGGCGAAGCACCACCCCGGCTCCCCATCCCGGCTATTTTTATACTAGAATTGGCATGTTTTAGAGCGTTTTGCCGGACTGAATTCGTTCAGCAAAAACATTTACCTTTCCACACGTTTCCTCAGCGGTAATCATGCATTGGCGCAATTTCCTTTGATCCCAATTATAATAATAATAATAATAATAATAACTTTATTTAAACTGTAAAGACCGATCAGTTAATCGAAAATGATTAGCTGGTATCAACCGGTGACCAGTATTATAGATAATGTATCTAAAAAATCTCTATATATAATAGTATAATAATAAATGTATGAATGAATAATATTATAATAATAAAAAATACATATAACTGTACAAAGCTTAAAAAGGATATCTAAAAAATTATCGTAAACTACATTGATGATTGTTGTCATCAAGTTCTAAAAAATACTTGAAAACGCCAGCCTTAAAAGTTGATAGTGTTTGTAACTCCCGCAGCTCTCTAGGTAAATCATTCCATTCTCTTGCGGCTGCGCATTTAAAAGACAATTGACCCATTTTCGTTTTCGTGGCTATAACATGTAAAAGTGTGGAGTCCCTAAGATGTCTATTATGCATTTCTGATCTTTTAACAAGGTACCCTTCTAGCTGATGCGGACAGTTAATGTTATGTACAATTTTATACACGAACTGGAGCTAGTTGATCCTAGTACATGTTTCCTCAGCGGTAATCATGCACTCGACACTATATAAACCGTTTCCCCACCCACAATTCCCTCTTTTGCTCTGACGAAGGGCTAACGCTCGAAACGTCAGCTGCTACTCGCTTTCCACGGCGGTGAGCATACCTCAATCGACTTTAGTTGATTACATACCAGTGTTTACCTTTATTACCGTTTGTCTTAGCAGAACTATCCGTACTAATGAATGAAATGAATATAAGATGATGGTAACCGTTTCACAAGGCATATATCGCTTCAAAAAAATGCCTCATTGCTCACTTTAACTGGGAGCTGAGAGAATAGGTCATAAACAAGATCAGATATGACGCCATAAAATGTCCAAAACTACTTTCGTTGTTCCACTTGAGCTTTGAACATCTTATATCAATGTGATTTGTTAAATTTACAACAACTGCCAATTTTCCCGCAATCTGATTGGTTAATTTTCATAATAAATAGTGGACCGACACACAACTAACATCATTTGCCACGCAATGTGCACCTTTCTAAAATTGTGAATTCAAATTGTGAAACTTCTGAACCAAATAGAAAGAAAATGAGGAATTCGCAAGCATCTAATTCAGTGTGAGAAGCAGTTCATAGGTGAGTCGAGCTTCCTTGTATCTAACTGGTGGCAGTTGTCAAAATTTGAGCTTTCTCTCGAGCGAAAAGTTGATGCGAATTTATCAGGGGTTGACTTTGTCATTCTTTCAGAACTAAAAGAAATGTTCTAGGTCGTGTTTAAAATCTCTTCGATTCAAATTCAATTTATTTCGCACTCTGATTCGCACTGGAAAAATAACAAGGTAGTAATTTAATGGTTATTTCATGGTTTTCTATGGAATACGGGCGAATATTTTTTGGGTAACCAAATAATATATATAATTTAAATTTCAAGTAAACTTTTTGCCGTTATTCCATTAGAAAACCATGAAATAACCATATGATCCTATAAATAATATATTTACGGGAAGATTTATGACGAAAACAAAGTAACTTACCGGACGATAGACTGCGAAATTTCTCGGTAAACAAAAGTTTCATCTGCAGACTAATTATGTATTCAAAATTCTTGAATTGTTATAGGCTGATAAAACCTGCCTGCGAGCAAAGCCTTCTTCAACTCCACGAAACGAGATGGAAAGAAGGCTTTGCTTCCTAAATCGTGTTGTTGTCGTATTATACCTTGGTTGCCACTGTTTTACATGTAACAGGAATTAAATAAATATTTCTATAACTCCAAAACAATTCACTGACAGCTGTCACAAACAACCATGCCTAAACAACATTACATTCTAAAGAAACAATACATACTAATTTCCTCCATTTTTCATTCACACATTTGTGCATTATCCTAAAACTACAATTCCTCTAACCAACTACTCGGCAGCATTTCACTTGTCATTGGTAACTTAAAATTTCTGGTTAAGTTTACCGCGTACAATAATATGCGGCTTAGATCCTCGCCTGTGATATGTACCCTTGTAAGGTAAATGTACAGAGAAAGGTGCGAATGAGGAGAGTGCGGTGAGTGTACTTAATTTGCAATTAATAGTAAAAACAACAAGCACAAGAACGTCATAGTTACAGACAAAACGAACATACAAACAAACGTAGGAAGGCTGTCATAAAGGCGAAAAGAAATAAGTAACAGTGTGGCAATGAGAAGTTTTATATTCTAGTGGCTAGCGGGTACAAGATGAATAGCAAGTTAGTATTTCAATAGAAAATCGGCTCTAAGTTTGTTTTTGAGAGCGTTTCTCCTTAGTTGTTTGTCGCTGGAGTCAAGAGAATTCCAGACTTTAACTCCCACTAAACTAATATCAAAGGTTCAGTAATTAGTGCGAGCTTTGGGAAGGTAATAGCTTTTTCGATAGGCTAGTCTATAACTGGTGTTGTAGTTCTAGGTGAGTGGAGCTGGTATTGTAGTTCTAGAGTGAGTGTGAGTGTACGAGGGTGAGTATACGAGGGTGAGTGTACGTTCGTTGTTCCACTTGAGCTTTGAACATTTTATATCAATGTGATTTGTTAAAATTACGACAACTGCCAATTTCCCCGCAATGTGATTGGCTAATTTTCACAATAAATAAGAGAACAGACACACAGCTACAAACGTCATTTGTCACGCAATGTGCACCTTTCTAAAATTGTTAATTCAAATTGTGAAACTTCTGAATCAAAGAGTTAAACCGGTTTATCAGCGCGCGGCTATATTTCTTTTGTTTTAAGGTGATGTTACACGAAACAATTTTTAACCTCGATTTTTCGCGCAACGTCAACATAGTGTAATATGGCGCATTGGACGATTTTTAACGCAATCTTCGTTGCGACAACATGTTGCAAGAATTTGAATTACCTTCAAAAACCTGCAACATTGTTGCCCGAATTTTGTTGGAGTTGCTTCGTGTAACACTCTCGCCGTTGACATTTCGCGCAACGTCGTCCCAGAAACCTGTTCGCTACGCCCACGGAAACGAGGCTACGTCAACAAACAAAGACTCACTCGTCAGCCATATTTTTAAACGAGGATTTCCGAGTAGGAGCCGGCTAGGTGCTAGCTAGATGTTGCGCTAAAGATCGTCCCGTGTAACATAGCCGTTGCTGCATCGATGTTGCGCTAAAAGTTGTCTCGTATAACATGCATTAAAAATCGTCGCGAAAAATCGTCGTTAAAAGTCGTCTCGTGTAACACTACCAAACATGAGCCCACTGCAACAATGGCAACAACTTGATTCTTACGTAAACGTACCCTAGAATTGAAAACATTATATTGAAAGTCTTTCAAAAAAGGGAAAACTGCAGAATATTGGCAGTGATTTAATTTGAGTGAAAACGATCGCAAGCTCAAGACTGACGAATGTTCGCTTCTTGTGCGAAGGCGCGACTGAATTAACGAAAGCAAGTACAATTGAATTGAATTGATAAGGAAAGCGTAAAAACGTTATTTATCGGCTTTAGTCGGTCCGTATGGAGAACAACTTTTCCCTCGCTGTTTTCAAGACCTCTTGGAAAGTGTTTCTTCATACGGACATCCCAGCCGGTATATATCATATACGGTAAATAACATATATGTATTTCATAGAAAAACCATGAAATACCGCCCTGTATTTCGTAATTAGTACACTAAGCTCTGATTGGATGAAACTGATATGATAATAAGAAGTATACAGTTTATTAAGTTCTTAGATATATAGCAATATAATGTACGTCTGTACATGTTGCAGCAATCCGCGGCAAAGTCAGGTAGCATAAGGCTTTCGAATTGGCTGCTGAAATAATAGAAATTAAATAAGCTGAGCTCAATGCACCTTATTCACGCGTGTAATGTTTTGAGATCAGCATACTGGGATCTCTAACGTGGAAATAACCGCTGTCATCTCAAAGAGCACCAATAAATCAACATTTTTGGAACGTTTTTAAAATAGTTTAGGACGAAATCCTGGAAAGACATTAAGGTGGCTCGCCTGGATTTTCCAGGGACGCACCATACCCACTTTGAACTGCTGATACTCCACTGTCAGAGCTCAGTCGGGCTAGCCACTTCACCGTTTTACTAGAAATAGAATAAACTTTCCAAAAATGTAGGTTTATTTGATATCGGTGTTTCCATAGCAACACAGCGTTGACGTCATGTATTTTACATATCATCAATTTTCTCGAAATCTAGACCTAGTATCCCTTGTAGTCTAGATGTAGGCCCTCAAGACTGCAAAGTTTAAAAAAATTGTATGAGAGCGTTTTCGAGAAAAATTGGGTTGAATATTTTCGTTAAAATAATTAACAATTCGCCTTACTTCCTGTTTAGTCGACGAGAACTGTATTTTCCGGACCGATTCAAGCGATGTTTTTAACATATTTCATACCTGTGGCATAGGAATACTTCCCATGAAAATTTCATTCCATTTGATTTATTCGATTTCGGTTTATGGAATCATAAGTAATGTCATAAATATGCTCATTTTACTCAAAATAGTAACGTATTTGCTAAGGAAACTGTAATTCGAAAACTACTCGATAAATATATTTGTTTATCTTTTCACCTGAAATTCAACAAGCGTAGCAAGCGTGTATGGTAAACTTGTTAGTTCAAAAGCACATAAGTATGTAGAATCTAGACAAAAGAGAAATTTTGGAAATACATGAGCTATCAACAAAATGATACAGCAATGAAGCTTGCGTGGATGCATGTAAAAGTTCCCTATGTTTTTGTTTTTATTTCGCGCCCTTAAAATGATTCAATGCTCTTGAAATTTACAGGACCAGGGTAGTACATGTTGAATTTCAGGTGAAAAGATAAACAAATATATTTATCGAGTAGTTTTCGAATTACAGCTTCCTTAGCAAATACGTTACTATTTTGAGTAAAATGAGCATATTTATTACATTACTTCTGGTTTATTAACTAACAAAGCGGCATATCCGCATCACGTCAGTATCAAGCTAAAGTATAATAATTACAATATGAATCTAGTAGGTCTAATATGTAAATGCAGAAATAAGTCTGCTTAAACTATAAATATAATAATAATCTTAGATAATTAATGAATATAAAATAATAACAATAATAAGGTCTAATATGTAAATGCAGTAATAAGTCTGCTTAAGTTAAAAATAAAAGAAATAATTGGTATTAAAACCACTCGCCAGAGGCAATAAGGTGTTCCTTTAGGGCTATCTTAAACTTAAGATGATCTGTTATGCTTACAATATAAAATGGCAAATTATTCCATTGTTTAATAGTCCAGGGAAAGAAACTAAACTCATGGACTTTACAATTTGAGTGAGGTCTATTTAAAGAATTTGCATGGCAGCCTCTTGTAACTATCTTTATAGGAGTTAAATATAATGTCTTATCTAGATCAATTGAGTTGTAGTATATACGATGAAACATACATAGACGAGCTACTTTGTTTTGGCTTATGATTGAAGGCCATTTTAGTTCACCTAACATTTGGGTTACGCATCCAGGATTCCTAGAATAATCGTTACAGCATAGTCTGGCTGCAGATCTTTGAATCATATTCAATTTATACTTGTCTTTCTCAAGATAAGGGTACCAAACAGTATTTGCATATTCCAATTGGGGTCTAATGATACTAGTATATAATCTAGATTTGCATTGTTTAGATGTATGTCTAAAATTACGTCTTATGACACCCAAGGTTTGTTTGGCTTTAGTGGTTACATGTGCTATATGTTCACTCCATTTAAGATCACTTGATAGCATGATACCAAGATAAGGATGATTCCATAAACCGAAATCGAATAAAGCAAATGGAATGAAATTTTCATGGGAAGTATTCCTGTGCCACAGGTATGAAATATGTTAAAAACATCGCTTGAATCGGTCCGGAAAACGCAGTTATCGTCGACTAAACAGGAAGTAAGGCGAATTGTTAATTATTTTAACGAAAATATTCAACCCAATTTTTCTCGAAAACGCTCATACATTATTTTTAAACTCTGCAGTCTTGGCGGCGTACACTTAGCCTACAAGGAACACTAGGTCGTTTTAAAAGTTTAGGTCTAGATTTCGAGAAAATTGATGATATGTAAAATAAATGACGTCAACGCTGTGTTGCTATGGTAACACCGATGTGAAACAAACCTACATTTTTGTAATGTTTATTCTATTTCTAGTAAATGGGTGAAGTGGCTTGCCCGAACAAGCTCTGACAGTGGAGTATCAGCCGTTCAAAGTGGGTATGGTGCGTCCCTGGAAAATCCAGGCGAGCCACCTTAAAGATGGAATTTATAGACATTTGTATGGGATTTTGCAGTCTTGCATACACCTAATTTGCATAATGTCAAAGTTAAACGTTTTATGGAGAAATAATTATTTCCTCTATAAGAGGATGTTTATGTAAGTAACTGTAGAAGTTTGAAAATGTTGTATTAACAAATCGCATACATTTTTCCATAAAATATCTGGCAAAAGTTATCGACACGAGCGTTGTATGTTTGTGTTAAAGTGCCTATGAACATATTTTTTTTATTTTAGATATCAATTCTACAACAAGTGAATAGTAGAATGGTACAATATATCTTGCTTTGAATAAATGATGTTAGAAGTGATTGCAGATACCTCCCCTGACGTCATGTAATTAGCATTTTGGATATTAAAACCTCCTTAACTCAGCGGCACAGCATTCAAAGCAAGACATATTTTACCATTCTACTATTCACTTGATTTAGAATAAATATCATAGGCACTTTAAATGCTTGTCGGATACAAAACATATGCACGTTTGGCTGTCAAGCCACTTGCGCCTGATATAATAATGCTTCACTTATTAAGTTTGTCATGTTATTGCCCCATTTCAGATCATTTATGACGTTAACGCATGATCATTCATATGGAAAGCATCTGGCTCGATTGAGGCAAAATAAAAGGGTTTATTTGGAAATCGTCATGGCAACTAGAACTGAACAAGCGCGAAAGTTTCACTTGTTTCGGTTGGTGGTGAAGAGATTTGTTTTTACCTTTCTCGACACGAGCTATGTATGTTTGTAGTAAATGTTTATCGGATACAAAACATATGTACGATTGGCTGTAAAGCCACTTGCGACTGATATAATAATGCTTCACTTATTACACACAAAGATAGTAATGTGTCGTGAATATAATTTACAACTTCGTCTCGCTTCGTAATTTCTTTAGTTTACTATCAAAAACTGATCACATGAACCGTAAGCCTCGTGCTGTTCTTTATTCACTTACTATGTTGTAAATGTTTTCATATTTCACTCGCGTAAATTAAGATTCGTACAATTCCTAAAAAAAAACATTTTGGGGCAAAAATTACTAGTGCCCATCATTCCTTATTAATACTTTTAGAAACTCGTATGCATGCTATTTCCGTACTAATGACTGTCCCTATAAAACAAAGCCCAATCTGATAATTAATCGGCTTCTTGTTCAAATGACAACAGCTGAAGCATCATTTCACAGATGGCCTGCCTCAAAGTGTTGTGCTTTGCAAATCTGTTTGCTGTCTCATTCGCTGGCTATCCAAGACAACTCCGCTACGATTCTGATGAGGTAAATTAGATGTTAAATTAGTTTGGTGTATAACAACAGACTTGATCAGTGGAGCCGATTTAAGGTGGCTTTTACCACATTTTATCCATCACTAGGAAACTAACTGTGAATCCACCGCTCTCTAAAGTTGATGTCCCTACACAAGATTATTATTATTATCGTGGCATTTTAACGTTATCACTGTTATTGCCAGAGCTTTTGATAGAGTATAGTGTACCGAACTTTCTGTAATCCTAAGGATGACGTAGAGCAAACACATACTGAGTCAAATACACAGTTTGTTTATTGTGGGGGGAGGAAATTAACAGACGCTATATATACCACGACTCTACGTGCAATTCAATTCAAATTTATCTCACACTGTTTTACATTAGGTATAGTTTAGAAAACCTCGACCTGAAGAACACTGCTCAACTGTCAGATTATTCACACGGCGGATTTTCAAAGGCATTACATTCTGATCGAGAAACTTCACATAAACTGAACATGATGGCAGATACAGGTCTTTGGGCTCCGCGCCCGGGCTCCGCGTACCATTTTGACTGTATTCTTTGCAGTTTCACTTTGGCAAATAGTTAATGTACTCCCTCGATATACACAAGGAACTGATGGCTTTGGACTGAATCTTAGATATACAAGTAACCAGCCGACCGTCGTTGCGTATGGACACACGTATACCGACAACAAGATGGACGCCATTTTGCTAGGATCAAGCGATACTCATACGGACGAGCCGAGATCTAGCCTACTACAGTAATCACACTGCAGTTTCTATTTCTATGATAATACTCTGCAACACCTTGTGAGTACCACGCAGAGATAAAATAAATTATAGATATGTAAAATGGATTTAGAAAACAAAAATAATAAAAAGTAATAATAAAAAGTAATAAAATATTATGCAGTGTTCAATATTGAACTGATTGTCCTGCATGTGTTCTCGTATCCTTGTCCCTTGCAAAGTGGAAACACTTCAGATTAGAACCCGTAACATTCTCGACGCTAAATGCAAAAGGCCTCAGAGTCACCTGAACGTAAGATCTCTTCCATCTCACCTTTAGTGAGATTAGAACTCTGATAAACCTTAACCGTTTTGATATTTTCGCCATGAGTGAAACGTGGCTTAATTCTATATGGAGTGACTGTGAACTAGCCGTAGAAAACTATAAGATCTACTGTTGTGACAGGAATGGCGCAAAGCGTTCTAGAGGTGGCGGAGTTGCTATTTATGTGAAGAACAATCTCCTCTGTAGCAGACCCAACTTATTGGATTGGACTACTAGCACTACTGACTTGGAACACCTCTGTCTGAAGATTAAGCAACATCAATCTGGACCCAAGGTTGTATTCATTGTTATTTACTGACCTCCCAACTCTACCGCTGAATTTTACAAACATATTGAGGAACTGTTGGACATATCAACGAACTTGTACAACGAAGTAATCACCGTCGGAGACTTTAATGTTGATTTATAAGCGGTAAAAAAGACAAACAGACTCTTTACATCATTTCGGGATGTTGGAATGGAACAGATTGTATCTATTTCTACTCCTACCCGTGTCTCCAGGTCTTCGTCAACGCTATTACATCATGTGTATACGACACATCCAAGACGAATAATTCAAACTTTAGTGCCGGTGTCCCAGGGATTTCGCCCCCCCGTAATCTCACCCCCCCGGGGGGCGAGATCACTAGGGATTTCGTCCCCCCCGGGGCGAGATCCCTAGTGATCTCGCCCCCCTCACTGGTCCCCCCTCAGGGATTTCGCCCCCCCTCCTAACGATTTGCTGAGTGAACATGAACTTTGATAAATGTTTACTGTTAAGACTGTTGCAACACTTGATTACTTAATCAATAAAACCGTCTATAAAACGAACTTACGATTGATCGATCGCGGTCCTCTTCGCTGCGAACCATTGGGAACCAGACTAAAGTGAACTCTTGAAATACGATTGTTGACTATATTACAGTGCTTGAAAAACGTAATAATCACGCCGCTTCATTAAAACCAAAGCTACCGCTGTTGACATTCTTTGCCTTTGGAGTCTTCTTTTCGCTTTCTATATTACTAAAGAGAGGCAATGGTATTCGTCTTATTAGAACAAATCTGTAGAGGAAGGCCGAAAATGTTGCTGTTCATCTGTTACACTATTTTACAAGTCGTGCTTGTGCCTGTATTAAAAACCAAGCGCGCCCAAAACAAAGAGGCGGGATTTCTTTGGATTGACAAAAAGCTGTCTAAACAAGCTATCTCAAACATTTGTTATCCTGGGCCTGACTCGTTTATTTTTCACAAAGCTCACAGTCTAATTGCAGAATTAAAAGAGCAACTAACTCATCTGTTTAAATGGCAAACAAATCATATTCATAGTTCTACCTCAGTTTTATGCAGAGCTTTTTTAGTGACTCCCAATGTTTCCTAGTCACTCATTTGTAAACCCACGCGGCATCAGTTACTAGTTGCTTTCTATACTAAAGAGAGGCATTTATAGTGATTTTGGTATATTCGACTTATTAGAACAAATCTGTAGAGCAAGCCACAAATGTTGCCGTTCTTCTGTTACACTATTTTTGGCTAAGAGCTGTTAATTGGCTTTTGATCAAGTCGTGCTTGTGCCTGTATTAAAAACCAAACCATTAAAGTCCCGCAAGGCTAGTCAGAGTGATTGAAAGAGCACACAAAAGCGTCGCCATTGAGAATTACTGCAAATGCAAGACTCGATATCCAACGAGTGAATACAGCGAACGAGTATGCATGACATCAACTGGATCACGAAAGCTGTTTCTAGCTAAAGCAAGATCGAACGAGCTTGCTTTTAGTACGAGAGAATTGGAGGGGGGGCGAAATCCCCAGCTTAGTCTGTTTTCACTGGGGGGGCGAGATCCCTAAGGGGGGGTGAAATCCCTAGTGATCTCGCCCCCCCGGGGGAGGGGAGGGGGGCGAGATCCCTGGGGGGGGCGAAATCCCTACGACACCGGTATATGGATTGAGCGATCACTACCCAGTCTGCTTCGTGCATACGTTTGGCGGTACCAAGACCCCTAAATCTCGCCATAACACCATCACATACCGCAACTTTAAGAACTTTGATCGGAACAGTTTTATTTATGATCTAGAGACAGCTCCATGGTCCGGCACTGCTTGATGTGTTTCAAGATGTAAATGAAAAGCTATACACTTGGGAATTGATCTTCAATGATGTTATGAACCAGCATTTGCCTATTGTTGTGAGAAGAGTGAAGCATAAGCAATTGCCACCTTAGTTGAATGACAAAGTCTTAATACCTTTGGCGATGTCTCATCATTAGCTATCAATGGGACTGCTATAAAACAAGTACCCGTTTCAAAATCTTTGGGTATCAATATCGACGAAAATCTGTCTTGAACGATCATATCGAATATGTCCAAGAAAATCGCCTCCGGCATTGGAGCCCTGAAGCGCATTCGATCTTTTGTACCTCACAAAACGCTGCAATTTTATTTAACTCTTTAGTTCAACCACATTTTGATTATTTCAGTGTTGTGTGGGGGAATTGTAATAACACCTTATCTGTCAAACTGCAGAAATTACAAAATCGCGCATCAAGAGTATTAACCTTTTCAAATTATGACAATTATGGCAAAAACTTGAAACACAACGCCATATCCACAAAGCTGTCATGGTTTATAAATCTATTAACGGACTTGTCCCTGATTATCTACGTACGGAATTTGTCGACCGAAGCAGCGTTTCAAATTATTCTTTAAGAGACACCGAGGGCAAACTTGCTGTTCCTTTCCCGCGCTATTTTTTTTGAAAAACAGTTAGCTATAGTGGTGCAGTGATATGCAATAGCCTCCCTGTAGAATTGCGGCAAGCTAGATCTCTAAGCAATTTTCGCTCTGCCTGCAGCAGTTACTTTTCTGACATCAATTAGATTATTAAGTAGAAGCACGGCACTCGTGTAAAGCAGGTCCTTTTGTTGATGTTTGTAGACATGTAGAGTTAATTATAAATTAGAATTAAAGTTCAATATTAGTAGTTTAATAGTTCTTACAATAAACACGTTCCAAACACAGATGGGATATTCCAAAGCTGTGATTTTCCGAACAAAACAAGGGTTTGTAAACGAAATTTGCAAAAGGCGATATACAGGAATAAAAAATGGTAAAATCAAAGGAATCGTGTTAAATCTTACCAAGTGAAATAACGCCTAAAATGCGTCATGCCATCAAAATGCATAAACATTGACGACGTTCGGCTGTAAATACAAAAAACATGTAATGCAAGCAAATATAAAACTGCAAATGTAAAACTACAAATGTAAAACTGCAGCAGAATTTTTTGCTGCAACCACAACTGAGCCGAAATGTCAAACTGCAATATGAATTTCTGCTGCAACCACAAGGGCAAATGTAAAACTGCAGCAGAAATTTCTGCTGCAACCACAAGGCCAAACTGATGTAAAACTGTAGCAATAGCCCAAAGCCTGACTCACATCTATAACGCTAGCATTGCAAATGGTATCTTGCCAAACACTTCAAAAAAATAAAATTACACCTGTCTACAAAAAAGAATCCCTCCCATGACAGAAATAATTATAGGCCAATTTCAGTCCTGTCTATTATTTCAAAACCTTTGGAAAGGCATGTTGCACCTTCTTACCTCAACTACATGTCTTCCCACGGCCGGGAATCTTTCTGCATACCGGCCCTCACCATTCCTGTGAAACAGCTCTTTTAATCCTTACGGACAATTGGCTCAAGGCTATGGACAATAGTAACTTAGTAGGAAGTCTTATCTCTGGCATCATTCACAGAGATGCTCCATCTTTGGGTCGTTATCTGACCCATTAACACTGTCCCAAGGCATCCCACAGCGTTCAATCCTAGATCCCGTCCTTTTTTCTCTCTACATGAACGATCTACCCCTGTGCCTACCCAGTACTAACGTTGAGATATACGCTGATGACACGACACTGTGGATGGCTGACGGTAGCACCATCCAACGTGACCTACAAGTGAGCCTTGATAGTGCAAGCAGCTGTTTTGAGTTAAATAAGATGATCCCCAACACAAAGAAGACGAAGCAAATACGCATTGCTACCAGACAAAAACTGCAGCACGTAAACAAATCCCATCTCCAACTGTACCTTAATGGAAAACTAATAGAGGAAGTTGATGATGAAAAACTCTTAGGTGTTAAGATTGACAAGCACCTTAGTTGGGTCAATCATACGGACTATGTAATTCACAAGTTGAACTCTACCTTACCCACTCCTGCAGAACATTGCTATTCAATGCAATTGTTAAGCCCATATTTGAATATTGTTGTACAGTTTGGGGCAACACCTCTAATGAACAATTATTAAGAATACTAAGAGTACAAAAACGTTGCGTTAGACTGATTCTAGATGCAAGCTTTAATGACAGGTCAGTAGAACTTTTTAACAAGTTGCACTGCATGGATTCCTATTGACGATCTCGTGCACGTGAAGAAGCTGTGTATGATGTTTAAGATTGTTAGTGGAAAGTTCCCGGAGTACTTTAATAACTATGTAAATTATTTTATAGACACTCGCAATCACTGCACTAGAGCCTCGTCTATAACCTTGGGTTAGTCGTACCTAAATGCCGAACGAATTCAGGGCTTCGCACATTTCATGCGAGCGGCACTCGATTATGGAATGCCATTAGTAGCGATGCGAAAAACATTTCCCAACTAAGTAATTTTAAGAAACATTTATTCAACAACATTGTATCCAATAACTTCAAACATAAACATTTTAACATCACAAGAACATTTTAATTCAGTATTTAGTCTACTTTTTGGACAAATTACAAATTCTCTTTAACAATTAATATTACTTATCTAGTTTCTATATTGTAATTCTTATCTAGTTTTAGTTTTTATAATGGGCCTCAACGTAAACTACTGGGTCACCAGTAATTGTGTTTCTTACCCAATAAAGTCTATTAAACCTGGCTGTTCAACCGGTTGTGCCCTACGTTCGTGCCCTACGTTCGTGCCCTACGTTCGTGCCCTATACGTTCGTCTAAAGCGTGTTTAGAGCCAAACTTGATTGGCTTGATTTGAAAGCTTTCTTGGTTATTGTTTTGGACTCTTGTGATTGGACGAAATGTTAAAACACAAAAGTAAAGTAGTTTTTAAACAGTTTCAGTGGATTTGATTTAAGAAATTTATTATCTAAAGGTTGATGTGTGCACAATATGAAAAACAGAACCTTTTTATGTGTCAAAAGCCTATTGCCGCTGAACAATATAATATTGCCAGTTTTTACACGCATTGTTACTTAATGTGTCGGGGTGGGGTGGTGGCAGTTGGTGGTGGTGGGTGGGGGTGGTGGCAGTTGGTGGTGGTGGTGACAGTTGGTGGTGGTGGGGGGTGGGGGTGGTGGCAGTTGGTGGTGGTGGGGGGGTGGGGGTGGTGGCAGTTGGTGGTGGTGGGGGGTGGGGGTGGTGGCAGTTGGTGGTGGTGGGGGGTGGTGGCAGTTGGTGGTGGTGGGGGGTGGGGGTGGTGGCAGTTGGTGGTGGTGGGGGGTGGGGGTGGGGGCAGTTGGTGGTGGTGGGGGGTGGGGGCAGTTGGTGGTGGGGGTGGGGGTGGTAGTAGTCCATAGTGGTATAGCAGTAGCAGTAGTAATATCATTATTATCGTAAAACTGGCGAGCCTTGCTGTCCCAGTAGAACAGTAGAAATTATATATTATATTAATAGCTATATATTTTGTCACCCAGCTAGATTAGCTTTTAAGTTATTTTGGGTGACAATTACCGTATATCTTTTTTGCATTGTTCAAGCATTCTTATAATTATTGTAATTTATAATCCAAGGTAATGAAGTTGTTGTTGTTGTTGTAGAATGTCAGAAACTCTAAAAGCATAATGGCTGAAACAACAAATGTGTTTTAGATACATTTAGATAAGTATTTTTGACTCTTTAAGGATCTCAAAGAACACTTTACATTGGATGGCTTGGACGCAGTAAGGGAATTCGCTTCTCAGTACACAGACCTGAACAAACCGGCTGTCAAGTTCGCCATTTTCAAGATTGAAAGTAAATCAGGAAGAGATGTTGTTGTACCGGACATGGTCAGCGGTAAGATCGAAACCGAAACCAAAGAACAGGACAAGAAGTGGTACGAGAGAATGCTCACTAATCTTACTGATACCGAACCTCGTTATGTTGTTTTCAAGACCAGTATGATTAAAATGGGTTATCCTTTCAAGTTCCTCTCCGTTACCAACTGGTAAGTGAAAAAGATATTCAAGTTAACGGGTAGTTTCTGTAAACGTTAGTGTAGGTCTGCTACGACGGATAAGTTACTCACGGAATTTATCAACTAAGTCTAAGAGTCAGATAGAGTTGGCTAACCGCATACGCTAAGCGCACCGCATGGGAAGCAAGTTGCAGCCGACGTCTTTCGCATTTTCCAGGCGATTAAGAATCGGAGTTATTTTACGCACCATTAAGAGAGTACATCCTTCTTTTTGAGTCAAAGTTCCAACTTTCTGGGTTAGCTATCTCTGGATGGACGAAAGTAGGATTTGGGTGACAACTGACTCACGACAGTCGCTGAGTTCTGGCGTTTGTAAGCGCACCGTGGGTTTCAAGAGAAGTCAGTCTTCTAATTTCATTTAGTAGAGCCAGCGATCGATCCACGTCGTTGTTTTGTCTTCAAAAACTCTTATAAGAAATATATTTATTAGCGTTACCGAATGTACACAAGTGGGTAGGAATTAAAGCAGAATGTTGTTATGTTATATAAACAAGTTACATAATCCCGTTGAGATAGCGTTGAGGGTGTATAAAGAGGAGTGATTAATATGTAAGAATCATTCGAAGGCGTTTCTCTACCTTGATACCTAAATTTTCTTCAGGATATATGTTGAGAACAGAAGAAATTACTAACTACACATCTATACAGACGTGATTGGCCAACATTATATACTGCTGCAATTATACGTGTCCGACAAGTATCAATAAACGAGATGCCCGCCCCTGATCTGTTGTTTGTGTTTAATGCAGTTTAGCTATTAAATGTTTTATGCTCGTTTCAGAGTGATAAGAGTATAACAATATTTTTCGATCCAAATGGTTCTGCACTTTGTCGGATAAGGTTTTATCCTTTATGTAGATGTTTTCTGTTTGTGGAACTATGGAAAAAATTGTGATTCAGGCTGCCTAATTAAGTAAAATTATTATAGTCAAAGTGAAGAGTAATACCGACTGTAAATTATTTTAAGTTTAGAGTTTTAGAATTCATGTTACGTGTATCTTTAATAATAAGTTAGAAGAGCTAATACTTCACACTGAAACATTCCTATGACTAATATTGTATCTTCCAAATAGGTTATTTTTCACTTTAATTTGCTGCTGAATAAATATTCGCGCCAACTCGTATTTACCGCCCTACCCAGTAACCATAGCAACGTAGGCCTCGACCAATCTGGGTTAGCATCAGAACGATGGTATCACTGTCTGTTATGCCTGTTATTGACTCTTTTATTATATTTTTTTCAAGGTTGCCATTAACTGCATGCAACATTGTTAGGGATCGGTATGACAGAAACTGGGACGAATTCAAGAAGATCTTCAGAGAAAAGATCGACGTCGTTCTGATTTACATCGCAAAAGATCGCGAAGACATGGCTTATGAGTGAGACCAAGAAATACTAAAGTGACGCAACGGCGGGGAAAAGGAAAAGGAAAATATTAACTGGTATCCCGCAGAGAAAACGCAATTAAAAGACATAAGGATAAGCGCTACTTCCGAGACTATAATTCTTTTAATCAGGATCTCTTTTTACAAGATATTAATTCAATCAACTGGGACAGAATTCTAAATCAAGGCAAGGATTTAAATGAGAAGACAGCTGAAGCAATAAATACCATAATCAGAATTGTTGACAAACATGCACCTTTAAGGTAACAGGAGCCCTTCAAAAGCGCAAAATGAAACAGATATTAACTAAACCCTGGATAACTAATGGAATGCTAAAGTCCATAAAAAAGAAACAAAAGCTGTACAGAACTCACTTTCTCAGCAATGACCCAGTGAAAATTAACCAATACAAACAGTATACCAATGTATTAAATCAGATTAAAAATACAACTAAGAAAGAATATTACAGTAAGCACTTTTTGTTGTGTAAAAACAATCTAAAGACAACATGGAAACTTATTGGCACATTGATTAAAAGGAAAACTAAGGGCCAAACTTATCCCACAAGAAATGGTAATAGCTATACAAATCAAATTGATATAGCTGAACAGTTCAACAATTTCTTTACTACCGTGGGCCCAAACTTGGCTGATCAAATTACTGAACATCAGAACATTAACCTAGCTCAGCTCATTAATAATGTGCCACCAACTAGTTTATTTCTAGCTCCAGTGACAGAGGTTCAAGTGTACTCACTCTTCTCTAGTCTAAATTATGGCAAAGCCTCAATTGACATCCCAAATAAATTGATAAAAATTGCCAGTCAACCTCTCTCTATTCCTTTTACACAAATATATAATGAATCAATTGAAACAGGTATTGTACCTGATATCTTTAAAGTGTCTAGGAGAACTCCAATTTACAAAAGTGGTGTGACAACAGACCCAGGTAACTACAGACCTATTGCTATACTTTCTCCCTTTAGTAAAATCTTAGAAAGACTTGCTTATAATCAATTATTTTTTCTTGAAAAACATAACATTATTTCAGTATCAATTTGGTTTTAGAAAAGGATATTCCAATGAACAAGCCATTCTTGAAATTACTGACAGTTTAAAGACAGCAATAGATATTAAGCAAATTACTTGTGGCATATTCCTGGATTTCTCAAAAGATTTTGATACTGTCAATCACAACATTCTTCTATCCAAATTAAATAAATATGGAATTCGAGGCATTCCACACAATTGGTTCTCTAGTTATTTAACAAATCTAAAACAGTATGTAAATATAGGCAATACTCAATCAACCATGCAAGATATCACATGTGGAGTGCCTCAAGGATCTACACTAGGGCCAATCCTTTTTTATACTTTATATAAATGACATGCCCTACTGTTCAAAAAAATTATCATTCAGAGTTTTTGCTGACGATACTAATATTTTCTACAGTAGCAACAATCAAACTGAATTGGAGTTGATTATAAATGAAGTGCTGAGACATTGCTCAGGTACTGTGCTATAAATAAACTTTCCATAAATTTCAAAAAAACAAATTTTATGCTAATTACTTCACCTAAAATGACTGCTAATATAAATATTAATGTGTGCAATATTGAAGTACTGTTTAAAACACGAACACACAATTCCTGTAAAGCTCCCTTTTGTTCTTCCCTTATTTTCTTCTCCATTATTTACTTGGTGACTCATGCTTTGTAAATATATCCTGTAAATAGTGTGAAATAAAAAAATGGTAAATGGTAATGAAGCAGTTGAAACGTCGAACCTTTCATGAGCCGAACCTAAGTTACTGCAACACTGTATGGTCCTCAACTTATGTTACAAACCTGAACAGGATATTTCTTTTGCAGGAACGCGCTGTGCGGGCCCTGACCAATTCTGAATTTCGGGCGCATCTTGACATCTTCAAACTTAATTCATTTCAAATCGGAAAATTTATGTTCTCATCAGGCCACCATCAACTGTTGCCTCAGTCTTTTCACCATTTATTTACAACAAATGATCAAGTGCACAACTATAACACCAGATTGGCATCTAATTATCGACCTCATGCATGTCGTACCGATATTAAGCAATTTACTATTTTGTACCAAGGCCCAAAAGTATGGAACTCGCTGCCCTCTTCTGTCACAAATTCCACTACCCTAATTTGCTTCAAAAAAGGACTGTTCAATTTTCTACAAAGATTGTTATTTTTTTCTCCTGTTACATACTGAATCGGTCATGACGCGCCTACGCTGTCCTTTTATTTAACTTTTAATTCTATCTCGAGGAGGCCTCCTCGCAACAAGCCTGATGGTTTCCTGAGACCTCCTCGCCACTATATCAATTGTATCATGTATTCATGAACTTCAATTATTTATATATATATTGTTATGTATGTAGTCTATGTGTGGCAAAGCGTAAATAAAAAAGTTCCTTTTTAGTTCGACCGTTTCCTCGGGCTACGGTTCGGACGAATTTTAACCGGTAAAAAATAATTCCGCAACAGTTGTTTTTACACCATCTGTACCGGGATACTTCAACACCAGCACAGGTACGGAACTAGACGAGGTGGTCTAAAACTAGTCCGGTAGAGTACGGACTACGGTCATCGGACACTGATTTGGAATGCACCGTTACACGACAATCACTCCAACTGCACAAAAGGTCTGTACAGTAATAATGGACGTTTCATGGGATACTCCTTTAGCAGCACTGTCGAGCATCTCAACATTACGCCATTCAATATTTATTGAAAGCAATATTTAAACATTCCAGTTCAGAAAAGCTGGTTTGAATTGAGTCCTATGTAAATACAAATTAATGCATTACATACGTGTCAACTTAATCTTCGGCTAGTTTTCAAGGTTTTTCGATGAGAAGCCAAATATATAGACCAGTTTACAGAGCATGCGCAGTTGTTCAAGTCTTTTGTTTCAGGCTGTGGGCCACCATTGGTTAACATCTGTAATCTGTCAAATAAACAAAGGATTTGTACAACAGTGCGCATGCATGCACGGTAAACTGGTCTATTGACATTACTCTGAGGAAAACAAATGTAAATTAGAAATTCTCTTGCCGGAGTAGATCATTAAAGGCTGGGTTGCACTAGCGACGGAAACAGAAGAATAAGCGGGAGCATAAGGAGCCTTACGTGAAAATCAAGAAACGGATACGGAAGCGGAAGGGTAAGCTCGACGGATGCATAAGCAGATGGAAAGGAAGGATTCCTACTTACGTCTCCGCTTCAACTTTCCTAGCTTCTGTTCCAGTGAAAACTTGTTAAACGTAAACAGAAGCGGAAGCAGAATAATTTAGCCAATCAGAATTCTCATTCCCAGGCCCTTAGCAATGTAAATATAGCATGTAAGCGAGGTTTTCACTTCCGAACGAGGCTCCTGCTTCCGTCGTGTTGATTTTCACTAGAACATAAGTTTCTTATGCATATGCTTAGCTTCCGTTTCTGTTTCCGTAGCTAGTGAAACCCAGGCTTAATGTTTAACCAAAGGTTGGTGCCATAATGCCATAATGCCATAACAGTTGAGGCCTCAAGAGACAGGAGACTGAAAATAGGTATTAAAAACACATTTTTCAAGAGTATGAGCTAGAACCTTTACCAAACTATGTGCAACGTAGTACATCAATAGGGGTACTCAATAGGGGGTACATCAATAGGGGTACTCTAGCAAGCTATGCTCATTCCACACACTCCTTACTACATTCATATATTCTCTGCACTCAACGCTCGACCCACATCTTGGTTTTTAAGGAGGAAGGAAAACTAAAGAACCCGGAGAAAATCCTTAGATGATGGGTGAGAATCAACATACAACGATCTACATACATGAGATCAACGTTATTTATGCACGCTAGCCCATTAGGTGTACTAAACAATAAAAAGTTCCTTGTGTACGTTACAACGATTGTATTAAATGTTCTACTACTATAATTATAAAAATGCCTATGTTTTATTTAATATATTTCTACCTACTATTACTTATAACTACTACTAATAATATAATGATGAGAAAAATCTAACTAAACAGAAATAATAAAACATGCAAGGAAAATAAGCATTAACTATGGCCATGGGATATTTGTTTGGTGCAGAAAGAAGCCAGTGAATCACAATTTCGTATCTCATGCATTAGGTATTGAGTTCCACAACTTGGCACCACTATAACTGATGCTTCTTTTTTTTTTTAAGAATTCTTTCTTTGTTAAGGGAAGGGCAACCGTTTTGGATGAATTTCGCAAATTGTACGTACTAGTGGTTGCATACGATTCCCTAAAAATATTTGATAGTCTTGTGGGTGCCAAGTTATGGAGGATTTCAAACATTAATTTAGCTTTAATATGAGCTCTGCGTTCGGCTAGCGTAACCCAACCGAGAGCATTCAGAGCTTTTTCTGACTCACCGGCTTCGTTCTTGCATTCTTGCAATGCATTATAACCCTAGCGCACCTGTTTTGAAGTTTTTGTAGACACTGGGAAAGACCAACACCCAGTGAATCCCATACTTCACAGCAATAGTCGAAGTGGGGCTGGATCAGAGCACTATAAACTGACACAATAATTTCGTGGCTTACATAAGCTCTAAGCCTCCTGATTGCACCAATTCCCGATGATATCTTCTTAGCTATTTCGTTGATGTGGTTTTCCCAAGTAAGGGATTCATCAATATGCACACCGAGAACCCTACAATCATGAACTCTTTTGACTGGATCATTCCCGATTACAACATTTGGTTCTGCCGTGAGGCTATTGACCCTATTTCTTGATCCAATCAAGGTATATTCCGTTTTTGCTATATTTAGGCTCAGTTTGTTTGCTGCAAGCCATTTCTTGATGCTATTTAAATCTTGGTTCAGCCCCACTTCGATTTCATAGGGCGTTTTTCCAACGGCCGTTAGACTTGTGTCATCAGCAAATAGTCTAGGCGTAGTGAATTTTATTTAAATAAACAGTCCGGCAGATCGTTTATATAGATCAGGAAGAAAAGCGGGCCTAAATAGAACATGTGGTACTCCACAACTTATTTTTCTTTGACCTGAAGACTTTCCATTTACTTGACACATTTGTCTACGGTTACCTAGGTATGAGCAAAGTAATTTGAGGGCATCATCCTTGATACCGTAAGCCATGCGTTTACCCAAAAATAAATCATGGTTTACGGTATCAAATGCCTTTTTAAGGTCAAGGAAAACAACCAGGTTGTAAAGGCCTCGGTCCATGTTAAAGTACCACTCATTGGTTCAGTCTAGCAGCGCAGACGCAGTCGAGTGAAAGCGTCTGAAGCCAAATTGATGATCAGATAACAGATTCTCTGCATTGAAATAACCATTAATTGTTCATATAATATTTTCTCATAAGTCTTACTTATTACTGGGAGGATTGAGATTGGTCTAATTATCGAGCATGTTACGAGACCTTTTTTATGAAGAGGAACTTCCATTCCGATGGAAAAGTCTGATGCAATTGGTGTGTTAATTATTGCCGTAACAGACTTTGAGATAACAGGCGCAGCTAGCTTTAGAATTTTTGCTGAGATTTTATCAACGCCAGTGGCTTTAGACACGGATAACGAGCTAATCAACTTATAAACTTTTGGGATAGCTATAGGATTAAAATGGAAATTACTCTGAACATTCGTTACAAAGCCAGTGTAACTGCAACCTGCATCGTTAATAGTGTCTGCGAGTGTCGGGCCTACGTTAATGAAATGTTCATTAAAATGTTGGGCAATTTCATCCGAGGACGTAATAGAACAGTCGTTCACTTAATTTCGTTAACACCGCTTTCCTGTTGTTTTCGCCCAAGGATATTGTTTATAGTTCTCCAAGCTCGTTTGGGGTTGCCACTCTGGCTTTGTATTTGTGTTGCATAATATTCTTTCTTAGCTTTACGCAAAGCAATGTTTACTGCATTTTTAGAGGACTTATATAGCTTCCAGGCATATTCTTCATTTTTTATGATAGCAATACGTTTCAATCTGTCCCGTTCTATCATTTTTTCTCTAATATCCTTAGTGACCCAGGGAAGGCTAGACATATTTTTTACTCTCCTAGATCTTAATTTTTCGCATGCCTGTCTAGGGCATCTAGGAATAAGGTCTTAAAACAAGTCCACATTGCATCTACGATTTTTTTGTACTCTACTTGTTCCCAAGGTTTTCGTTCCAAATCGTACAGAAAAGATTCACTGTTAAAATTCTAAAAATTCGTTATTTCTATTTCCTTTATCGTTTTGATTTTTGTAGGTATATTAATTTTACGAATTGAGCAAATAAAGCTATGGTCGCTAAAGGCTACATGAATAACATCTCCTTTTTTTTTCCGGGAGAACAAGTTATGCATACATCTAACAGCGATGTGCCGGATTTAGTGATGCGTGTAGGCTTATCGATCAGCTGAGTAAGTTGATAAATTTCCATAATTGATAATAACTTTTGGGCAGACTGATTTGTCTTATCAAGTAGATTACAATTGAGATCGCCTAGTATATAGATTTCTTTATCTTCATTGTCAATTTTCTCTATCAAACACTCGATGGTAGAGAATATTTCAACAGGTGTGATAGGGGGTCTATATATTGCGGATATAATGAAAGGCCTGCCTTTCGGTTTAATAATTTCCAAGCAAACGGCTTCCAGGTTCTGGCAATAGGTCATGGCACTCACAGTAGGTTAGAGTTTTCCTAACGTATATACATACGCCACCGCCAAGTCGATTTCTATCAAGACGGACAATTTCATACCCGTCAATACTAACAACACCGTTTGAGATTGATTTATCTAGTCGGGTCTCATTTAGAGCTAGAATATCGAGCTCTCGGTTTGCTAGCATGAGGCGGATCTCGTCGGCATGTTTAGTTAAACTGACAACATTTAGAGATGCCATTTTAAAACCTCGTTGTTTAGAGAAAGCAGACCCAGCATTATTTACTATCCCTGTCCTGACAATCTAAAGTACAGAACAATGCGAAATAAGATTCTATAGTAAAAATACTGCTGCCATTCTTATTCAAATGCCATTCTCCATTGTAAAGATCCTGTTTTCTAATATTACTGTGGTTTAAAAACTTCCAAGAGTTTTGTTTAGAGAATTGCGCGACGATCTTGTTAACTGCTTTACCTTTTGAATCCAGGCTTGCGTCATCTCCTCTTGTGATGATTTCTGAGATGGTGATATCAATTCCTGGACTTTTGAAAATAATTTGATTTGCGATGTCAACAATTCCTTCAGCAATGATACGGGGCTCTTTGTGGCGCAAGGTATTAGTTCCTACGTGAAGAATAACTTCATCGGGATTTAGCTCCTCCAGCGTCGGGATGACATAGTGGCTCATGTGTTTCACCCTCGCTCCAGAAAAGGATTTCACATATACTTTACGTCCTGCGCTTTTGGAAAGCCGTTTCCCTTGTATATACTTCAACATGGAATCGCCCATGATCGCTGTCACTCGCTGATCAGGCCCATTCGGTTGTGACGAGGAAGGTGGTGTGACTTCTTTCTCTTTTGTCTCTTATGATCTACCTTTGTTCTTCATATTATTTGCTTTTCTTTGTTTAGACTTCGACTTTGCTTCGACCAGCTCCCAAGCGGCATCCTCTGTATTTTGATGAGCATATTTATTTGATAAAGCAGTTTGAGAATGAGAGTGGCAGCATAATGCTGATGTGGACCTGCTAGAAGTAAAATCTAATACAATATATTATTTACAATAACTAAACGTAATAGTGATATAATTACTAGTTACAATCCTAGGATAGCCATAAGTAATAATACAATTGTATGTGCAATTGTAAAATTCATTAATAATTGGGTGCTAACCAATCCAAACGCAGCATTCGAGTCACATGATACCTCTGTATATCCCCATACAGTCTCGGTAACTAAAAGCACGGGGAGGGTTTGAATAGACAGCAGGGAAAGGCTGGGGTTGATGAATAGGACGTTTGCATGATGGTGTCACATACTACAACTACCAGAACTCTTTGCGCGGATTCTTTTGTTCCTCTAATTTGGACCATTGTCTTGGAATTCTCAAAGGAGTTAATAAATTTGAATGAGAAAAAGAATTTGAAAAGGATTCTGGTAGTCGTAGTAAAATGACGCCATAATGAGAATGTCCTATTAATACATAACTGTAATTAGATTAATTAGTATTGTGTAATTTAACCTGATTACAATTCGGTAACAATTTGATATAAGTATTCCAAGTTTAATTTCTATTATATTTATTTTACAGTATTTAATACAGCAACAGCAAATGTGCGTGTAAACAGTATTTTTAAGGCGAGAACATCTTCTTAGAATCAACCATAAAATCAATAGTGCAATTTTTAAACACTGAAATTTGGCATTGGTAGGTTTGCTAAAACGTCGTCTGACAAATCAAATAAATCATCGCCAGTAGGTAATCCCTGCCCTCTTTTTACTTCTGCGGAGTAACTGCAGAATACTCTGCATGCCACTTCAGGAATGTATACTAATAATAATTATTTTCCATTTGCTTTCCCCCAGTTGTTTCCTTACGAAGCTTACCCAACCATTTTAAAAAACCTTAACCACACTCCTGAAGTGGCAGGGTATTCTGCAGGTAAGCCCACTCCAACTCCACTTGAAAGTGCTAATGATTTGTACAAACCGTTACCTCTCGTGGCTAATGAAAACTAACTGCATTCATATCGTTGCCGATCAATTAAAGAAAGAACAATTTGTTAAGGGGGTGCTTACAGTTGAATGCGCTTTCTCATTGGGATTGTATTATTTTAAATTCGCTTCATTTAAGTTGCAGTTGAAGGTTCGCTTAGTTTATTAGAATTTCTCTTGATTTTTTCATGGCTTTCATAAGGAAAAATTGGGGGAGGGGGATTTATAACATCTACGATATAACGCGCGCTCTGATTGGTTGCCTAGCCATGAGGAAAAAACGGATTGTGCTGATTGTGCACGCTCTGACGGCACAACCCGGGGATTTTTATTCACAATTTTTACCAAAACTTTGAGCTCTTTGAAAAATACACGAGCGTATTGTATATACGTTTGATACGAATGCGACGTGACCTTCCGATATCCCTCTCAAAATTGGAGGGATGTAGTTGTGCTGGGAAGAGTGTGTTTTCAGTTTTCTGAGCACTTCCGTTGACGGGCTTACGTGTGTACAAAGTTTCGTAAATACAGAAGAGGAATTAATTGTTTAGCCTGATAGGATAAGGTTAAGTATTGCTACATATGGGCGAAACTCTCCTGTCATTCAAATTGGCTATCAGCCGACTAGTACGCTAACTAGAATTTAACTGATTGTGCGTGTGTATAAAACCGTGATCTGACTGTGTGCGTAATAATAGCGATGGACAGTCATCTAGTTTTGAACCAGAGTAAAACCAAGGGTTTGCTCTTTGGAACAAGACAGAAATTAGACAACACCGCAGATTTCGTTCTTCAACTTCAAGGCAAAAGAATTGAAAGACTATCCAAGTTTAATTACCTAGGTGTTATACTTGATGAACAGCTTGTATGGAAAGAACATACTGACATTATTTGCTCTAAAGTAAATAAGTGCTTGGGCCTGTTATCACGCATACGATCTTGTCTTACTGTCCGCCGGCTGTAACAACAACATGCAGCGGTTGCAAAACCGAGCTGCCCGTATCATTCTCAGGCGTGATTCTTCTAGAGACGCTTTTAATATTTTACATTGGGCTAACTTAGAAACAAATCGTAAAATACACAAATGTGTTCTTGTTTTTAAATGTTTACATAACCAAGTTCCACCATACTTAGGTAATTATTTCACTAGAAATTCCGGCTTTCGTACTTACAATACAAGAAGAAAATCTGACCTCCATCTACCTACACCGAAACTTAGCCTTGGAAAACGTACGTTTAGATTTTATGGATCAATACTTTTTAACTCACTTCCTGTTAATATTAAGGGGCCATTTACATATTTCGTTGCTATGCAACACCGTTGCTATGCTTGCAGCAGCAGATGCGATTTTTACTTCCGGTTTTTGCCAGCCTGAGAAAACCACAGGGAGTCCCTAACCGATACTAGAATATTGGAAGATTAGTTTTGATGCGTGTGGGTTACCTGTGGTTTCTTTGCCGCGCGAGAGTGGTAGTGAATTTATCGTTGTCTGTTTGTTTTTATCCCAAAATTGTTCATTCGCAGCCTAAAATTCGGAGAATAAAGTTATCTGGCTGTAAAATGAACCAGCTAAATGTGTAGCTTATTTATTATTCTGTAGTTTGCATTAGTTTTAAGACACCGGATAATGTTTTGAGCGAGATTTAAGCGTTTGAGTTCACCGATAGCTGTTTGCTGATTTTCGCTATTGATCCAAAAATTGTACTTTCTCATCCAAAAAATGGACAATAAAGTTATCTAGCTGTAAAACAAGCCCGCTGAATGTGTAGCTATTATTCTGTAGCCTGTATTAGTTTGAAGACATTGGAGAATGTTTTGAACGAGATTTAAGCGTTTGAGTTCACGGACACCTGTTCGCTCATTTTCACTACTCGGTATAAGTGACATATGTTTTATACAATAGTCAAGGGCACCCAACGAAGTTTTCGGTTAAAAAGCTGTTCGGGAGAGTAAGTTAGCCTAAAACTTTCGGATTTCAAAAAATTGCCCTAGGAAATTGTTTTCTGAAATACTGGCTTGGAAATTTGTTTTCAATCCATAGAAAATTATAGAAGAAAAGGGAGAAAGAGGTTTCCCCTAAAATATTCGTACGTATTCGTCTGATCAATAGAGTCAGAACGATCCGGAAAAAACATTGGTTAGAATAAAAAAAAACATTATCACAAATCATTTAGTGAAGCGGCCACCTAAAGTTTTCGAGAACACATTTTCATTCCCTAAGAAATTCTGACATCATTGCATACAGAAGAGGACATTTGCTATTGGTCATCGCTTTGAAGTAAATGCGATTTCATTTGAGAGAGAGAACAACTTCAGTCGCATTACAAGTTTATAATGTGGCTTACCTGTTGATACCAGAACTATACGATGCAGAATTCTCTGCTTTCGTTTGAACGCTCCAAATTCTCTCCTACTGCAGCTCCTGCCATACCAAAGGTCACACAAGAAAAATAGTACGAAATCATGACGAAATGGAACTTTAACAGTGAGAAACCTCTATGTTCTATACACCAGAACACTGCAAATTTATTCTTCTATCTGAATTCAGCGGTAGGTAGTCAGTTCAGACATACGTATTCAAGCTAAACCCAGTTTTCCTCTGCTTGGTAGTTCCTAAACCAGTAACGCCTTGTAAAAAATCACTTTACTCGCGAAAGCAAATTCAAATTTGTACGGTCGAAATCTTAATATAATCACTCCAAACAGTTACCAGTTGCAGATTAGATGTTACTTAATCCATGTATTTTTGAGTGAAATGACTGGGCCGATACCGGAAGTGAGTCACCGGTTATCGATATGTAGGCTTTTGTACGCAATGACTTTGATATGATATTTTTAATAAGTAATCATACGGTTTTCTAATGACTTTGATATGATATTTTTAATAAGTAATCATACGGTTTTCTCGTTCAATTTGGTATTAATTTTCACTCGTGTGTTTTTCAAAGAGCTCAAATTGCACTCGCCGTGCAGGGTCGTGCAATTTTGATACTCTTTGAAAAACGTACTCGTGCAAATGAATCCCAAATTGCACTCGAAACCGTATGATTACCTATACAAATTGCATTCCACAGTTCAATTACCATTATAAACTCTATGGTGCTACAGTATGACATTTGTACAAATTTTGCGACTTTCGACTAACTTCAAGGCTCCCCAGTGACTAACGAAGTTGGACCACAGGCAGCCCAAGCTCAAGTTACGAAAATATAACTTTATAAGGGTTTGTATGGGAGCTTAACGAACTCCGTTTACTATCCAGAAATACTGTATTTTATTTGAGAGAAACATGACACAAGACATCACAGTGGCAAGGTAAGTCATTTTTATTCAAACTTTTTACAGTATATTTCTGGCTAGTAAACGGAGTTCGTTACGCTCCCATACAAGCCCTTATAAAGTTATATTTTCGTAACTTGAGCTTGGGCTGCCTGTGGTTGGACACCAAGCGCCAACCGACACGAGAGCCTCGTTATGGTCAATGTGATATAAAGTGGTAAGCTGTAGTGCTAAGTGTGCACGCCCTACGAAGGAAAGAGAAGAATCTTTAAATCTTATAAAAACGCACCAATACCCACGATTGCTCTCATCTGACTTCATAGCTCAGTTGGCAGAGCGCCAGACATGTAACCTGGAGGTCGTTGGGTTCGAGTCCCATGACCATTCATATGGAAAGCATCTTGCTCGATTGAGGCAAAATAAAAGAGTTTATTTGGAAATCGTCATGGCAACTAGAAAACAAGCGCGAAAGTTTCACTTGTTTCGGTTGGTGGTGAAGAGATTTGCTTTTACCTTTCTCGACACGAGCTTTGTATGTTTGTAGTAAATGTTTGTCGGACACAAAACATATGTACGATTGACTGTAAAGCCACTTGCGATACTGAATAATGCTTCACTTATTACACACAAAGATAGTAATGCGTGGTGAATAAAATTTACAACTTCGTCTCGCTTCGTAATTTGTTTAGTTTACTATCAAAAAATGATCGCATGAACCGTTAGCCTCGCTCTATTCTGTATTCTCTTACTATGTTGTAAGTGTTTTCAAATTTCACTCGCGTAAATTAAGATTCGTGCAATTTCGAAAATGTTCAGTTTGTAAAAATCACACGTGTCCATTGTTCCTGGTTAATACTTTAAAAAAATCGTATGCATGCTATTTCCCTGCTAATGACTGTCCCTATAAAACAAAGCCCAATCTGATAATTAATCGGCCGCTTCTTGTTCAAATCAACAGCTGAAGTATCATTTCATAGATGGCCTGCCTCAAAGTGTTGTGCTTTGCAAGTCTGTTTGCTGTCTCATTCGCTGGCTATCCAAGACAACTCCGCTACGATTCTGATGAGGTAAATTAGATGTTAATTTAGTTTGGTGTATAACAACAGACTTGATCAGTGGGGCTCCGTTCGGCCCGCGAATAGAGGCGGCTGTTTTCGCAGGCTATGAATATCATTGTACGTATTCAGTTGAACGGAAGCTTTTCCAAACCATCAAGGTGGCTTTTACCACATTTTATCCATCACTAGGAAACTAATTAACCGTGAATCCACTCTCTAAAGTTGATGTCCCTACACAAGATTATTATTATTATCGTGGCATTTTAACGTTATTGCCAGAGCTCTTGATAGAGTATACAGAGTATACCACACTTTCTGTAAGCTTAAGGATGACGTAGAGCAAACACATACTGAGTCAAGATTCAAGATTCAAGATTCATTTATTTGCACATAATTATAACCATTGGTCCTTATCTTACACTAACATATAAATATACATATATAAAGAAATAAGTGGGAAAAAAGAATAGGTACGTTTAGAAAAAATGTGCGTAGTGGCCAAAGTGGCAATGGCTTTCGATTTGGCCACTACATTGATAAAACTAAATGAGGAGAGTAGTATAGGAGGCACCGAATTAGCCTCCTTTTTGTGGTGGTTTCTCATTAACGTGTGGTGCTTTGTGGTGGTATCTCATTAACGTGTGGTGGTAGGTATGACGTCACGGTTCTATTGTTTGAAGCTCGTGAATAAAGTGGTGCGCTATGCTAATTTTTAAGGCGCTCATGAATAAAGTGCGGTGGTTTCTCATTATCTATTGTCTTAGACTCATGAATAAAGTGCGGTGGTTTCTCATTATCTATTGTATTTCCGCATGAATAAAGTGCAGCGCGCTCATGAATATCTATTGTTCCTTTGGATGAGGTCATCGATCTATTCGGGCATGTTTGGGCAAAGCCTATTGTTTGGAGCGGACATAAAGCCAGAACCGGAGGAGCGATCAGGGCATCGGCTGGAGTGTTCGAATCTCGGCCTGTCGCTATCTTTATTTGATCATCTGTTCAGACTCCGTTCAGTGCATCTTTATTAGCTCGCGTATTTTTATTCAACTCTGACATGGAAGGCGTTCAAGGAAAAACGATCACCGTAGATGAAGTAGAACACGTCGAAAGAAACAGAGCATTTCACAGGATATCAAGTATTATACATTTGGTGTATGCTGCACTCTGTCAAGAACCAATCTGTGTCGAGAGAGAAAGACAATGTTATGGCTGTGAAACAAATCACCCAAGTCAAAGACAACACGATTGCTTGATGTTATCCGAAGAGGAATCGTGGAATTTGTTCTACGACAATGCAAAAAACGAAGTCAAACCAGAGAGAGTGTGGGAGATTGTGAACGCTGTTTGCTACATGTTGAACATTGAAATTCATCGCTCATGGAAAGTTTACCTATCTGAACTTTACAAGTTACCCTGGACCACAGTGTATCTTCTAAATATTCAGTTCAGTAACAACGGCTCTTCTATCATTGATCAAGTGCTTGAAGTAGTGAGACGTGAAATACATCCACTGAATGACAATGAACAACACGGCTTTGCCTCAAGATATTCTGTGTCTGTTCCAGAACAATGTTTTAGAAAATACGAAGAACTTATGCAGATAGATTCACTTTGTAATGCGTTTTCTGAACAGATTTTTAGAAAAGACGATTGTCTTTGTAATTACTTTAACTTTTAAATCAATAAAGTTCACTTGTGTTTAGTTGAACAGGTTTGGGCAAGTCTTTGTTATGAACAACAATACACTGTTGTTTCGGTAATCTGCTCTATATTAACCCAACGATATTTTTGATATCATTCACAAATTTTGAACCTACAGAACTCCTAAAATGACTTTATTATTTTCCTTACAGCTATTACCTTCACTATCATTCGTAACGTAATTCTGAGATCAGAATATTTATAAACCTTTACAGTAAACCCACAATGACTCATAAGAGCAACTTTGCTATTGTCCTTAGGGATTAACGATAACTGAAGGGCCATTAGTACAGTTTGATAGAAACAATAGTCCTATTGTTTTGAGGAAAACTCTTGAGATGCAAATTCTTCTGTAAAACTGAACTAAATTACCATACGAATAAAAACAAAGCACCAGATAAATTAAACAAAATTTATTCAATCTCAAAAAACACCAATTTACAGTTCGTTTTCCTTATAGTCGCGGAGTTGATAACTTTCTTATTTCTCAGTTCTTGGGTTGATATAATGTACCGTGTTACAAGATTACACTGATTTATGTTTCATTGATTTTTTTCTTGTTGACAAATGCTGCTTACTGATTGCTTATATTAAAACGATGACAAGAGGAAGAATATTTTTAAAGACATTTATTAATAGAAATCGACTTAATAAAACTTATTTCTAAAAGGTACAAATGTATTGTTCATCACGGGAACACTCTGTTCCGGAATAGGTTGTTTTTGGAATTGTTTATTCAACAAGCATTTTCGGTGGTGAATTGCAGCCTCGGTCGCTTCTTTCCATCCATAATCTTCCATGTTCATCAAGTTTTGTTTTGTTTCCAAGATTTTTCGGAAATCAGGATCTTTTCTTAAGCTGTGAATTTTGAAAAAAATAATAAGAGGGATAAACGAAAAAAAAGCGGGACAAGAGGCGACAAAAGGGATGAAAGGGCCTACTGACAAGAGACGTGTCCACATTCGGATATAGTTATCTCCGTTTATCCTTTTCATCCCTTTTGACGCCTCTTGTCCCCCTTATTTCTTTTTTTATCCCTTTTTTTTATTTCAAAACGGAAAAAAGAGGGACGAAAGGCGACAAAAGGGATGAAAGGAGATAAAAGGGACGATCAAATAGATTTGTGCTATTTGATACTAACTTTCAATGAGTGAACATGGAAAGTCGGACTTTGAAAAACTGCCCTGTACCTAATTGTGGATCAAAGTATATTGTTAAATTATCCAACCACTTGGCACAAGTCCATAGGTTATCAACTCAAGAACGGAAACCATATTTACAAGAAGGGAAACTTCAAAAAAGAATGTTTTTGTTGAGGAATGTAAATCCAGTTGTTGATAATGGCAAATATTGTTGGTTAGGAATCCTGCTTATAATGTTGGTCTAACTGAGAGACCTTAGCTAAATCAGCTAATCGACATTTGTTAAACTTAATGACCACGCCAATTTGTTTTCTATAAAGTTGGAAATCAAAGCCAGTAACGCTTTGGTTCCTACCTATAGAAAAGACCAAAGAGAAGTGTTGTTCGAAGATATGAAATGGATTCACAGCTTAAGGGTGCGTTTTCACAGGAAAAAGAGCCAATAGCATAAAAAATACTTTATTTTCGAGATGTAGTTTGGACTGTAGATACCTCCTAAAGCACTTAAGGCATATTCAAGCAAAATCGTATATGGGGAGGCTCATTGCCGCAGAACAATGGATTCCACTACAGTTCTTATCTGGACCATTATTTAAATCTAACATTCTATCTATCATTATATCTATTGGTCCAACTAACCACTTTAAGATATTAATACATATCACTCGAACGTAAAATATATAGCCGTGATAGACTTCGGTGAGCATACTTGTCCAATACTCTGACAAATGTATGCATAGCATTGTTTTGTATTTTATTGTATTGCTTCGTTCTACTATTGTATTGTATTGTTAAGCTATTGTTATGTCGATATAATACAATAAAATTCTATACATAAATTTGTCAGAGTATTGGACAACCCTCTCGGTTAGGGGAGCAAGGCAGAACTTTAAAGGCGTGATCTTACAGGACCTATGAATGAATTTCACGCACGCCTCATCCCGCCGTTCATATAGCTTAGCAATATCAGCCTGACTAAGGGCATCATGGTACTCTGAATTTGGAAATATAATAATTGATGTCCTATTCCCTAATGTCATATTTCCTAATTACACATTCCCTAATATTCTATTCCCTAATTTCCTATTCCCTAATGTCCTATTCGGACCTATTCCCTAATATCCTATTCAATAATTTTCAATAATGGATGGTGGTGGTGGGTGGTGGTGGATTTAGTTAGTGGTGGGTGGTGGTGGTAGTTAGTGGTGGTGGTGGTCTTAGTTAGTGGTGGGGGGTGGTGGTAGTTAGTGGTGGGTGGTGGTGGTAGTTAGTGGTGGGTGGTGGTGGTAGTTAGTGGTGGGTGGTGGTTGTTTTAGTTAGTAGTGGGTGGTGGTAGTTAGTGGTGGGTGGTGGTGGTAGTTAGTGGTGGGTGGTGGTGGTAGTTAGTGGTGGGTGATGGTGGTAGTTAGTAGTAGGTAGTAGTTAGTAGCAGTATAGAAGTAGAAGTAATGTATAGTAGTATAGCAGTAGTATTGAGCAGCAGCACTAGCAGTAGTACTGAGCTGCAGTAGTAGTAGTAGTAATATCATTATTATCGTAAAACGGGCGAGCCTTGTTGTCCCAGTAGAACAGTAGAAATTATATATTTTATTAATGGCTATACATCACCCAGCTTGATTAGCTTTTAAGTTATTTTGGGTGACAATTACCGTCTATCTGTTTTGTATTGTTCATTCTTATAATTATTGTAATTTATAATCCAAGGTAATGAAGTTGTTGTTGTAGAATGTCAGAAACTCTAAAAGCATAATGGCTGAAACAACAAGTGAGTTTTAGATACATTTAGATAAGTATGTTCTATATGTTTGACTCTTTAAGGATCTCAAAGAACACTTTACATTGGATGGCTTGGACGCAGTAAGGGAATTCGCCTCTCAGTACACAGACCTGAACAAACCGGCTGTCAAGTTCGCCATTTTCAAGATTGAAAGTAAATCAGGAAGAGATGTTGTTGTACCGGACATGGTCAGCGGTAAGATCGAAACCGAAACCAAGGAACAGGACAAGAAGTGGTACGAGAGAATGCTCACTAATCTTACTGATACCGAACCTCGTTATGTTGTTTTCAAGACCAGTATGATTAAAGTGGGTTATCCTTTCAAGTTCCTCTCCGTTACCAACTGGTAAGTGAAAAAGACATTCAAGTTAACTGGTAGTTTCTGTAAAAATTAGTCGAAAGTCGCTGGCGTTTGTAAGCGCACCGCGGGTTTCAAGAGAAGTCAGTCTTCTAATTTCATTTAGTAGAGCCGGCGATCGATTCCACGTCGTTGTTTTGTCTTGAAAAACTCTTATAAGAACAATATTTTTCGATCCAAATGGTTCTGCACTTTGTCGGATAAGGCTTTATCCTTTGTGTAGACGTTTTCTGTTTGTGGAACTATGGAAAAAATTGGGATTCAGGCCGCCTAATTAAGTAAAATTATTATAGTCAAAGTGAAGAGTAATACCGACTGTATATTTTTTTAAGTTTAGAGTTTTAGAATTTGAACGTGTATCTTCAATAATAAGTTAGAAGAGCTAATACTTCACACTGAAACATTCCTATGACTAATATTGTATCTTCCAAATAGGTTATTTTTCACTTTAATTTGCTGCTGAATAAATATTCGCGCCAACTCGTATTTACCGCCCTACCCAGTAACCATAGCAACGTAGGCATCGACCAATCAGAACGATGGTATCACTGTTATGCCTGTTATTGACTCTGTTATTATATTTTTTCAAGGTTGCCATTAACTGCATGCAACATTGTTAGGGATCGGTATGACAGAAACTGGGACGAATTCAAGAAGATCTTCAGAGAAAAGATCGACGTCGTTCTGATTTACATCGCAAAAGATCGCGAAGACATAGTTTATGAGTGAGACCAAGAAATACTGAAGTGACGCAACGGCGTGGAAAAGGAAAAGGAAAATATTAACTGGTATCCCGCAGAGAAAACGCAAGTCATTTATATAGAACCAGTTGAAACGTTGAACCTAAGTTCCTTTTTGGGTCGACCGTTTCCTCGGGCTACGGTTCGGACGAATTTTAACCGGTAAAAAAAAATTCCGCAACAGTTGTTTTTACACCATCTGTACCGGGATAATTCAACACCAGCACAGGTACGGAACTAGACGAGGTAGTCTAAAATTAGTCCGGTAGAGTACGGACTACGGTCATGGGACACTGTTTTGGAATGCACCGTTACACAACAATCACTCCAACTGCACAAAAGGTCTGTACAGTAATAATGGACGTTTCATGGGATACTCCTTTAGCAGCACTGTCGAGCATATCAACATTACGCCATTCAATATTTATCGAAAGCAATATTTAAACATTCCAGTTCAGCAAAGCTGGTTTGAATTGAGTCCTATGTAAATACAAATTAATGCATTGTCGTTGATATGTGCAAACTTAAGCTTAGGCTAGTTTTCAAGGTTTTTCGATGAGAAGCCAAATATATAGACCAGTATACAGTCCATGCCCAGTTGGTCAAGTCTTTTGTTTCAGGTTGCGGGCCACCATTGTTTAACATCTGTATACCCGCCAAATAAACCAACGCGTTCTCGAGGTTTAAAGTAATGATTATCATTAATTCTCAAATTGCTTTAAAGTAATGCTAATCATTCCTTTAAGGTAAATCCTAACCCGAACCACAAGACTAATCCTAACCAATCGACGAGTTCACGGGTAAACGACGGGTTCTCACTCACCTAGAGCTAGGGTTTACAGGTAAACAAGAATAGAACGTGAAGAAGAGAAAAATATTTTTTCAAGCGCTCCTACTACGGTTCGAACTCATAACCCTTTGCGTGTAGTGCAGATGGCATGACCACTACACTAAGCAGGTCAACCGTCATTCGGAATGCGACTATTGTTTATCTTCATCCTTGACTGGTTTTAAGAGTAATGATTATAGTTACCTTAAAGCGATTTGACAAGTAATAATAATCATTACTTTAAGTTCGAGATCGTGTTGAATAAACAAAGATTTGTATAACTGCGCACGAACCGTAAACATTACAAATTTAAATTAGCAATTCTCTTGCATCATTAATGGCTGGATTTCACAAGAAGAGCACAAGGAGCCTTACGTGAAAATCGGAGATGTAAGCTTGACGGAAACATAAGCAGAAGGAACGGAAGGATTCCTACTTCTTACGTCTCCGCGTCAGCTTCCGTAGCTTCTGTTCCAGTGAAAACTTGTTAAACGTAAACAGAAGCGGAAGCAGAATAATTTAGCCAATCAGAATGCTCATTCCCAGGCCCTTAGCAATGTAAATATAGCATGTAAGCGAGGTTTTCGCTTCTGAACGGAGCTCCTGCTTCCATCGTGTTGATTTTCACTAGAACATAAGTTTCTTATGCTTATGCTTAGCTTCCGTTTCTGTTTCCGACACTAGCGGAAATTAAAAAATCGATGACATGTTTTATACAATAGTAACACATAAAAGGAAATTACGAAATAGGTTTGAAAAGATTGTGCAGATACGAATAACAGCCGACAATAAAGGTCAAACTGTGAAATAGAATGAATAGAATGAATAGACGTGATGAAATGTAATTTCTCGGTTTGACCTTTATTGTCGGCTGTTATTCGTATCTGCACAATCTTTTCAAACCTATTTCGTAATTTCCTTTTATGTGTTACTATTGTAATCGATTTTGTAATTTCCGCTCATAGTTACGTAATTAACAATTTATATAAGCCTTGTATCTAGTTTAGCGACCACTCGTTTATATATATATATATCGTTTTCCATAATCTCCGGGTTGACATCCATTTCTTCGTAAAGTTATTGTGTTTAGGCACGTTTTCTTACTTCCCGCTCCTATTTTTGGCTCGTCTATTTGTAGATTTTGACCGAAACTTAACGCAGCCTCGTTTCCATGCTGTCCTATAAATTCAAAATGGCAGCAGGATAGAATTTTCTGAAGTCAGGATTATTAGAAAATTCTCACTGGTAAGTATTAAAGTAGCTCTAAAATAATTATTAGAACTCATTTTAAAGATGTCCATTAACTCAAGTTTCAAAAACGACCTTAAAAAGCTAGCTGACAAACTGAAGGCAGGGAGATCTGGTTTCCATTCGTAAGTTTGGTCAAATTTGATTCATTCGAAGAGCAATATGTCTTAATGCATATTTAATTTAGCTCATAGGTACATGTAGTTATCAAAAGCTTATTTTACTATATCCCTACATGTTTGTATATATGATAGCAATAATAGATCATGTGTGTTACGATTTTCGCGTAATTTGCTCCTCTATTGGAACTGTAAGTAAGAACTAGATTCAGCTGGTCAACCCAGCCATTATAATGTCAAATTAAAAATTTTGAATGTGAATGAAATTTTTGCTAAGGTCCTAAGTCATGAACAAATAGATCATTTGAGTGCAAACGTGTATTGTGTGTAAATAAGGCAAGCAATTAAGAAATGAATACATGCTACAAGAAATGAACCCATGAATGTATATTTAAAGATGACTGACAACTGTATTATAGAAACGATACAAACTGTTTATGCAGTTGGGATCCGAGTTAGGACCCCGAGTTAGGATGCCCTGTTAATGTGCCATCTGGATACTAGAAACTTTCTAATAAGAAGTACGGTAGTTACCCACCAGTACCTGTGAAGACATCCTTGAATGTTCAGCCAGTCCAGCGTCCTTTCGTTGGGCAAATGGAAAGTAACTGCTTTCAAAGAACAGATGATGCCTATTTATCGTCGTGTATAGTATGGATCTGGCGTGGGCATTGGTACGAATGTTTCCAACTAAGTTGTATGAAGTATAGATCGATCTCACTATGGAGGAAAGAGATCAACTGAATCTGTCCCAGGCTGGAGTGGTTTTGATGCAATGGTATTTCCCGATGTCATACATCCTACTGTGATTGGCTACTGTCCCATGATAAACGGGTCATCAACCGAATTTAGCACGGTGTACACGGTGATGAAAAGAGCGCTAGTCCCGGGCAGAGCGACATCACATTTGATCTCACCATCTATTCGAAGGCAAAGCATATCCAGTGCAAATTCCCAGAAGAGTTTTCCAATGCAGTAATTCTTATGGGTGGCTTCCATATCGCCTTGAATTTCTTTGCGCTCTTAGATAAAAATAACCTAAACTCTGGTCTAGAAGATCTCTTTATCGAATCTGGTGCATCTGGAGCTGGTAGCACAATGTCCGGCGTTAATGAGAGGAAAGTCCTACAACCGAGGAGACGTCAGAGCAGTCACAAGCTGGCAATGGAAGCACTTTTTCGTCTCATGTGGCAAGCTTTTCTCTATTGGCTGAATGCCAAAAAGCAAGAATCCCTCAAGTCAAACTTAAACGAAGAACACCTCATCGACGCGATAAAATATCGGTTTTATTTATGATATCCTCCAGTTTTACATTAATGGTTTTTTTTTACATAGCCGAAGCCAGAGGCTTATTTGGCAGTAGTGTCGGGTCAGAAGTAAATTTACAAATGTAGTCAGAAATTCTTGTTATTAGAAGGATAGATAAATTTAGCAAATTACATAGTTTCTATAAATTAGGTTTCTATTACTATAAATTTGGTTGATAGAATAAATTAAAGAATATAAATGCGAGTCAGATATTAATTAATTAAGATAATAATATTTACTTACTAATAATCCCTTAGAGAGAGAGGTAATAATTCTTTAATATAGTTTTATAATTATAGATTTTCATAGAGTTACGAAGTGCTAGTGGAATTGAATTCCATATTTTAGGACCTTGTGATCGAATTGAAAATGAGTATTTATGAAAAGTACAATGAAGATCGTATTTCTGTCTGGTATTATGATGGTGAATTGTAATATTTAGATCAAATAGTAAAGATATGGGTTGAGGTAGAACATTATTAACATGTTGAAAAACGAAGCAACATACTTGATAGTTATAAATATCAAATATAGTTAGAATATTTAACTGTTTGAATAGTGGATTAGAATGTGCGAGTGGAGGAGAGTGAGTTATAATACGAGCAACTTTTTTTGACAAAGTAATAATGGTTGTAGGTGTGACTTATAGGTTGCTGCCCAGATTAAAGTACAGTATTGTAAGTATGGCAAAACAAGTGAGCTATATAAAACAGAGAGAGTGGCTTTTCCCAAAAATTGTCGAGATTTTGATATAATTCCAATTGTTTTAGAAATTTTGGAAGTAATAGTTTGAATATGAGCAGTCCAGGATAGGTGTTGGTGAATGATAATACCTAGGAATTTAGTCTGTGGAGTCCTGTTAATTTTACACCCATTAATCTGAATATTAAGATCATCGAGATTAACTTTTTTTTTACTAGGATGGAAAAATATATATTTAGTTTTATCTGGGTGAAGAGAGAGTTTATTAGCATTAAACCATTTAAGAACTTTCTCAAGTTCTTGGTTCATAAAATTGAAAAGTGATTGAATATCATTGCCACTGGAGAATATGTTAGTATCGTCCGCAAAAAGTATAAATGATAAGGATCTCGAAGAATAGCAAATATCATTTATATAAATAAGAAAAAGAAGTGGGCCTAAGATGGATCCTTGAGGTACACCACATTTAATTAGTTTCCAATTAGATTGAATACCATCAATTTGAACACATTGATATCTATTTTTGAGGTAACTTGTAAGCCATAAATGAGCTATTCCTCGAAATCCATAAAAGGCTAATTTATCGAGTTAGTTGGCTACAGAAAGCAAGCAACATGTCCCACATAGTGCAGAAAATCTGAATTCTGACTTGCAAAACCTGATGCGTTTTTTCGAAACTTTTAGAACAGAAGAAAAGGCCAGATCACTGACGTTTGCTTTCTGGGATGACCACATTACCATGGTAATGATACTGCTCTAGTTTATCAAAGCAGAATGCACAGGGAACTGGTCCCTTCACCTTCTAGCAACCTATGCAATGATGCCTCAGTTCTATGCATTTGACAGATCAAACAGTGCCCAATGGCTTCCTGTGTACTTGACAGACATGAAAGAACTTCAGCAAAAGCATCCTGCAGTGTATGAACAGTTCATGGATGGAAACCACGCAGTGAGCCGCTCAATCCAACCATTTGCCAAAGTGTGGACTGGCATGGCACTCGAACAGTCAATTAATTTAGATTCCAAGTCTAAAGGGGGTATCATTGGGATCAGTGAAAACCCAGATGCGATTAGACGATGGTTTTTAACCAGCCACGAAAGAGCAGCTATAATGACAGCAGTCAAGCAGATGTGTGGCATTAACGAACCAGATCGAGTTGGAATCCACAAGGAAGCAGCCCCTAAAAGAATACAATGCGATGAGAAAGATGTTCAGGAATTAGTCGATTGTTTCACGTTAGGTTTGATGAAGGATCCCTTTTCAAGAGACAATGACGCTCTCTGTAAAAACGCAACTGGTTTGTACTACCTGCAGCAGTGGCCGAACAACTAGTACGAAGCACCGAATAGGTACAGGTACAGATAAATAGTTTCGTTGAGAAACGCCTAAATTATAATGGGTAAGCTTCTAATATTTTGTCAGAAAACGCAGAACAACGCCGTACTTCCTCCTACATCTGACAGCTTACGGCAACACATCAAAAGGGCAGATTATCAGACATATGTGTGGAGAAAAGCACTCGTAGCGAGACAAGAGTTGCCCTCACTTGACAGTGACGGCTGGATCGTCGAGAACAGCACGCCGTACCCTCTCCTGATGACAAAACAACCAGGCCAGCAAGCATCCTGGAACTGACAAACTGACAGTGTAAGAAGAGCGCATGCACGCAAAACTGCTCTTGTAGCAATAACGGACTTGCACTGAGGCTTGCAACTGCATGGGTGATGCTGAAAGATGCCATAATCCGAACAGGGGTATTTCGTTATGACTCAGATGCTTCGGATGTTTCATACTGCGATGATTAGGAAAGACAATCGCAGCTTACACCGTAGGTAATAAAGTGAAGACTTTTTGTAATATGCAGGTTTATTTCAGTTAGCCCATGTTCATGGTGCATACGTTTTTTCGTTTTTCTATTGTTTTAGGCGTCCTCACGAGAATCCAAAACAATCAGCTGATTAACTTACACAATAGAAAAAAGCGTGGATGCGTCCTAAGAAACCTTCCAAATGTATGCATTTTCGGCGTTTTTTTCCCTATAGGAGAACGAAATGTGTGCAAGTCATTACCTAAACAATAAAATCGATAGGTTAAAAACATATGCGTGTGGACGGGACCTTAAAACGAAACCTTTCGTGTCATTTTCCACGCGTCTGAGGGGACATGGGTGCAATAGTACATGTATTAATAAAACCGGAAGTACATTTTCCGGAAGTAAGCTTGGTGGGTCACGTGACATATTAATACTACCATTAACAGTCTAGGCGACAGAGGGCAACGTGTTTTTTTATATTTTTATTACGTTTCTGTACGATTTATTTAAAAATACAACGACTAATTCAATAAATTTATCTTAGCCTCGTTTTCATGCAGCACTTCCGGTAGCCGACCAAAACATCGCTGTAACTCGGAACTGATACCACAATCCGAGACTACAACGTACCTAGCGTTAATCAGGAGTGTTCACTCTACCAGAATCCGTTGTCAAACCTTTACTGTGGAGTGGGTTGAACGAAACCATTTTTTCCGATCCTAGCTCCCCGACTCACTCGCCAACACGAAGCCAGAATACACACTCAGCACAGAATATGATGAGCCAAGCTAAGCAATATTCAACTCTCAAGGTAAACTTTAACAAGAAACCTCTCACGGCCGAGGTTTTGGTTCGAGAAATTAAAGGCTTCCAACAATTCTCTTTATAGTTCTGTAATATAATGAGCAGACTGAAGTTTTGGAAATGAGGGTAAAGCTTTTAATTAGAGATAACCAGCATTTAAGTTAATAATCTTTAATCCAACAAATACCAATATGGACTCGTAATGGCTCATCATGTATAACACGAACAGCAGATACTCCGAAGTTACACAGAGGCACACAAATTGACCACCAATACAATTAACATGACTTCCAGAGGTTTTCTAGACAGAACAGCCGCGGAGAGAGGGCCGCGAGGCGGCGATCAGCGAGCCGCAGGGTAGAAAGAACAGTAGAGAAATATAGTGATAGCTCCTTCACAGGATGGATAGGATACAACTTATAATATGGTACAAATATAAACATACATTTGAAAAAATCATCTATTAGTACTCAGTCGGAACCTACAGTATAACAGAACAGCAGACTAAATTGTAAACGTGTGTTACATGAATAAGTAGTGTTCACAGTAAAAGGTCAACTTCTTTTATTTACACACGAGAAAAACAAAAATATTAAATTAGATATATACTAGGGCTAGGGGAGCAGAGAATGAATGTCACAGCGCTACCGGCCACGCCGGCTAAAGACTGCTAAATTCAGCTAATAATTCTTCCCTTTGGTTATTACTAAGAGGATTTCTGAACTTGTTGATCTGGAACGACCTTCAATTCATTTGCCGGCCGCAGTAGATAGCGCGAAATCTAAGAGTTAGCTTTCATGATTTGCATCAGTTGAGAAGTTCAGGATTCGGATTGATCTCATCATTGGACCAAGACGATGCGAATAATTGTAGTTAATAACTCCACGTAATTCTATAGAAGTGTAGTTTACGACTCAATTGCCAAGTTGAGTCTATATGAATCATGTTTGCATAAATTTGTGAACATATTACGTCCATGCATAGACTGTTTTCGCGAAGCGAAACTAATGTTTTGACTTAGCTTTGGGGCGTTGTGATTTTTAGTATTAGCTGTTCTGCAATTATAAGAGCATTTGCACTTCAGAATCAGAGAAGAAAAGAGTTGTATGCCCTTGCAAAACAGCGAGCCAGAACTGTACCGCAATGCACATATGCTGAGCGAAGGCCGCCGTGTTGACCGCTGGAACAAAATACACGCGATTATAGCACAATCAGCGTCTTTCAGGTGAAGCAAATGTCTCTCCTACAGTGTCGCTGGTTCTAGGTTTTCGATGCCGTTCGTTGTCTCTCTCTCAATGTTTCGGACGAAACTAACAGGAGACGGAAGCTTTCTTTCGTAGCCATATAATCGCTCCTCTCGACGAACCGTCCAAGGGCGTGAAAAATGTAGATATGAACGAAATAATATCATAAATCCAAGGGTATGAAACTAAATTACTATTCACCTAAGTTTCATTTGACCTTAGGACTATCCTGCAAATGATTCCTTTCGAGCATTAAATCTCTCGCCATCTTTTGATTACTTGACAACCCAAACAAAAATCAAACATTCGTATGGCACGCCAAATGTGACAATATTGTACAAAAATATATATTGATGTCTACTAAGAAATATACACTGAACGGAGTCTGAACAGATGATCAAATAAATATAGCACCCACACGAAGCGGATTTCAATAGATCGTTAATCCCTTAATTAATTCAATGAATAGACACACCCCCTTGCAGCGGAATAATAATGAGCTGTAGCGCATTCCAGCCTCAAAAATGCGGCGGACGCCGCATTTTAGTCATGAGCCCAAGACAATAGGATTGTGACGTCATCCGAATTAATGCATACGCCGCAGGTACGCGGGCAATTCTGGCGGCATACGCCGCAAAAAAAAACCGCTAATTCGCCTCTTTTCCTACTACTAAGGCTTTCGTGGGAAACCCTGAATAATCCAATATGGCGGATCCCTCGAACCAACCAAGCGGGCAACCAAGCGGGAATCCTATTTCTGAGCAATAGTCCCTACGCATGTAATAGAGTTCTTGAAACCGTCCATTCAATGTATTGATTTCATCATGAACCCGAAGCAACAACTCGATCAGGTCTTCGCTAATGCTTTGTTGTGCACAATGAAGGATCACAGCTCTGACAACGTAAACGTAATCATCTAGCCAGCGTTCCATATATTGATATTATCACTGTGGAGGTTTCGCTCGGCTTGACGAAAAAGCGAAGGAATCGCATGGACAAAAAACGACTCTAGATCTAGATTGTCCGCCATTTTGCTTTCGTGGAAGCTCATTAGCCACCCGCTGACATGGAAGACAGCGGGCACAGTAGCCGTATATATATTTTTCATGGCCGTATATATATTTTTCATTGCCGTATAAATATTATTTTCATAGCCGTATAATTTTTTTTTTCATATCCGTATATAGAGATTACTTAATGGGAAGTGCTGGCGTATGGTATTTACGCACGAGTTTGTTTTCACAAAACGAACGAGCGAGGTCGAGCGAGTGAGTTTTGTGAAAACGAACAATTGTGTAAATACCATACAAAAGCACTTTCCATCTTGTAATTTGTTTATTACATACATACTGAGATTTTTCTCCAATATCAAACAGGTTTTATTTAGGGGGTCCCTGACGTCCTACACCTGGTTCACCTTTAACACCCTTGACACCTGAAAGATTGGCAGATGTCAATCATTACAATATTCGTCAATAAGTTACCATAAATCCTAGAAAAGCCCCGAGTGTTGGATGTCTGATAAAAGAAGTGGTTTCATATTTCAGATCACTCTGAATAGTATAAACGTCATGCCTATTGGTGGGGCAGCCCTCGATCGAAACATTGGTTAGCACTGATGAAATTAAATAAGACATTTTGGTCCTTGTACAACTAGCAAAAATACACTTATAACCCACATGTCTAACTGAGCTGTGTGCCAATGAATGTATGACAATTTTATACAACTTTGTATGCAGCCACAATCTTGGTGTCCCTTTTTCTTAAAACTGCGATACAAATAAAGCTTAATTTTCCATCAAAATCATTGGGTTTCACTTCAAAACTCTTTGGATGCAACTTTTAAGGATTCATCAAATTTGAAAGAAGAAATTGGCACAACTACTTGGAATTTTAAGCCTTTCAATTCGTTAAACAGGCTGAGGCGATCTGTCAAGACATTTAAAAATGTTTTACTCCAGAACAAAAAACCATATCGACGTGAAATTTGCTGTGTAGACTTTTATTATCGATGCCCAGAATATATATAATGAACAGCTTTGTATGACTTATGGTTTAGATTTTAGGTTTATGATGACGTCACATAGAAATAAAAAAAATACACAACTGTTGAATAACACGGTATTAAACAGACTTATGCCATTCACTCAATCCCCAGAAATTCAAATGACAAACACATGTTCATTGATCAACCAAGAAGAAATTTGTTGTTGAAGTCAATCAAGATGGTGGCGATAACGTCACATGAACAACAGAATATGAATAACAGAAAGAAAACATTTTACACGCGAATATGAAAACAAAACGTTTTGTGAAAAAAGAAAGTTAAACTGGTGACTACAATAAAGTTGGAAAATTCGCTAATTCCGTGTAAGACCAAAATATAACCACGAAAAATGCTCTCCGCCAATCAGTGATCGTCCATGGGTTGCATCGCCACACATTTTGATCAGATTTATAAACATAGATACGTAAAACGTACATGAGGCAATTTGCAGAATTGCTCGCCCCACTCCATCGCGGCCCCAGCTGTAGCCCCAGTCCTTCGCGGCTAGGGGCATACCATCCACATGATCTAAACTGACCCACAGACAGAACCACTATGCCATGACATAGAGTAGTATAGGTGGGATTAAAATGATACCACTTTTTCTTGCACAAGAAAAGTCAAAAAGTGAATTCAGAAATCCACTTTTGACTTTTCTTGTGCAACAAAAAGTGGTATCAGTTTTAATCCCACCTATACTACTAGGGTACTAAGGGTCATCCAAATTGTCACTAGACATTCTTGCACCTAAAATCCAAACTTGAGTAACTGTTAGAGATATGATTAGCATATAGTTATATCGACGTTCTTCGCCCCGCAACATCCTTACACCTAAAATCCAAACTTGAGTAACTGTTAGAGATATCCTAACATATAGTTATACCGAAGAGAGAATGGCGAGTTCAAAGCTTTTCAACGTAGGCGATGTGGTCGAAGCATTCGAAAGGGCCAAAGAAGATGGGCAATCCCATGGATCCGTCATATCGTTCGACTGGACCCATCCTAGAAACGGACCGAACGGATGCAAGTACGTTTCCGTATTCTTCGACATTGGCGATGGACCTCATCCGGCTGTCTTTCGGTTCGAAGGGGAAAAGCACGTGGGACGGATAGCACCACACAACGAAGAAGACGTAGGCAAAAAACGTGATCGACATCCTTGCCTACAATTTCAGAAGTGGAACGACTTTGTACGTACGGAGGCCGATGGAATCACGATTAAGAAAAATGACAATGGAGAATTGGATCTTCCTTCCGACGACAAGCTAAGTCCTACTTTCAAACTAGTCGAACACCTAGATTGGGCTTTTGATTGCGAAGTAAGTAAACTTATCGAAGACAAAAAGATCTGCATGCGCAATCCACGTAAACGCAGTCCACCTGGAAAGGACGACGCCATTATCGTCCCTAATACTAGGATAGCTCCAATGATTCAAAGGTTTATTTCTATGAACTCCACTACCAATGCTGGAGGTCGACTAGCTAATCCTATAATGAGGATGAGAGCGAAATGCGACTACAATACTGGAACACCTAACGGTCAATTCTTTGACAAAAGTAAGTCGTACTCCGATGGGGACAACACTACGTACGAACCTCTCGTCGATGAGAACTCTAGCGGTCTTAACATCGACAACATAAGCAAACTCATCCTACCAGGTTCTATTCACGATGGTATTTGCAACGCCTCAAGTATTTGTGCAAGTAGTATGGGACTTTCATACCCACTAGATGTTGAGATCGACATAGTACGACAACCATCGAAGAAGAATAGATACGACCAACGAGACGTTTATTCCGCCAATACTAAGCATAGTGCCAGTGTGGACTCAGCCGCAGAAGATGAGTGAACGTAGGTAATGGAGGGCAAAAAAAAAAAAAAAAAAAAAAAAATTAAGAAAAGTCGTTGCATGACCCTTCTTCATTTTTTTTCTTTTTTTCCAAATTGTCACTAGCCATTCTCACACCTAAGAATCCAAAACTTGATAACCTATTAGAGAAATGATTACTATACTGTATATCGATATCTTCCACTATGGATAATATATCGTGCCTCCCCATAGAAATCTTAGTCAAGATCGTAGAGCGTGCAGGCCCAGAATCATTTGCAAGCATCGCAAGGACATCGAAACGCCTAAACGGTGCCGCATCTCTCGCGCGCTACAAAGACGTAGACCAAGAGTTCCGTAGACAAGTACTATGTCTTGGTTTGAGCCCTACTCGTAATGATGCTGATCGAGACGAATTGGCTAGGACTTTCGGTATTTCCGCAAGCCCCATCGACGATAGCCTTCCTCTCATCTACGCCAGCGAAAATGGTAATCTTAATATTGTTAAGTGGCTCATTAAGAACTTACGTTTCGATAAAATGGATAGATTCACCAATCATACTCTATGCGGTGCCTTAACGTATGGTCATCTTGATATCGCTAAGTGGCTCATTAAGCACTTCCAGTTCACCAAAGAGGGTACAGCCGTCGCGGTTGCTATACTAGATGCCAGTACGAATGGTCATCTTAATATCATCAAGTGGCTCATTCAACGTTTTCAGATAACCATAGAATATGAACACGTTCATCATGCTCTACTATGCGCCTGTAGAAATGGTCATTTCGATACCGCTAAATGGCTCGTTAAGTGGCTCATTAAGAACTCCCATCTCAACATAGAGGACGAAAATGCCCTACTAGATTACTATGTGAATGCTTATGCTGCCATATAGGAAGCGATTGAATCCAACTGCACCTAAAAAGTCCAAACTTGAGTAACTGTTAGAGGAATGATTAGTATGCTGTATATCGCCACCGAATGGTATTAGTATATATTCTTTATTCCACGATATTAGCTTACGTTGTCATCTTAGTACGCATTAATACCATACAGATCGAACATGTCGAAGAAGAACTCGAATGTAGACGACGCCACAATGCCTGAGACGGTAACTTGCGATTGGTTGATGAGAGGGAAGGACTCGAAATGCCCAAAGAGGATTTCGAAGACATCGAAGTTCTGTGCCCAGCACAACTCCCAAATCTCAAAAGGCTGTGCCCCATTCATACCATGCTCGAAGTGCGGTAAAGGATGTCGTACTAGTTACGGGCTTTGCTCAAGATGCGACCGTCTCATTATCAAGAAGTCCCCCCATATAAGACGCACTAAGAAGTCCAGCAAGACGCTAGAGGAAACTCCACAGCCAAGAAAGGAGGAACTTGCAGAGCCAAACGTGGTGGAACCGGAGGAGCCTGCTGAGGTAGCATTGCCCGCGGAACCAAGAGTGTTGGAACCAGAGGAAGGTCTCGGAGAGTCTCTCAGCCATGCTTTCGACGAGGTGTTGGCTGCCTTGAGGAGCGAGAAGGACGCTTAGGAATAGCCACACAAAAAAAAAAAAAAGAATGAAGAAAGTCGTTGCGTGACCCTCTTCATTTTTTTTTTTTATTTTTTTTTCCTTTCTATTAAACGGATGACATCTACAGAGTATCATGGACGAGCTCATCAGATTGTTTGGTCCTGGGACTTGTAGAAGCCTGCATATCAAACCACAATTGCATATTAACACCAGTGAAACATGTTCTGATTGTCTCTGCCCCTTGGAAATACAAGGAACGGAATTCGTGTGGGTCACATGTGGTCTAGTTTCCGAGGTCGAACCATGTGAAGAAACGAAGATCGATGTTACTACTACTCGACTGCGTATAGTAGGTCCGGACGGATTTCAGTATCAAAGTGATCTAGACCGCGCAAAACCAAAGCAAAGCGATAACACGAACCTGCAACGACGAATGCTCCTACGAGAACTACAATCGTACAACACTATTTACAAACAAAGTTATGACCTATCGTTCCCTATGAACACGTTAGGAATCGTAGCCGACGCATTTATCCAAGTAATGAAGTTTGTCTCAAGCGTAGCGATGTTAAGAAAAATATTTTAGCTGCTCTACTCTACCATGCATGCATACAATGTGGGTTCGTCCGATCTAGAGGCGAGGTTGCTCGCTTCATGCAACTAAACGACAGAAGCATCTGTAGCGGAGAGGTCTTTATACGTTCTCTGTATAACGACGATAAGATTGATGTAGACTTGGATGTCGAGCACATAGTTCCTCACATTGCAACGACTTTCCTACAACTCGATCCTCAAGGAGTACCTATGGACGTTCAACGAATAGTCTACGAGGTTGTTACTACGGCAATAGAAAACAATGTAGGACACAGATCAATACTTAAGACGAAAGTCGTTGGAGCAAGTTACGAGGTGCTACGTCGCTTAGGATCGTCTATGTCTCTTGGCGATGTCGTTAAACGATGTGACATATTTGGAAGTGCGGTCGAGCGTTTTGTCAAGGAGTTGTTTTCTTACCATTCCCACTTCGAACCAATCTACACTAAGCATGGGCTAACTAGCGATAGGACTTAGCGAAGTGGAAGTGAGAGCCATGTTCGTTTCTTTCATAGGAAACGTCGATTCTTACCCTACTAAACTGCCAAGTTTTTCTCGCATTTCCTTTTGCACTTCTTGCTTGAGTTCGGCTCGAACCCGATCCGGACTTTTTTCACCTATGGAAGTCTCGCGACGAATTTCAGACCTCATGATCTCATACTTATTTGCTTCGTTCAGGATGAGACTGTATTCAGAGTCGGATACGTTTTCATCGCGTAAGGCCTTCGATACTAGATCGCGAATCGTATTGATTTTCGCCTTTGCCAGCATAGTTGTCCTTTCATGTTTAGAAACCTTCATTCCTAACTTTCTAGCTCCAAGGGTCGTAGATGCTGAAATTAATCCACATAGCCCACCAATAACTCCAAGTGGTAGACCAATCACTATTCCAACCCCAGTCAACGCTACGCCCAATCCAGATCCAGATAAGATCACAGATAGACCTCCAGTTACCACTGCGATGCCATGAACCATTCCTTGAGAACGTGCATATTTCTTGCGCACACCTTCGTAGTGCCTTTCTTGAACTTCTATGTCCGAAAGCGTGTCTCGGATCGTTTGCAGTCTAAAGTTCTTTCCAGTGTCACTAGCAATCTGTGGATAGCTAGATACTTGGTGCTGATGGAAACGGTTGAATCGAATCGCCTTCCATTGTACGTTATACATATAACTTACTCAAGCTTCAACACGTACAGTATGGGTCGACCCTGGAAGTCTATCAGATTGCCTTTCTCATCGAGAATTGTCAGACGAAGACTGCTTTGTATCGTACCTAGAGCTTTGACAGCTAGAGGTTGTAGTGAGGCATACGTCGTTTTCACAAATCTATCGCCTCGGATATGTATTCTACTTAGGACTTTAGATTGCTTTCCATCTTGAATCGAGAATCTGGAATCCACCACGTCGCAGCAGATATACGCTATGTCGATTTCATCTTGGATGGACACTTCGTGCACACCTACTTTTAGTCGCGTAGCAATCCCATCTTTATTAATATCCATCAGTTTGCAGAGGTTTCCACTAAGTAGGATCGATTGCTTGACTTCTAGGTTCCAAGCCCTCCTATGATGGGGTTTCTCGATTTTTATGATGTCAGCACCAACTGCAGGCGCAAAGAATTGTCGAAGGCTCGCCATAGTGTGGTTTCCCTTAGGAACGTCGTACGGAAACCCTATGCCTTCGGTAGACCACCAGAAGGTAGCATTCTCTGCTAGGTTCCACCAACTATTCTCAATAGTGACTTCGACTAGTGAAACGTTCTGTATGAGAATAGGGTTGTCGAAGTAGACAGTATGGTCGGCCAATGTTGTGGTGATATATAAGAGAACCATCTTATATGTTGAAGGTATAACTATACATACGTATAGCTTCAACATGACAGATGCATGGCAACAGTTCAAGTACCTATTTCCTAATGCCGTACTTAGTTGGTTCGAATCTACTTCCGATAATGTTAATTTCATTGATCGGGGAATGTCTCATCGCGTGTTCACGGAGGAAGGTCCTCCTACTAAGACGGGAGGTGGTAAATTGATGGGGTGGCTCGGTCGCACTGGTAAGGCTCTAGATGTAGCACTTGGTGGTAAGTCAGTTTACGAGAGCGTAATATTCGCACGGGAACACGAAGGTCTTTCCAAACACAATTGGATAGAAGAAAACGATAAGATCGCAACGTTGAATGCAAATCTATTAGCGAAGTTCAAGAAAAGATACCCACATGCAGATCTTCACAAGTTCTATGCCTCTACGGAAGTGAACGGTCCAGGCAAATATTCGACGAGTATTTGGTTTCGAGATGGAGATTCTAGCTATGTCGTTTACGGCGATGATGTCTCAAAGTTATCTGCAGTCACTCAAAGACGTATCGATGATGCATTGCAGGGAATGGTTGATGGTTTCCCATCTACGTTGACACTAGATAAGAGTGCGAAATATCCTATTCGAGCAGTTCCTTTTACCGAACCGGCACAAGACATAGATCTCACCAAGTTATGGATATACGTCACACCTACGAAGAAGTTCGAAGCAGGCGTTCCAAATATATTCAAGGAGATCGTTGTAAAGCATACGACAGCAAAGGAGTCTCGTAGATGGTTATCAGGTCCGGATTTCAAATACTGGCCTCAACAACTTAATTTTGCAACGTGGTGTGCAACTTCTGGATGCGGAGTGTCGTTGTTTGACCCCACTTTCAAAACATATCCACCAGTTGTCCAAGGGTTCCTACGATTCCACGTATATTTCACGATACGAAGAATTCTACATGAACTTGGAGCTCCTCTACCTGGTAACCGTGCTTTCAAGCAACTCGACAATCTCTATAGCAAATCAGTCCTTGAGAAATTGTGCATCGAATTCGGCATATCTCGAACGCCAGACTTTCGGTGGGATGGCTTAGGAGACGTCTACGTAAACTCTCATGGAAGAATGGTGAACTATACGGAGAAGTACGCACATAATACTTCGTACTCTGCGAAGTGGCCTGGTGGTGACTTTAAGTTTCCTGAGGAGAGTCGTACGGACTATCAGTTTCCTTTATCGTACATTAGCAATAACAACGGTAAACAATACAATTGGTTTACGCCACCAATCGGTAGAGGTTTGACGAATGCTGGATTGGGTAGATTGAATCGATCTGTCGAAGCTTTCGGATATTGTATTCTAGGCGCTCAAAACGATCTTAACGAATCCATCGTAGATAGTTTCAACGTCAAAGAAAAGTTCAAGAGCTTAGTCGAAGGCGCTATTCTCGAAAACGATTTAGTGGTGAGCTATAAAAACTATCTTACTGCTATAACGACGACGCATAAGAGGCTCGATCTAGCAATAGCTATAGGTGTGCGATTGTTGCCAAGCAATCTAGTGTACTATCTTGGTAAGAAAGATGGCTATAGGAATCCAACCCCGAAAGCCACGAAAGATATGATGCTAGGCACTAACGACATCAATGCAGAAGTCAAAGGACGCCCACCTCCTCCTATGGAAGGACCATCAGATAAGAAATTAATACCACCTCTCGAGACGCACGAGAAACGAGTTCCTGTACCAAAGGCTGTCCCACAACATGAGATTAATCTCGCGGTGACATCCATTGCCGCAGCTGGAATTGCATGGACGTTGTTTCGTTAACGTCGCTTGTATTGCTCCACTACGAAGACCACTGCTGCTACGATTAACAACCAAATGTTGTTTGCTAAGACTTCAACAACGTCAGCAGCCATACTGAATATGAAACTCGCAATTGGCCCAATCATCTTAGGTAGAATCTCCTCTAACTTTTTACCTATTGCTTTTAAGGCTTTGGCAGTTGTTTTAGCGGCTGCTTTGGCAGCCTCTCCAACTCCCGATACTATCGCGGGAACTGCCTTTGTCAGATTGGAAACTATTACGCCGATCACAGTACTTACCGCAGCTACCACGCTAATTATACTGACTCCATACTTCTTGAAGATGATTCTTATACGATCCCTAAGTGGCATCCGTTCTGCCATAGCTTCTTCTATTCGTTCTAGGACTGCTTGTTCCTCCCGATCGGTTCTTATTTCATTAGTAGCATTTTCTTTCTGAGTTTCAGTAGACGTAGGGTCTTTGAGTATTTCCTCATTTCGTTCGAGCCTCTCACTCAATTGATCTTCAGCTACTATAACTTGCTCTACCATTTCTCTCCTCGGAGGTCCTAGGACTTCTTTGAGACCTTTTCCAATCCTCACATATAACTCGCCCTTCGTGGTGGTCAAGGGGATAGGTTTATTTTTGCTTCCATACTCGTGGATAGCGACTCTACCGTCAGACATGGTTGCCATCTCGAGATGGCCACCTCGAATTCCCACATCTGGATATCGTTCCCAGACGGCCTCGAACATCTCCTGTTTCACAGCGTCTGATAAGCCTTGTTCGAAGACCACGTTTCTAGCGCTGAATTTAGGAGGTTTCTCATCTTCCAGATTTTTCATGATTCTTTGATGTCTAGAAGCGTTCGATTCCGGATCCGTGATCGAATCTATGTAATCATTCATAGAAAACGAGGTTTCCTGATCCTTCGGTCTAGCACCTTCTAGGGTGTAGTTGCGTCTGGTTTTCATTGGGACCATTTCTCCTGACTCTTCTGTAAACGTCATCGCTTTCCACTCCTCCACATCGATAGCATCGTCATCATCGTAATCCTTTCCTCTTTCAGCTTCATCAGTTCTTTCCTCATACCTCCCATCAAAGGCCATGTTAGACATAACTATATATATAGTTATATTCAACATGATCTCATCAAAGTTGGATCCCACGCAAGCACGAAGAGAGCCTCATGCACTCAAGGCTCCACGAGACTTGTATAGGAAAACTTTCACTCGATCATCTGCCAATCCAGGTGAGACTCTATACGTAGAAGTCCCAAAGCTAGAAGAAGGCGTAGTACTAGTACCTGGTAGCTTAGCGCTATTGGGCGACATCGTACTATCTGGTGGACATGCGAATAACAGAGTCGTTTCGAACGTTGGACGCTGCTTGGTCATGCGTAGAATCTGTAGGATGGGAGCTGAAACAGTAGAAGACCTTGTCAGGCCAGACCTCCTACAAACGTACTCCGATGTATACCTATCTACGCAGGAGAGAGAGTCTAGAGTACAACAAGGCATTCAATCAGAGAACGTAAACAAGCTACGATCGAAAGCTGGTGACGCAAGTACTTCGTCTGCTGCAGACAACGCGCTCCTAGCTGCATGTGGTTCCAAGTATAGGATTCCATTAGATGTTGACATTCTGACACAACATGGAGTTCTATATCCATATGCCTTAGAAAATACCATTACATTCGAGTTGACTCTAGCGCCTGCCAACGAGGTCGTAATTGGATCGGATACGACGAAGATAGGTACGTACCAACTTACCAACATCCAACTAGAATACGAAGCAATCAGGGACGGAACGCTGGCTAGTAGTGCACTTCACAAATACGAAATAGGTACTGCATTCCTATACAACTACGCTGTTCACTTCAAGACAGTAGATATCGCTAAAACATCCGATACTTTGATATCTCAAAACGTTAATGTTCCACGACGATCCTTTGCTGGACTACTTCTACTATTCATAGATCCACCTACCATTGGCACGCGAGATAGCGAATCATTCTCGAATCCAGATATCTTGAAGGTAGAAGTAGATGTCAACGGGATTCCCAACAGACTCTTTCCAAGCGGCATGCTTCCCCTAGATTTCTGGGAGGCTGCAAAAGGCTGGTTTGGTACACCCAATACTTCCATGACTCCAAAGAAGTTCTTTGAAAATAGATTCGCTATCCTAATCGATTGTCGCACAGCGAAAGATTCCACCGTTCATGGTGATGGCTTGACACAAACCGGCAGTGGAAAGGACATCGACATTCGCATACATAGAACTGCGAGGGGAAGTGGAAATGTGAAAATGCACATCTATGTCCTTGCGGATGCTCAGGTCACGATATTGAACAGATCTCTGCAGAGTATATTATACTGATGGATTCTCTCGTAGAGCACGTACCGTTCAACGCACTCATAGTCGGTCCAACGAATTGTGGGAAGACTGCGTTCCTCATAGAACAACTTCGTGGATCATTTCGTGGTAAGTTCGATTACATAGTACTGATCTGTCCTACGTATGCCCACAACAAAACTTATCGTGGATTTGCAAATCGAGATCCTCGTTTCTTCGTCATGTCACCACCGCAGGATGCCATCAATGCCACGCTACGAGTTTGTTCCACCTTTTGGGCAGGAACCAATACTCTTTTGATACTCGACGATTGCGCTGCATCGAAGGATGTAAAGCTGAGAACCGATAAGCTCGTGGAGATGGCCTTTTCCGCTCGTCACATAGGCATTTCTATTTGGGTGTTAACTCAACAGTATAAAAGCATATGCAAACCTTTTCGAGAAAACGTGGCGGTGGTCGTGGCCTTTCATACAGCGTCAGCTCTTGATGCCAAAGAACTATTTGAGGACTACGGTGGTGGGTTGAAGGTGGATGAGAGGAAAACGTTGACCTCGGAGCTCAAGGCCCACAAGTTCGCTCGCATGTGCTTCTGTCTCCGCCATCCTTTCGAGGTAGTGTTAGAGCTCCCAGCACCTACAACATATTACCATGGATAAAGAAATACTCGAGATATTCGGTGAGGATGTAACAGGCCCACCACCAACCAACCTAGACGTCGTGTCAGACAATCGCGAATCACTTTCGATCTTAGCTGCAACAGGCGTAACGAAAGAATACCTAGGTAAGAACTTTTCCCTAGGAGACATCTCTAGACTTCCTGAGAAAGAAGTAGACAAGTTGTATAGGAGGTATCAGGCCGTTCTAGCTCAGCAAGTAACGAAAGGCTTAGTCGACGGCGTGACGCGTCTAGCCACCCGTCTAGTTGCCTACCTAGTACCAATAGATTCTCAAGAAGCCCTCCTAAAGGACCTACAAGAAGACCCTCTAGTCCGCAACGAAATCAGTGCTGCGACTGGCCTACTATCGCTTAAGGCAGGTCGCCTTGTAGCTCTAGCTAGCGTCCTATTCCACATATCTGGCCACGTAGTCATTCCTGGTACAACTGTTGAACCTCCACATATACCTACTATATCGAATCAAGATGGAAGGACAGATAACTGCGAATCCTCCGACGACTGTACCAACTAAGGTAGAAGATCCAAAGTGCGCTGCGGCTGGAAAAGAACTACGCAAAGAGAAAGGTTGGTTCGAAAGCGCACCTACTAATGCTGTCTTCGCAGTCATCGACGCAGGCGACATACTGGTCGACATGAGCGCTTTCTTAGTTGGCACAGGCGCCTTATTGTTTTGTACAGGCGCTTTATTGGTTGGTATAGGCGACATACTGATCGAAGCGTTCATTCCTGGTACAACTGTTGAACCTCCACATGTACCTACTATATCGAATCAAGATGGAAGGACAGACGGATCAGATAACTGCGAATCCTCCGACGACTGCACCAACTAAGGTAAAGAACCCAAAGCGCGTTGCAGCAGGAAAATTAGCTTGGGAGAAGGTCACTGCCCGTGCAAAAGAAGCTCAAAGGATGGAGATAGAACGTGAAAATGAACCGTCCAAAGAAACTGACGTAGAGAAATGTCGGTTCGAAAACCTGACTATCCTCGCAGTCATCGGTACTGGCGCTACATTGTTTGGTACGTACTTTGCATACAAGAAGTATGTAGATGGCAACACGCGAGCTGCCGCCGTTAGCACGACACGACCTGCAGCTCCGGCAAAGCTTACGATACTAGACATGGAGTAACTCTTAGAGACTAGAGACCATACTTATATATGTCGAGATGGATAAGGAATTGATGAAGACGGCAACCGATGCAGCCATAATTGTTGGACTCGCTTCTGGTATTGGGTGGATCGTAAAAAAGACTACCAAGGAATCTATGCTTAGCGATCCTTCTTCTTCCCTAGTGAATTACGCAAAGTGGACTGTCGTGATACTTGGTAGCTTATACGCGAAACAATATCTTGAGAAACAAAAGATCATACCGTAATGGGAGCAGCAATTTCTATGACAGTTTTCGGCGCTGTTTTGAATGCGACGGCATTTACTGGTGGTGGCATACTAGCTAGAATGATTGGAAAGGGTGATACAGATACGGAACGAGAGAGACACGATAGGGCCATCGAAAGACAAGAATCTGAAATGACAGCGTATAGAATCGAACGTCAAAGATTATACGACTTTGCACAAAATCAGGAAGGTCTTGAACGCGACGCATACAACATTCAAAGAGATACCAACAAAGCCTTCGTGCAATCCGATAAGTTACGTAAGGCGCTAGAACGGCTCGAAGGGATGAAAGAACCCCGCTTATCTGACTACTACCGACCCTCAAACAATCAGAAGACTGGCGAGTTTCTCTACGTTGGTGGTGGAATGCTAGGCGCTGGATACGCTATTAGTAGATGGTTATAGAAACGTACTAGGCTACTACTAGCTACTACTAAGCTACTACTAAGCTACTACTAGGTTACTACTAGGCTACTACTAAGTTACTACTAAGTTACTACTAGCTACTACTAAGCTACTACTAAGCTACTACTAAGCTACTACTAAGCTACTACTAGGTTACTACTAAAAAAAAAAAAGGGAAAAAAAGGAAAAAAGAAAGGAATGAGGCCTGGTTCTTATTCTTTTTTTTTTTCATCTGTTGAAGGTTAGAATGTATAGATGCATGATGGATTCTAAACTTGCGAATATCTTCTATGGTCCTATGGGCTATTGGAAAGGTCACTCTGCAATCGGTAAGCTATCGGTAGCAGCGAAAGCATCAGAAGACGTAGCTAGGAGTTGGTTGGAAAAGCAATCTATATGGCAAGTATATCTACCACCACCAAAACACATTCCACGACCACATTGGACTGTATCGAAACCAAATGAAGTCCACCAAGCTGATTTGATATTTCTACCACACGATCGACCTGGGCGTGGACGGAAGCTATACAAGTACGCATTGGTAGTAATCGACGTAGCTTCTCGATACAAAGAAGCCGAACCTTTGGCATCTAAAGATAGTGGTGAAGTTGCTGCTGCATTCGAACGAATCTATAAACGTAGTCCACTCGAATGGCCAAAGACGTTGCAAGTAGATCCTGGTAGAGAATTCATGGGACGTATGTCTGAAACGCTAGAACTACATGGTACGAAAGTTCAACGAGGTGAGGCTGGTAATCATAGAGCGCAAGGCTTCGTCGAACGAGCAAATAGAACTCTAGCCGAGAGATTGTTTGGGTATCAGTATGCACAAGAGATGGTACTTACTTCGGAAGGATCAGATGAGCGTAGTAGAGAATGGGTAGTTCGTTTACCAATGGTTATCAAAGCCATGAACAGTGAGGTGACTCGACTTACAGGAAAGGAGCCTTCGAATTCTGTAGTGACGCAGCAAGTAGATCTGAAGACTCCTACGTATTCGCGCACCGTTGGATTGAGAGAAGAGCGCCTACCATTCGACGTTCTAGTTCGATATCTCTATGCACCAGGAGAATTGGAAGGGGGTGAAAAACGTAGAGCTACTGATCCTGTATGGAGTTTGCAGATATACACCATTTCGCGAAGTGTAGTATCTTCGGGACAGCCTGTGCTGTACTACCTTGCGAAGCGAGAAGGGGAGAAGGACGCAGCCAAACGTGGATTCGTTCGTGAAGAGCTACAAGTTGTTCCTAGGGATACAGAACTACCACCAAAAGGAATTCTGTTTGTACCCAGACGCTAGACAGCGTACTCTATTGGCTCGGTGTGGATTCCATCGGAAAGAACGTGTCTTTTATCGTAGTAAGCCGATAGCCCAAGCTTCCGTTGTTCGTAGGTTGCCATACCTTCTGGCAATAGTCGGAAGCCTAGGTTCTTCGCCATGTCGATACTACCCTGGAGGGCTGCTTCGAATCGATCCCACGAAATGTCGTTGTGTCGTCTAGACATACCTTTGACGGAATACTTCTTGCTGCCACCCGTATCGACGTAGTAGGCTTTCGAGCATAGGGCAATGGCGCGCTGTCCTTCGAATTCGAGTTTGAAGAGTCCTGGGGTACGACTGCTCCACTTGTCCCAAGCTAGCCATTCCTTCCTATCGGCTTCGAAATCCTCACGCAGTTCCGATCGTACGACTTCATCGATGCTATTTCCAGAGATGGCAATGTAGGCGCTGTCTGTGTCCATCTGTATGTACTCGAAGTCCTCGCGGGCGATGTACTTATCGAGGAAGTCGTAGTAGAACTCGAGCATACGCAGTTTTGCGAGCTGGTACACAGCGATACCTACTTGGAAAGGGCGTTTGATTCGGATCTGGTCCTTCCTACTCTCGAGTTCGTATGCCTCGCCAATCTCTTCCAGGTCTTCGAACCAAACACTTCGCAAAGCTTTGTCCACAATCTTCTCGTCTTTTGTATAGGTGACATTTGTTTGGCGTCCCAAGTCTTCGAGCAACTTTCCATAGGCGCTGTTTCCTAGTAGCTTGAACACATCTGCCAGCAAAGCCTCACCTTTGTCTACGTCTCCCATGCGTCGCGCCTCGGTGACTTGGTCCACGAACCATCCGAAGATTTCTTTGGGTTCGTAGTCTATCGTGCGGTAGACAGCAGTGATCACTGCGCCATGGTCTAGATACCAAAGTAGAAGAGGAGCATAGAGTAGCAACTTCTTTCCAGAGAGACTCCCAACTAGCTTCGTTTCCTCGCTGCGCTTTCTACCTGTCTTCTCAAGGTAGGCCAACATTTGTGGAGGAATTGCTTCCTTGGGGATTTTCTTGTTGTAGAAGAAGGGGGGCATCTCCTCAAATTTCTTCCACAATTCTTTTGGTACCTCAATGTCTACTTCTGCATATCCAAACCACGTTCCACCACGTAGACATTCGACAAATCCTTCGGCTTCTGGACCTGGCTCGTCGTAGTGCACAACCTCTTCTTTTCCACAAGGCATTTCGAATTCCATCGTGGAAAGATATAGGGCGTTGGCATCGTATCCAAGAACTTTGCGACACACCTTGGTTCCACCCTGATGACTACGAATCTTAGTCACTCCTGCTTCGTGGCGTCTGGTGAACACTATGCTTGGACCTCCCACGACAGCGCCTTTCAGCATGTGGTAGGCTTCCTTACTTGGAGCGTACATCTCAGCTCCCCTTTCTACACTACCTCGAAGCAGGAACTGTAGCGAGACTCCTGGGATGGACACTGCGTCTTTCAGCATGTCTACTCCCTTCTCGTGATAGAAATCTCGCATCTTTTCGAGTGCCTCTAGGAATGGAACTACGTCTAGGTTGTTGTAGTATCGTAGCCAGTCTGCAAAGGTCTCCATTCCCTTGTCGAGAAAGGTGCGCTTGCAGTCTTCGAACTCTGACCTAGATAGTAGGTGTTCTCTTTTTAGCTTCGAACCCCACTCTTGATAATCTGGCAGTCCAACGTGATCCAACTTGTCGGGAGAGTCGAACCACTCATATGGGAAGAAACTCTTTTGCAACTCGCATCCATAGGCAGTGATCCAACGTTCGTAGGAAGTTCCAGGTCCAAGGTAGTTCATCACATCGAGGAAACGGAAATCGGGAGTCAAGAGAAACATAGTGGTGTTGGCTTTCTTTGCCACCCGGACTTTTGGACAGGTGTCGGCAATGGTTCCTACGAAGTGCTCCCTGATCAGATTGAGATCGTACCTGCCAGAGTTGAATCCCAATACTGGAACTTGGCTGATCCATTCGTCGATCTTCGCTTGTTGTCTCTTTGATAGGGTGTCGAAGGAGAATTTGGGTTTATCGAGTCGGTACCATCTTGCCATGGCTACTCGGATTGTCTGTGCTCTTTGCTGGAGTTCTTCGACGAAGGCAGCTATGAGTTCTTTTGGATCGCGTCGACAGATGTGGGTTGGCGTTCGATCGTACGTGTCGGCAATTGATACTGATATTGGGACATGGACGCTTTCGATGGTCAATTGGTCCGTTGGTTGTCTTCCTTTTGTTCTATCGAGATAGGCTTCGAAATCGTAAACTATGGCGTGTGGGTAGGCAGTTTGCGTTGGCGTGGGGACCGGTTCGTTTGTCTTCTTCGTGGAGCAACCCCAAGCCTCCACTACTACATAACCTGCCTCACGTAGACTCTCCGTTCTTTCGCAGGTCTTGAGATAGAGCCTCCTTTCCCTAGGGAAGCATTTCGGGCAGCCATGGAAATAGCATCCATGAAATTGGAAGATGGTTTTCGAAAGAGGTTCGTAGCCGTCGACCGGCGCTCCTTCTATCCAATGCTCTCCACCATGTCCACAAGCTGCGTGATGAATGTGCTTCTGGATTCTTTCGGCTTCGCGTTCCAACCAGCGTAGAGCGACTTTGCTGGCGGTGCTCTCTGGCCAGAAGGCTTTTTCGTCTGCCGACTGGGGTACTGTGATTACTTTTCCGGGGCAAACAATCTTCGTTTCTCCACGCCTGCAACGATCTGCATGGCGTTGAAGGTGGCAAGCCTGTGTGAACCGTTGCTTACAGTCATTACATACGTAGATGTGCCCTAGCTTTTTGACGGCCTTGATATAGAAGGCATGTCCTTCGTATATCCCAATCGTCATCGTATGCTTGTAGTGAGCTGCATGTCGCGTCAGATGCCAAGCGCCATCCTCCGTAGGCTCGTACACCCGAATACCGATTCCAAAGTGTAACTCGACTTCCTCCAGCTGGTCTAAGGAAGTTCTGGGAACGTCTTGCGTGGGCGCTGTCAGGCGATAGAAGTCCTGGGCAAGTTTTCGAGCTGTGACGCAACACCTATCTGATCGTGCTCCTTCATGCATGGCAAGGCAGCGCCACAGACATAAATTGTCACCATATCGATCAAGGGCAAGCATTCCTTTTTTCTGGCGAAGCCATTGGGGCAGTGGGCCTGTTCCCAACAGAAGCTGACGATCGATCACGACTTTGACATCCACGTAGATCCAACGCACAAAGGCCCATTGGGTATTTGGTCGATTGATGTTGTCGGGATTCAAACGAGCTGTCTCCTTGCTATTGATCCACTCTTCTGCATCTCCTAGGATGTTCACCCATGGAGAGCCTGGGACAGTCTTGGAGAATAGCATCACACGTCCGTCGTTGGCATTGCGAATGCGATAGGTGTAGCTGTAGCGCAGGTAGAAGCTGGTGGTTACCTTTGCAACTAACTTTTCCATGATCCTAGGGGTCAAATCTCCTGCCACACCTTGGAAGAAGCGCCATCGAATAGTACGGCGGCCTATCTCCACTCCCTCGAGCATTCCATCTCTCTCATCGAGAATAGCACCTGCCTCTCGAGCTAGACTCCGTGGAAGTGGCTCACTACGTGGTCTCGCCATTCTCTCTTCGGTATAACTGTACGTTAGGATACCTCTAACAGTTACTCAAGTTTGGATTTTTTAGGTGTAAGGATGTTGCGGGGCGAGTCGAACGTCGATGTCGATATAACTATATGCTAATCATATCTCTAATAGGTTATCAAGTTTGGATTTTAGGTGCAAGAATGACTAGTGACAATTTGGATGACCCTTAGTACCCTAGTAGTATAGGTGGGATTAAAACTGATACCACTTTTTGTTGCACAAGAAAAGTCAAAAGTGGATTTCTGAATTCACTTTTTGACTTTTCTTGTGCAAGAAAAAGTGGTATCATTTTAATCCCACCTATACTACTCATAGAGGCATATTTGCCAACGGTCAACGCAACAGCTATGCGTCGATCCGTTTATGGACGCACTTAGGAGCTTTTAAATTTGTCTCGAGCGACTCTTACACTTCTTTCGAACCATAACTCGATGAACACACTGTACGTTTACCATTTCTTCAAAACGTTCACAATACGCTGAGCTTAAAGTGCATAGGAGCATTAAAATCGATTCTACATCGACCAAATAGTTGAATAGTATGATATTTATTGATTTGAGTGTTGCGTCTATGAATTATAAAGGTTTTTGTTTTCATTCTCCTTGTGAACGAAAAAGCCCACTAACGCAATATGCTTTACTTGTCACGCACAAAGGTTTCAATACGAGGCTCCGTGCTAAATTAAATCTATTTTCTTTGTGAAAATAATTAATTTAATTTAGCACGGAGCCTCGTATTGAAACCTTTGTGCGTGACAAGTAAAGCATATCGCGGAAGTGGGCAATTTACTTTTGATTTAGACAATGTTTGTAACGATCACTGATTAGAGTGGTTTTACTTAACCCGTGAAATAGATATTACACTAATAGTCACAATTAGACCCTAATTACATTGTTTTCTTTTGTTTCTATTTGACTTTTAGATACTGACTATTAATTTTTGTTTCATGGGTTAAGTACAACAACTCTAAGCTTCAAATATAACACATGTTTATGACGCTCATTCATCTCTAACAGCGAGTTTCTGTAACATCTAGACGCAACAACACTCAAATACAGTTCCGAAGTGCGACGTCACAAATTTGCAAAACTTAGATGTGAATTTCGGGACCACTGATTCGGAAAGAGCAAGATAGAAGAACATTACATACCAAAAATGAGGTGTATACGATGAAAAGCGGCCAAGATATGTGTATTGGAATATATAATTTTCTTTAACAAATCTCTGTTGTACTGGATCAAACTTTCAGTGATTTGTTAAAGAAGATTATGTATTCCAATACCCATATCTTGGCCGCTTTTCATCGACCTCATTTTTGGTATGTAATGTTCTTTATCATGGTCTTTCTGAAACTGTGGTCAAATACATACATACATACACTTTATTTATACACGAGTAAACATCAGTAATAGCATAAAACAATTAAAAAATACAGAGATTGTAAAAAAAAAAAATATGCCTACTGTTTTACATGAATGTCGTGTGTTGAAGTATGATATAGTTAAGAATAGGTTACAATATTTATAGTTAGGTTACAACATTAATAATGTTTTTCTTAAAAATACTTATTTTATCGGAGGCTCTGACACCTCGGGCAGTGCATTCCATATCTTTGCCCCGTCAAAACGAAAGCATTTTTTACCGAAGTTTGTGCGCGGATGAGGAAAGGAGATTTTAGTTGACGAGCCTCTGAGATTATATTGAATAGCTTCGCGGTTCTTCTTTCAAACATTTTAGTCAGATACTCGGGTGCAAGGCCGTACAGTGCTTTATAGACCATGGCTGCTTTTTGAATGGCCCTTTGAGATTCTAGTCTTTTCCACCCTAGGTTACTCAGTAGCTCGTCAACATGGGTATGGAATGGTAGACCAGTTAGTATGCGGGCTGCTCTGTTTTGTAGTTTTTGTAACTTGTCAGAGAGCCCTTGGTTTAAGTTTCCCCATATGCAGCTACAGTAGTCAAAGTGGGGCTGAATTAATGCTCTATAAACACTTGAGAGAGTCGCAAAAGGAACAAATGGCTTCATGCGTTTAAGCGCACCAAGACCAGAAGATATTTTCTTTGTAAGTTTTTCGATGTGAGTATTCCATGTTAAACATTCGTCAAGGTGTATACCGAGGTACTTCACTGACGAAACTCTCTTTACAACTTCACCACCAATTGGAAACGACATATCTTTGGGAAATTCCTGGGGTCTCTGGCTTGAGCCAATGAGTAGTATCTCTGTTTTTGATGCATTTAGTGAAAGTTTATTGGCTGCAAGCGATTTACTCACTTCAGTCAGGTTATTCGTGACAGATTCGTTAATTTCCTCTGGATCATTTCCAGTGACGGTGAGGTTGTATCATCAGCATACATACGCGTAGCTGCATCTGGCAAACAATTCGGTAAGTCATTTATGTATATGAGAAATAACAGAGGCCCTAGTATATAGCACTGGGGTACACCACGTATTGCAGGTTTGAGGGTAGAAGTTTTACCGTTGATACAGCAGCTTTGTTGTCTATTATTTAGATAAGATCCAAACCATTGCAACGAAACGCCTTCTATACCATATAATGCCAGCTTTTGAATTAAAATTTCGTGGTCAACGGTATCGAAGGCCTTTTTTAGGTCTAGAAATGTAATAGCATTAACAAAGCCGTTGTCAATGTTTCTGTACCAGTCATCGGTAGCCTCAAGAAGCGCTGTAACTGTGGAGTGGAGTTCTCTAAACCCGGACTGATAATTTGTAAGGATATTATTTACTTGTAGATATTTGTAAAGCTGCTCAAATACTAGGCGTTCAAATACTTTAGATATTACAGGGATAACGGAAATTGGTCTATAGTTGTTTGGATCATACCGACTTTCTTTTTTAAAGATAGGGCACACTCTCGCTAGTTTCCACTCTAAAGGGAATATGCCTCATTTGATTGAAGAATTAAAAATGTCCGTAATTGAATCACATATAATATCAGCTGCGTCTTTGAGCAGCCTACACGAGATGTTATCTAGGCCAGTAGCCTTAGAGATACATAGTTTTTTCAAGAGTTTAAGCTAAGAACTTCAGTATTGCTTACTTTTTGAAGGTGAAAGGTGCAGCCAATCTTATTCGGGTAATGATTATAAGAGATATCGCTGCGAGGAATAGTATTAGATAATTTCGGGCCAATACCTGTGAAATACTCGTTCGTAGTCTCTGAAATCTCTTCAGAGTTAGTAATAACTTTATCATCGATCCTTAACTCGTTAATAGAAGTCGAGGAGGAATTCCTGGAAGTTAATTCATTAACGATTTTCCACATCTTAGATTGATCACGCTCATTATTCTTGATAGAAGCATTATAGTAGTCTGCCTAACATTTACGAATTAGATTGTTAACGTTATTACGTGCGTTTTTGAAGATCAGCCAGTCGTCAGAATTATTAGATTTAATGGCGCGCGCGGCTTTTGCCTTAAGTTTGTCCCTGTCAAGCATCTTTTGTCTAAGATCTTTGGTTATCCAGGGACTGCGCTTAGGTTTTATTCTTCGACGTTTAGTGGGTGCATGCCTGTCTACGACTTTTAAAAATGTAGTTTTCCATACTTCCCACATTTGGCTGGGATCATTTGATTCATACATGTTGCCCCAAGATTGATTACGTAGGTCATTGCGAAATGCCAGACTACTGAAATTATTAAAACTACGATACTGGACAAATCTATGGCCCGTCTTTGTATCTAAGGTTAATTTACCGTAGGCATATACCATATTATGGTCACTGATGCCTATAGTAAGGACACCAGAACAGATAATTTTATCAGGAGCATTTGTAATTACGTGATCAATCAAAGTTTTAGAGTTTTCGGTTATACGTGTACTCTCGTTAATAATCTGGCTCAGACCATATATATTATTTAAATGCGAAGTAGTGTCTAAGAGGTGTTACTATTGTTGGGTGGCGACAGGTCACAATTTGTGTCGCCTAGTAGAAAGAGGTCTTTGTCCTCAGCATCAATGCTACCAACTAATGCCTCATAATGGGTAAATACGTCGATATTAGACGAGGGGGTTCTGTACCAAGAACAGACAATGAACGGTTTGCTGCGAGGCTTATGTATTTCAAGACATATTTTCCAAATCTTTAAAATTTAAGTCGGAACGAACCGTGTAATTTACATTAGGTCTGATATACAGTACGTAAGACACCTCCCCATTACGATTGCGATCCCGTCGTATTATTTCATAGCCATTAATGCTGGCCATTGATGCTGCAGTCTTTGTCAAGAATGCTTTCGTCAAGTTTGCTTTCATTAATTTCAAGAATATCTAATTTAGTATCCGTCATAAAAACCCTAAGTTCATCTAGGTGTGCCATTAGACTATTTATATTCAGGCAAGCCATTTTGAAGCCGCGTTCATTAGGCAATGTAAACGTATCTGACCTAAGTGTATCCCGGGGGCAAATGACAGATGCTGTATTGTTACTACGGGGTAAGTTTGAAGTGCACTGCCCGAGGGATGGTTCCGAAATTCAATTATTATCTTTAATATAGTTAATAGACAAATTATCGGACATAGCTGTGTTTCCATCGGGCAATAAATGTAACCCTCCCCTGTTCAGGTGATTCACTTTAACATTTCCATGGCTAACTATGCTCCACTTATTCTGTCTACAAAATTTCTTCAAAATTTTATTTATTCCTTCGACTTTACTGTTCAGTGAAGAGTCAGCACGGGTAATAAGCTCAGAAATTGTTACCTTTGTAGATGACTCTCTCTCGATCCAATGTGCCAGGTTTACAATGTTTTCTGCCACTGTTTTAGGGTCATTATCCTTTAGGTCGTTTGTTCCACAATGAAGGATTACTTCATCCGGATTTTGATCGAGAGTGTAGGTTTCACGTAACTGATGGGTCATCGCTGCAGTCGACGCTCTGGAAAAAGCGCGTACTACCACCCGGCGGCCTGTGGCTTTGCCTATGTTCCATCCACGTTGGTTTTTTATCATGGAATCTCCCAGGATGACTGTGCAGGGCTTGGGTTCGTCATCCGAACCGGCGTTTTGCGAGTTATTCTTCGTTTTACTTTTTCCTACCCTGTGTTCACTGGGCTGATTGCGTCCTTCGGCTGCTGAATGGGCCTTCTTTTTAGTTTTTTTCTTCGTGATTTTGTTCAGCCCGACGACCTCCCAATTATTTTCATCGCAATTATAGCCTCTTCGCAGTTATTAGAGGTGTCACAACGAATGTCGTTAGAATTACCAGTTACCTTTGAAGCATCGTTGGAAATAAGTCTCAGGGCAGTCAAAAGGCTCTTCTTTTCCTCGCTCAGGATTTGTAATTCTTGTTTAAGATCTTTGTATTTGGATTCAATAAATCGAAGCTTACGTTCCAGATCAATATTTTCCATTCGAAGTCGTTCAGCTTCAGTGGCCATTGTTTGTTTAGGCGGGAAATGTGAAGTTCCAAGTCCGATTTCAGATCTGAAACTGGCCAATTCACTTGAAAATTTTTCTTCAATTTCACGAATTTTGGCAACGACTTCCAGCTCAAAAGAATCAGCAACGACACCAGGAGAAAAGTCCGATTAAGAGCCCCTAGATCTTGTCTAAGTACTCTCCTCCGCTAGAGAAGAATCTAGGCTAACAACTCCGTTGTCTTCTGTAGCGCTCTCTTGACCTGTCTTTGGATTCTCTCGTCCGCTGGAAGTAAGATCGCTAGTTGTAGCCTTACCCGTATCCGCAGCAACTGCCAAACCAGACACAGAGGCATCCAGATTTTCAGGAGAAGAGTTAGGAGTTTTATCTTGAACTTGGCTTCTCTCATTGACGTTTCTATCGATCATGGCAGACAACAGTCGCACCAACAAATCAGCCTTCGCTCCTTTACTGTCGAGTCCCAAGTTAGATAATTCACATCGCAGCTCATGAACTTGAAGCTTTACAATGGCTTCCAAATTCACTCATGATTAGGTCTATAAATCCGAAAATGTGGGAAGGAGCACTGCTTCCAATCTTCGACTTCGACAAACTTGCGTGAACCGGCGGTGTTCAGTTCGGATGCGACGCAGGCTAGAAAATACGAGCGAGAAGGTGTAGTTGTCGCAACTACACCTTCTCGCAATGGTTTTAAAGCGAACATTTCTTATTTATGACGTCTCACTTTGGTACTCTATTTTAAATGACTAAACTCAGTTGGGCTCAAATATATTGCAGTGTGTTTTGATGTTTTAGATACATTGTTAACCGCAGTTACGTTTGTACTTTCAAGTTTTACGATTCGGAGTTACTAGCTATTTGTTTCCACGAGGGAGGATCTGCAACTCGGAGCCGAGGATTTGCAACACCGACGAAGCCCCGTTAATCACCAACATTAGACTAAGGGTGCGTTCGATTGACCGTATTCCGGAATAAGAATACCTAGAATGATCACTACCAGTACATCTAAGATGCACAGACTCTTTAAGCCATTTTAAATCATCACTTAAGACCTTTCTTTTCAGTAGTAGTTAGTTTTTTTATAGTTTACAGTTATATATATATATAATTAGATTAATTAGTCTTTTGTATAAATAGTTATTTTACTATTGTAAGGGCATCGAGACTTATATATATGCTCCTAATACGTATTATTATTATTATCAGATTACAAATCGCATTTACTGGGATTTTTTAGCCACTGGAATACTAAATGTATCCTGAATATCATATATCAGCAATCATTTGTAGTTTACAGTGCAAAATATGCCCGAACCAGTAATTTCCAGAGACTATTCCATCTATTCCTATTCCGGAATACGGTCAATCGAACGCACCCTAACATTGTACTATACGTTTGTATGTAGTTATTGCATACAGCGGGATGTTGTGGGAGGGGGGTTGGGTGGCAACGACTGCCTACCCGACACCTTTCTCGATATTTATAAGTAACGGCAAGTCTTAAGTTTCCTGTCGCTACTGATTTTAAATGGCATGAGGGAAATGACCGTAAAGAAACACTGGAATGACTTGAAAGGCTATTAAGAGTAAATAGAAGTTGGATTTGTCATTGAAAACCGTATAAACTGAACAGGATAAGACTTTGGAAATCGAAACATGGCCTGGAAGGACTCAGTCTGCTAGGCAGACGCATTTTTTTCACTCTTATAAATTCGAACTGATTCTTGCATTCATGAGTGTATAAAAAACCTCAGTTTGTCTGTTAGCATCTGTAGGCGACATCCGGTATGGCTGATCATGCCTTGGTTCCTGCAATTTTCGTAAAATAAGTTCCTTTAACGTAGTTGCAGAGGGGAATTTTTCGAAGTATTTTGTGCATAAGGTTAGAATGAATCAATTGACGACGAATGGGAAGAAAAAGCGCGGCGTAGTTGGCAGCAAAACGACATCAAAGGTGAAGGGTTTGGAGCACGAGGCTGATCTTGAGAGCCCTCAAGCCTCTGAGCAGGGAGAAGTATTTATTTTTCTAATAAGCTCCGATTTCGTTTGTTATTAAACTTGGGGTGGAAAGATCTAGTTAAGTAGTCCCTCCTCTGTTCTGAATGATTTTCCGATCACCTTTAAGTGGGACTCGAGCTCTGATGAGCTTTTTTCATCTATGTTAAATTCTAAGGAAATTGTGAATAAGTTTAATTCTCTCGAGCGAGATGAGGCTTGTCTTTCGGATCCTGAGGAATACGTTTCGAATTTCATGAAAATTATTGTTGATTCTGCTAAGGAATCTATTACAATATAACGGAAAAGGCCATTAAAAAAGCGTAAGGTATCCAAACCACAAAAATGGTATGATAAATCTTGCTGGGGCCTGAAGAAAGAAATAATCCAGGTCAGTAAGTTACTGTTAAAGTATCCTACCTGTCCCTCTCTGAGAGGCAAGTTTTATACTTTAAAAAAGTCATATACAAAGTTGATACACTATAAAAAGAGAAGTTTTAAATGCGATTTGTTATGTAAGATCCAAACCCTTGAGTCAAATAATCCAAAGGAATATTGGCAGCTTATAAAGTCATTACGATCAACTGAGAATCAGAATAAACCGAATGGCGATATCATAGAATCTGAAGAGTGGTTTTCTTACTTTAAAAAGCTAAATAGTACACCAGGTGATGATTGTAATAATCCTTTTGATCGTGGTATAGAGGGCATTGTATCTGAAATGGAAGTTTTCGCTTCTCATAGAAATGTCATTCTCGATAGACCCTTTACGGTGAGTGAACTCGGTAAACTTAGCGGTAAATTAAAAAAAACAATAAAGCGTCGGGGATAGACTCGATTAGTAATGAGATAATCAAGTGCGCTATGAAAGTACATCCGGAGTGGTTTGTTAAGTTATTTAATTTTGTTCTTGCATTAGGCTATTTTCCACGCTGTTGGAATAATGGTTTCATTTCGCCAATTTTTAAAGCGGGTGCAGCGGATGACCCTAACAATTACAGAGGTATCACTGTTAATAGTTGTGTGGGGAAATTCTTCACATTAGCTCTAAACTCGAGACTTACGCAGTTTTTAGAAGAAAATGGTATAATTAAACCAAATCAAATAGGATTTCGGAAATCATATAGGACTGCGGATCATATCTTTCTCCTTAAAACACTCCTATATTCATATTTCCATCATGGCAAGAAAGTATACGCTTGTTTTGTTGACTTTAGGAAAGCTTACGATTCAGTATGGAGAAATGGTTTATTTTATAAATTAATGAATATTGGTGTCAGCAAGCAGTTTTTGAGTATTATTATTGATATGTATAAGAATATCAAGGCTTGCGTTAAAACGAAATCCGGCTTAACTGATTATTTTCAGTCATTTGTAGGAGTTAAGCAGGGTTGCAATTTAAGCCCCAATTTGTTCAATGTTTTTATTAATGATATACCAGATATATTTGGTCAAGGATGTTCACCAGTATCTGTGGGCAATAAGAAGGTGAACTGTCTTATGTATGCCGATGATCTATTGATCCTATCGGAGAGCAAGGAAGGTCTGCAATGCTGTTTAGATAATTTACATGCCTATACGAAAAAGTGGAAATTATCAGTGAATCTAAGTAAGACTAAGACCATGTTATTTAATAAGTCGGGTCGTAAGATAGATCTGTCGTGCAATTTTGGCGGCACCAAAGTGTTGACAACGCCCTCGTACACTTATCTTGGGACAGTATTAACACCTTCGGGATCTTTTCAAGTAAATCAAACTACTTTATACAATAAAGGGTTACGAGTATTGTTTAGCCTTTTGAAGACGTTTCACCCGCGCGAAGGCACCTCACTAAGATTATTCCTAAAGTTATATAATACGTTGATTTGTCCAATTTTGCTTTATAATTGTGAAATTTGGGGTGCTTATATAAATAATTATAAGTCTTTTTCGAAGTTTCAAAAGACGTTGTTCAATATCAAGATAGTATGCGATAAACTTAACATTAAGATGTATAAGATGTTACTAGGAGTAAACTCCAAAGCTACTAACTTAGCAGTAAGGGCTGAATTTGGCGCCTTTCCAATACACATTGATATTTACAAGTTAGTTTTACGATATTTCTTTCATTTACTTGAACGTAGCAACAATACCTTGTTATCTAATGCTCTCCAAGTATCTTGTGGACTGCATAAGGATGGAGTTTGGTCGTGGTTTGGATTAATTTCACATTTGTTGAAGTTAGGTGGCTTTGATTTTAGAAATGCCAACATTTTACCGAGTTTAGAATTTAAATCAATATCCAAGTTAATTGTAAGTAAATTAAAGCAAACATATGCAACTGAATGGAAGGAAGAGAGAGAGAGAAAATTGTTAATGGATTGAAACCGTCTAAGCTAGAGTTATATATGAGCATCAAGAGTGAATACACGCGGGAAGGTTATTTGTTTAGCATTAACGATTTTGAGGCGCGGCGTGCTGTCACTCAATTAAGGATTTCAGCTCATAAATTTCCGGTTGAGCGTGGTCGATATTTATAGATTCCACGACCACAACGGTGCTGTAATATTTGTGGATCGAATGAGCTAGGTGATGAATTTCACTATCTCTTCCGATGCACGAACGTACGTTTGGTACGAGCACGGAGTGTTTTTATGGACAAATTACTGTCCGTTAATCATCTCTTATCTTCGTTCAGTTCGGCTACCCTATTTAATTATTTAATGGTTATGAAAGATATAAATGTTATAAAGGTTACTAGTAACTACATTAAGGAGATTTTAAATATTTACAACGAATTTGTAGTTGTAGTTTAGTTTTCTTTCACTTTGTTGGATACACACCAATGTAAACAAGTTGTTTGTACAAGGTGCCAATAAACTATTGATTGATTGATTGATTGATTGTTAATTGCTTTTTGTTCTAATTATCGCTATATTTAAAATCTCTGTGTCTGTGATGCCTCAGTAGTACATTTCAAGCTACCAAAAGTATTTGTTTGCTTGTGCTTTCGTAAACCCAATTTGAATCTAAAGGTCCTAAACGAATGTTACTGGCTTCCTGCCAACGTCAAATCATATTCGAAGCACCGGGAAAAATTCATAGCCTCGATTGTGTTTTTAATCCGGTAGAAATTATGAAATTCGTTACCCAAAGCACATGTGTACTTCTTTCATGAAACAAGTAAACAATCAATAGCATTTAATTACTTCAACAAGCTACTTGTTCGACAAGTCCCGAAGCTACGCTCGGCAAGTCAGCATTTATTCAAGGTCCTGAAGTATAATTTGAAATCATCTGCTCCTATTTTATGGAACTCGTTACCACTGGAAATGAGGTCTATTGATTCTCTTAGTTCTTTTAATTCTAGTGTTAAAACAAGTCTCTTTTTAAGAAAGCTTTTGGTATATATCTAATAATAATAATCCATCAAATACCAACAGTGGTACATAGGATAAACTATACGAAGTAATAAGTACTTAAGAAGTGGTACAACCATGATTAAATATAGTTAAGACTGACAGTGACAATACTTTGCATCCAATTTCATAATAGAGACATCATGCATTGTTAGGACATACAAGAACAATAATTATTCTCTTGTACCAAACAAACGGAACGAAATAATACTTTTCCAAGTTTTAAGTCATTATTATTATTATTCAGTTTTTTTGGTATTAAATAGGGAATTACTTTTAAAACGATACGTTACAGTATCTGTATTATTGCATAACATTTTTAGTAAGTTAGTTTTTAATACTTGTTGTATTGTAAAGCGCTATGGGACTTTAGGGAATAGCGCTACATAAATCGATTGTTATTATTATTATTATTGTATAGTAGCTTTTATTTATGCCGAATTTTTTCAAGCAAGCAACCGTGAACGACAATCCTGCTGGTGTACGTTGGATCAAACTAGTGATCTAATCGGCTATCAAATAAAAAATAACTATGAAGAAGCACCATTCCGTTCACATGAGCAGCTCAAACCAGTTCTGATTCACCACCACCATCCCGTACACATGAGCAGCTCAAACCAGTTCTGATTCACCACCACCATCCCGTACACATGACCAATACAAACCAGTTCTGATTCACCACCACCATCCCGTACACATTAGCAACACAAACCAGTTCTGATTCACCACCACCATCCCGTACACATGAGCAGCACAAACCAGTTCTGATTCACCACCACCATCCCGTACACATGAGCAACACAAACCAGTTTTGATTCACCATCACCATCCCGTACACATGAGCAGCTCAAACCAGTTCTGATTCACCACCACCATCCCGTACACATGACCAATACAAACCAGATCTGATTCACCACCACCATCCCGTACACATTAGCAACACAAACCAGTTCTGATTCACCACCACCATCCCGTACACATGAGCAGCACAAACCAGTTCTGATTCACCACCACCATCCCGTACACATGAGCAGCACAAACCAGTTCTGATTCACCACCATTCCGTACACCGTGAGCAACAAACCAGTTCTGATTCACCACCACCATCCGTTGTTGCGGATGTTGGTCATCGCGAAATTAATAACGATAATATTGACAGTGGATGCTCAAACCAAGCATGTGATTGCTTTAAACCAATGCTTGTCGAAATCAAAAAGCTAAGAAGTGAACTCGAAGACTTGAGACAGAAGGTTATATTTCCGGCGCAAAACTTTCCAACCATGACTGCTAATGAAAGCAAAGGCAAAGATATGCAAATTAAGAACGAAAGACTGAAACGCGAGAACTCCGGCCTGATAATAGCCCTCGAGGTTCTGAGTAAACAACTCCTACATGCTAAACCCCAAACATCTAGCTACAGTCCCACGGCTGCCTCTACTGCTGAGAATACTAACCATAAAACCAGTCATAACCTAGGAACCACACTGTCCATAGCAACAATGGATAAACATGTGAACACTGCTCCAAAGAAACAGAGCAAAAAGAAGAATAAAAAGAACACGCCTGGTAATCCATCACAGCCAGCACTAGCTCCACAGCCAGCGCTAGCTCCAACTCAGTCATCTCAAACTGACCATACTCAACATGGTACGCAGAGGAATGGACAAAACAATGGCAAGCGGCTCGTATATATCACTGGAGATTCCATCATTAATTATGTACAGGGACGGGATCTATCTAACAGCGAGCGGCATGTAGCTGTAAAATCCTTTTCAGGAGCAAGAATTGATGACATGGAGGACTACCTCAAGCCGCTCATACGAAAAGAACCGGACAAAATTGTGTTGCATGTAGGAACTAATAACATCAGGGATGAAGATGCACGCACTGTAGCTGAAGGTATTGTAAATCTAGCATTCCAGATCGAACAGAACTCACCTAGTACCACCAAGATCGGAATATCAGCAGTCTTGGTCAGAAACGATAATCGAGAATTTAATGCTAAGATCAATGAGGTAAATAAGATGTTAAGGCCTTTTTGTAGATCCAATGGATGGGAATATTTAGATAATTTATATAGTTCTTGATTTAATAATATTGACATATCGTGTTTAAACCGCAGAGGGCTTCATCTAAATCGTAAAGGCACTAGTGTACTTGCTCAAAACTACGAGAAATACTTAAACTCCAGTTGAATTGCTAATAATGACAATTCTAGCTGCTCTATATTTAGTACTTCAATTGACGAATCCCATAGGGGTAACAACGATAATCATACTGACCCGGTTTTGGAAACAACTTTTGTAGACAGAACTAATCATTCATTGCCCGATCTACCAAATTCAAATATAGCTAATTTAGGCATTCCTAAATTCAAGGGATTCAAAATAGCTGCATTAAATATAGCAAGTCTAATTAAACATATTGACGAACTTCGTATCCATATGGCATCAAGCTATCTTGATATTCTTATTATCAACGAGACTCGACTGGATAACTGCGTGGACGAAACCGAGTACCATATAAATAATTACTCTGTTGTCTGTAAACACAGAAACAGACATGGAGGTGGTGTTGCAATTTACATCCGTAACACAATCGACTACATTCATCGTAAAGACCTCCAAGTAGATGATCTTGAATTTTTATGTGTGGAAATTAGGAAACCAAAAGTCAAACCATTTCTCATCAGTACTTGGTACCGCCCACCAAACTCTCCAGTCGAGTTGTTTGATAAATTTGAGAATTTATTGGAAGTAATTGAGGCAGAAAATATTGAATCGAATGTTGTTGGGGACTTCAATCGTAATGTGGCAGCTAAGTAGCTGCACAAAAAGATTATTGGAGTTATGCGAACTATACCAATATACCCAGCTTATTACGGGTTCCACACGTGTTGCGATGAACACCTCCACAACAATCGACCTATTTTTGACAAACGAACCATCTAAATATAAGCATTCTGGCATTTCGCATGTTGGAATCAGTGACCATAGTGCAATATATGCGGCCAGGAAATTAATTTCTCCCAAACACGTTCCCAATTACGTCTTTTCGAGAAATTTTAAGCATTTCGACTCGATACGTTTTCAACAGGAAATCAATTTAGCCCCTTGGCATAAAATATTATACTGTAAAGACCCTGATATCGCCTGGGAACTATGGAAGCAATTGTTCCTGGAAATAGCAAACAGGCATGCACCCAGTAAAACGAAAAGAGTGAAAAACAGCTTTGCTCCCTGGTTAACACCTAATATCAAACGTCTTATGTTTGAGAGGGATAGGCTGAAAAAATTAGCGATTATTACTAATAATGAGGATGACTGGAAAGCATATAAATGTTCAAAGAATAATCTAAATGCCACTATAAAGCGTACGAAAATAGATTATTATGATAACTACTTTAAAGAAAACCAAACTAACTTACGCAAGACTTGGCATGGTATTAATACCATCCTTTCAAAAAAAGGAAAGTCAACAGTACAACCAACCAAAGTTGTCCTCGATGATGTCGTTATAACTGATCCATCGGAAATTAGTAATGCCTTTAATAAACATTTTACTGACATCGGTCCTAATCTGGCATCAAATGTGCCTACTTCAAATACAAGCTATCTTGACTACATAAATCCTGCGAAATCATCCTTTGAATTAAAGCAACTTAGTTTAAATCAGGTTCAAAAATTAATTCAAAAGCTTGATTCAAACAAAGCAAGTGGTCTGGATGGCATTCCTGTGCGTCTTTTAAAAGAAGGTACTCCTGTAATGATAAATGCTTTAACGTATATTTTTAACCTAACAATAACTATAGGACATATACCGTTAGAGTGGAAAAAAGCTAAAGTTTCCCCAATTCATTAAGAAGACCTTCGAACAGACTTAAATAACTACAGGCCAATATCAGTCCTACCAGCTGTAATTAAAATATTGGAAAAAGCCGTTTTTAACCAATTCTATATATATTTACTTGATAATGACTTACTAAATAAATTTCAATCTGGATTTAGACCACTTCACTCAACTGTTACTGCCCTTCTAGATGTGAGTAATGAATGTTTTTAAATATTGACAATGGGCTTATGAATGCAATTCTATTTCTGGACTTGAAAAAAGCCTTCGACACTATTGATCATGACATTCTAATACATAAATTAAAACTCTACGGTGTTCAAACCAAAACAATTGATTGGTTTGCCGATTACCTCAACAATATAATTCAAATTACTTCAGTGAATGGATCCCTCTCGAGTCCTAGCACTCTAAAATGTGGAATCCCACAGCGATCTATTCTGGGTCCATTGTTATTTCTAATATACATCAATGACCTGCCAAATTGCAATCTTTTATCAAATGTGAGAATGTATGCTGACGATACCAACTTTACGTACGCATCAAAAAATCCAGCAACACTTGTTGATGGAATTAATTATGATCTCGCCAAAGTGCACGAGTGGCTTAAAGCAAATAAATTAACACTTAATATCTCAAAGACAAAATATATGTTTACCGGTACGCAACATAAACTTAACTTACTCCCTGGCCAGCCTATAGTAAACATAAATGGTAAACAAATAGACAGAACTACCTCATATAAATGTCTTGGCGTAGAAATAGATGAACTTCTGTCTTGGCGAGATCACATAGTAAACGTTTCAAAGAAAATTGCTAAAGGCCTCGGAGTGCTTAGAAGACTTAAGCCATTCCTACCTCAAAATTTACTAATTTCTGTCTATAATTCCCTGATTGCCTCCCACTTTTATTATTGTAGTGCAGTTTGGGGTAGTCTAGGCAAGGGTCTTTCGGATCAACTGCAAAAACTTCAAAACAGAGCAGCTAGAATTATCACTGGTTCAAGCTATGAAACCCGCTCGAGTGACATCTTGGCTACTCTCGGTTGGCAAAATTTGGAACAGCGACGAAATCGCCAGTTAGCGAGTATTATGTATAAAACCATGCATAAAAAGGTACCTAAATACCTGACGGATTTATTCACTCCCACAAACACAATTCACCAACAAATTTAAGACGATCTATTAACAGCTGCTTCCTACCAAGGGCAAAGAGTGAAGCCCTCAAAAAGAGTTTCTCGTACAGGGGTTCAATGCTATGGAATAATGTGCCGCCTAGTGCCTACAATACTACCATTGTTCAATTTTTAAATAATTTTTAACACAATCAAACGTATTTATATATATGTTTAGTTTTCCTTTAATTTTAGGTAGTTAGTATATATATTTTAATAGTATTTATTTTGATAGATTAGGTTATATATAAGTGTTCTATTAGTAAATGATATACACGGCTCTCTGGAAGAGCATCATGTAATGAACGGGATTCCGTGTCGAAATAAAGTTTGATGATGATGATGAGATGAGCAGCACAAACCAGTTCTGATTCACCACCATTCCGTACACATGAGCAACACAAACCAGTTCTGATTCACCATCACCAATCCGTTCACATGAGCAGCTCAAACCAGTTCTGATTCACCACCACCATCCCGTACACATGAGCAATACAAACCAGATCTGATTCACCACCACCATCCCGTACACATGAGCAGCACAAACCAGTTCTGATTCACCACCACCATCCTGTACACATGAGCAGCACAAACCAGTTCTGATTCACCACCACCATCCCGTACACATGAGCAGCACAAACCAGTTCTGATTCACCACCACCATCCCGTACACATGAGCAACACAAACCAGTTCTGATTCACCACCACCATCCCGTACACATGAGCAACACAAACCAGTTCTGCTTCACCGTCACCATTCCGTACACATGAGCAACAGAAACCAGTTCTGGTTCACCGTCACCATTCCGTACACATGAGCAACACAAACCAGTTCTGATTCACCACCACCATCCCGTACACATGAGCAACAGAAACCAGTTCTGCTTCACCGTCACCATTCCGTACACATGAGCAGCACAATCCAGTTCTGGTTCACCGTCACCATTCCGTACACATGAGCAACACAAACCAGTTCTGCTTCACCGTCACCATTCCGTACACATGAGCAACAGAAACCAGTTCTGCTTCACCGTCACCATTCCGTACACATGAGCAACACAAACCAGTTCTGGTTCACCGTCACCATTCCGTACACATGAGCAACACAAACCAGTTCTGATTCACCACCACCATCCCGTACACATGAGCAACAGAAACCAGTTCTGCTTCACCGTCACCATTCCGTACACATGAGCAACAGAAACCAGTTCTGCTTCACCGTCACCATTCCGTACACATGAGCAACAGAAACCAGTTCTGCTTCACCGTCACCATCCCGTACACATGAGCAGCACAAACCAGTTCTGCCGATACTCCATGTGTTCAGTTTGTACAATTATTTTTACATTTGTCGTTCCATGACCTAAAGATTGCTGATGTTTATTTGACAGTATCACGTGGGTATCTACCGTGATTCCTGTCACAGCTGAAACGTCAAACAATATGCCAGCGGTAGACTTCATAAAAGAGCCGAACCGGCTGCACAATCTTTACGTAACCAGGGGAAACCCTACTACATGTAGGCAAATATTTAATACAAACACTGAAATTCTTTTTTTTTAATAGCCTATTTGCACTAAATTTAAAGAGCTAACTGAGCCCACGAATATATCGGGAAGTGGTCAGGGGTGTAGCTCATAGACCCGGGCTTCACACAGCGGTCAAACGTCTGCGCATGCGTCAAAAGTCTTGCAACAACAACAACATATTCCAAAACAAATTCAAAGCGAGCCGGCGGCCGTCACTGGCTGAGGTCACACTGGGACGTTAACTATAGTAAACCAGCCAAACTATGGTAATTTTTTTTTACTATAGTTAAAATAGTAACCTTGAGAAAACCAGACGCCTGTCAGACGAAATGACAAATGATGCATTCCAACGTGAGTGTTGACAGTTCAGAAACCACAAACTAGGATTTAATTACATCAAACATCAAAATAGATGACAAGCTGTCAACTAAGTCAATAAGTTTAGATTAACTTAGCGATAAACCCATCTTTTCAGGTCGGCTAACTATAGTTAACTTTTCTTTCTTCCTGCCGCCGTTGTCGGAGCAACTAACCACAGTTGAGTTTACTACGGTAAACCGTAAAATGCAGGTCACACTCGGGATGCCGTTAACTATAGTTAAATTCGCTTAACTATAGTAAACTTCATCCAGTGTGACCTCAGCCACTGTTCACACACCCGTTTCAAACCTTGAGAACTTTTTTGGTAAATTACGAAAAAAAATTGGTAAACTCACAGTTTGAAGTTTGTTCAATTTCCCGTCGACTGTGAAAATAAAAAGCTTAACTTTCACGTATTTTTCTTAACTTTTGGTGGTAGAAGTTCGCTGTAATATGTTTTAAGGTAAATTTTGCGCGGGAAATTCGCGCAGCCGCCCACCAGACTGACCGTAATACGCACGCGCAGACGTTTGACCGCTGTGTGCCCGGTCTTACAAATGTTGTAGCATATATATTTCAATGTGCAAAAGACCAGAATAGAGAATTAAATAGAAACTCATCGGTATATACTTCATGGTAGTGTTTCGTTCCATATAGTCTCCCTGCATAATACTGTAAAACAATAGAGAAAATGATTATGTATATATCCTTGAAATATTTACAATTTCAAAAAGTAGAAAGAATTGGGCTGAAAGTGCAGGAAGGCATTTGCGAGTGTCTAAATCCACACATTTCGCGTGGAGTCGACCATCCTATAAGAGTTGTCCTGCCGGGCCAATTGTGTGGGCCTAAAACTTTAGCACAACTTCGCCCCTGGTTGTAGCGATGGTCGCCAAAGATAAATTAGGAAAACTATTAAGGTTAGAATCTCACTGAACAATCAGTTAAAAATGCCGAAATATTCTACCTCAGTTCATCTCTAGCGTACAACCACCTGCACTAAATATATCTTTGATCAGTATATTGTTGTTATTATTACGTCTATATATATATAATTTATATATCCTTTTCCCATGTTGGCTACGAAAAACCTTTTGAACATCAACTCGTATACACCAACATCGCACTTCTTTGTATTGTTTTGCGGCCTCAGGGGGTTATACCAATTAAACAATTCTTGAAATTTCTTTTACTATGTAACGAAATTTGCAATACTTTCCGAGTTATTGGAGTTTCTTGGTGTTACAGATCACCACACGACGTAAAACTAAGGATTGTTATTGCCTTCTAAAGCAAAACAACCCCCTCCCGGCCAATACAAAGAACACACCCAAGTTATTGGTGGACACATGATGATTTTTGAGATCAGCACACCTGGGATCTCCAACATGGAAAGAAATGCCCACTGTCATCTCAAAGAGCATCAATAATTCAACTTATTTCGAAAGTTAATACTTTTCAGATTCAAAACAGTCAATAACTACGCAGAGAAATATCATATCATATCAATGAAACAAAAATATTCTCAGTTTACAAACATAAAAAATCCTCTTTTAGAAGAACCTGGAAAGAGTTAAAACCTTCAAATTTGACATTATGAAAATTACAGATCAGAACTCGTATATTGAATACGAGCACTGAACGTTCGAACCCATCAAACCACCCTATTATAACAACGAGCTTGAATTATTTAGGTGTATGCATGACTTTGAAATACGAAAGTCTATAAATATCATTCGTAATATCTTTTCGGGATTTCCAAACGTGTGGTTATTTCCATATTAGAGATCCCAGTTTGCTGATGTCAAACTCATATCGCGTGTATAAATGTCACAATTTGTAAAATATCCAGGTCACTCAAGTGTAACATTTCGAGCAGAACACTGAACAGAAACTCCGTTTATTAATATTTCAAGTTGTTGATAAATTAAAAGCGATGTTTGCGCCACCTTGCTTCGACACGCTGTATGACTGTGTGTTAATTAGCGTTCGTATGTAGGAATAACATAATTTGCATGCCTGGCTAGTGGGCATGTTTTCTTTATTTTGAAGCGGCTAATTAGAATAGAGGTTGCAAGCATACATTAAGTTATTAAGATACATCTTCTAAAGCTCAATTATACAAATCGATTAAACTGATGTCAAGTGAAGTTAGCAGTACTGAGTCACCAGCAGCAGCGTATCCATGACAACAGAGTTATAGACGTCAGGTGCAGTGAGTAATGACATGAAACAGGATGTAACCATTCGGCAGGGAATCTAAACGGGCGAGTTACTGAATTATTAAAACTAAAGATACGCATAGATAAGCAGCAAGAATTGCAAACGTTCACATGACACTCTATTTCTAAAACTATTTGAACTGCTGCAACTACATGTAACTTGGCACTGTCCTTCTCGAGTCATTTGCCCTTCCCGCGCTCCTTTGCCGGCCATGGTCCATTTGAAGGTAACATTCTGCTATGTGCAGTTCACTTTTTACGTAGTTTATTGTATGTTCTCGTATCGTACAGCAGATCAGGGGCTCTTTATTCCAGTTGATGTTAGCTGGAAGTGCGCTTAATACGACTAAGTAACAAGCCTTCCTCTCAAATGCAATGGTTTTGGTCTCAATACATAGTGAGAATTAAAGTAAAAACAAACGAAAATAAACAAAACTATTTCAATTACCTTAAATTTAAATTTAAAATTGATTTTTTTTTTACGTGCGACAGCCTATTTTTCGCAACTAAGGTCAACAAAAAATATCGTAAAACGAAAACCCGATGGATCTTCGCAATAATGTTTTCTGGGTAATTTATTAGATGCAGAGAAACGAAAGGAAATATCTTGTAACTTTATACACTGATATATAAAAATGTTAAAAATAAAATAAGTGGTGCGACAGCAATGGTCCCTGTTTGTTTTATCCTATTTTTCTTGTCAACGATAAGCTTGCAATTGATGGCAGTATCAACTTTACTTGAACTCAAAGCTTTCTATATATACTTTCAGTATTTGTTAGTTTAGAGATGGTAATTATTGTTTGTTTAATACTGAAGCGTTCTCCTGATCTCAGCTGAGGAGAGAAAGGTTTCAAAAGCAATTATGCGAGGCACTGCAGCTGTCGGCTGTTGAGGTAATCATTACGCATGCGCAATGGAGCCTAATATTATACTCTGACTTCGGGGACGAGAGACCAGTGAAATTCGGAAGATCGGATCGTACCGAACCAATGCCGTACCATGGAACGATCGTAGCACGGAACGATTGGATCGTACCACGGAATACCTTGGAGTCTTAATTGACTATATGAACTTTCTTGGAAATACCACATTAACCTCATGTGACATTTTATTATTCCTTTAAGCCCACTTCTAAAAATATATCAAGCCAATCCATATCTTTATTATGGCGTATGTGCTTGGGGGTCTGCCTCTAAAACTCATTTAAATAAACTCTTACAACTTCTCCAAAACGAGCTTTACGATTAATCTACTTTGCAAAATCAAGCCGATTATGTAGTTCCTCTTTTTATTAATGCGAATGTACCTTTATATATTTTGAGCGTGTCTCTATGATGTGGGATATTTCAAATAATTCTGCTCCTGAAAACTTTATTAATGTCTTTATTAAAAAAGCTGAAGGATCTCTGAACTCTGAATTGTAACGGGATCTGGAACAACGACAGGGCTGATCAAAGTCAGGCTCTGGCTAAACCACAGACCGAATTGGAAATTATCTAACATTAGTTCTAGTGCTAAATTGGATTTGTACTAGCTCTAACACCGCTAGTTTTATTTTCGAGAGATTGCCAGTAACATACATTTATATTTTAACTATTTCATGTTATTTCATATTAGCAAGTGTGTTTACAAATAAAGTTGTTGTTGTTCAGTTTCCTTGAAAGAAGAACTGGATTTGAATTTTAAATGACTGCCGTTTCTTTGTTGGAGATTATACAGAGATATCTAAAATGCTTGAACGGTAAATGTTTGCTGACATCATGGCTGCTCGTTTACAGCTCTTCGTACTTTTGGTTCTAGTAGCTACTCCGGCTGCTGCACAGTGTTCGAAATCTTCTCTAATAGCTACCACAGGCAGCCCAGACTCGACATATATTTCCCGCTTTTTGGGTTACCTGTGGTATGTTTCATAAGCGATCTCGGCTCCTTGTAGCCTGCTATACGCGACTTTCATAATGGCCGCCTCCTAATTTGCATAATTTGGAAGATAAATCTGTAGAGGGAAACCAATGCTACCACATGAAAGATCACATTAAAACTAGTAATAGTTTTGAGTTTTAGAGCAATGTGGAGAATTGCTGTTGAGGTATGAGCATTTGTAATGCAGAAAAACATGAAAGCGAGGCTAGAAAGGCGTCCGTTGTTTTTCTCATACAAATCTCTCTAATTTCAACTGGCTGTAACTTCATTGCTTTTTAAGCTACAGCACTCAACTTTCGCAAGTTCACTAATGTCGACATGCTCTTTCACATGGCAATGTTCATATTTTCTATAAATGTGGATAAACAACCGAAACGGAAAATCACATATGCAAATTAGGAGGCGGCCATTATGAAAGTCGTGTATGCAGACGTATTTTTTCACTCTCATAAATTCGAAGAAAAAAGTAACGTCTGCTTACCCGAGCGCTTAATTAGTTTCCAATATGCAAGCTTGAAGTACATGACAACTCTTCGAGATCGCTTATGAAACATACCTCAGTATGTCGAGTCTGGGCTGCCTGTGTAGCTACTAACGACTCAGTGCTTCGACCTGATACCCGAAGGAATGCAAGTTCTTTCCCTGTCGTCTGGTTTAGCCGGCTAAGAGTTGTTCACTCACAGGCAGCCCAAGCTCAAGTTACGAAAATATAAGGGTTTGTATGGGAGCGTAGCGAACTCCGTTTACTTGCCAGAAGTATTTGAATAAAATGACTTACCTTACCACTGTGATGTCTTCTGTCGTGTTTCTCTCCTTGTTGGGTAGTTTTAAGCTGATTTCAGCCGGGTTTTTCTATTTTTAGGGAGAAGGGGCTCCGAAAAAAAAACCCGGCTGAAATAAAACTGATAGTGATAGTTGGGGGTTAGTCCTTTTTGGGGCGTTGGTCTAAAAAAAATATTGTTAATTTCTATGGTTAATTTCTATTGTGATGCATACCATTCATGCCATGAGTCTATTTTGGGGGTGTGGTCGTGTATAAGGAACTTCCATATAAGGAGTATGGGTTAGAGTATAATAAAGCGTACCATGGCGTACCGTGGCACTGTCAATCCAATCAAACCTTCAAGTTGCTTTCAAACCTGAAACTATTCTCATCGGCGCCGCCGCGAGCAAGCGCCCTAAATTAGGTACCTATTATCGCTAGGGACAGCATGCGCTCGTGGGTATGTACACGGATTACTCCGGTGACAGAATAGTATAAATACGCTGCCCTCTTATTCAGTAATCTCTCAATTCGTCGAACTGCCATCGGATTTGGAGTTTATCGCCCCACCCTCCTCCCGCAGCGATGAGCGCCGTACCCGCTCCCTCTCGCCGCAGGGCTCGTCTCTTCCCATATCTTAAACTTAGCCTTGGGGCGCTTGGGTGCGGGGGCGTACAATGAGAATCTATTACTACAAACATAACAGTCTGAGATAGAAGTGACATAACAAATGAATGTCTTGATATGCATTTCAAACATTTTCGACAGAGGATGGTAAAGATTAAAGTGGATTACAAACGCTAATTTTAGAAACTTGATTTCGTTACCAGTGAACCGATTTCAAATTGCTCTTAAGGTTTCTAAAACCACTCGAATCTATTGCCATTCTTCATCGAAATTGTTTGTTAATTTTTTTCTCCAGTATAGACCCATTCGAAAAATGGCGTCCAATTTAACTAACTATTGTTTAGGACTGACTAGCCTCGCTTACACGTTCAAAAGCTTTTGTGTGGACTGACTAGCCTCGTGTTCAGGTTACCAGAACAATAGCTTTTTAAATTGGACGCCATTTTTCGAATGGGTCTATACCTAGACAGAATACTCTACAAATCCAAGTAGTTATTGTCCCCTCAGTTCGATACCGTTAGCGCGCTAATTTTCTTCGACAAACATTAGCCGTTCAAGCATTTTAGATATCTCTGTTTCAGGACCTGAAACAACGACAGGGCTGATCAAAGTCAGGCTCTGGCTAAACCACAGATCGAATTGGAATTTATCTAACATTAGTTCTAGTGCTAAATTTCGGCTCTACCTCGGTGTACGGTACGTCACAGACTACGTCACAGACTACGTCACAGACTACGTCACAAAACTCCCTTTGTTAACCTTGAATAATTTGGGACTTAGAATATTTCCCGAGCACCCGAAGCGGCACTTATAAATTTTACAAGGAATTGGGCCGCCTCTACTTGAAAAAAAAAATTCACTGCGCTCAGCGTAGGAATCGAACATAGGAATATAAGATCAATAGAACGACTGACCCAACCTTTTCCTAACCCTAACCGCTAGACCACGAGTGAATTCGCTTGGTGGCAATCGTTTTTTTCACGTATTTATATCAACTAATGATGAGTAGCTGCAAAAATTATAGTATTATAGTATTCAATACACTATAATTGTAATACGACTACTCACCGAGCGCGCGAGGGCATGGTCTCTAGGGAATGGTTCTTACACCGAGGTAAACCCTAAATTTCCGAGAGAAAAATTACTATCTTCTAGTGAGTGAAACCGTACCGTTAGCGCTAATTTTCTTCGACAATGAAACTTTGCAGTAATTGTTAAGTTTGTCAGAAAACATTTACCGTTCAAGAATTTTAGATATCTCTGAACTCTGAATTGTAACGGATTCTAATTGGAACAACGACAGAGCTGATCAAAGTCTAGCCTGATTATCAGACGGTACGAGGTCGTCCGCTCACTTCCTCCCCCTCCCCGTCTGATGGACTTCGATTCATAGACTTTCATGTTCCTGACGTCATCAACCTTTGTTTTTACAATAAGCCAATACGAACACGCGTTGGAATTGAAGCGTAAAGTGTAGAACAATCGTGCAGTAGCGGCTTTTACTAGGTGGATCTATCAGCTTTCGTGCACTGGAAAAAACATTCTACAGCTTCAAACTTCTCTCGATTTCTCAGAATGGTATCCTGTTTGATCTGCTGTGGTTCTTTGGAGAGCAGGAACTTTTTAAACGGAAGTTTGCGTGCAGTATTTGCAGGACAGGACAGAAAATATACATACAAGAAATATCAGACTCGATTCACTGCCGTAAAGTTTGTTACTGTAAACTTAGAACTTTTACGCTTTTACTTTTATTTTTAAAACGTTTTGAAGCTTGATATGTATGCCGATTAGTCACACAAGACACTAAAGTTGTCCTAGTGTAGGTTTTCTGGTATCAGAGATTGTTTTAACCGGACTTTTTGTGCAAAGTTTAGATGCCCGCCGTACATGCACTTACGGAAGTGTGTTCATAATTCTGAAAACAAAAATATTCTCCCAAGTGCCATGAAACTTTTTCCATAACATACTCAGTATGTGTGTTCACTCCTGCAGAAAAATCATAATATTCCATGAAAGATTTGGTCTTCTAAAAGCCAAAAACCTAGGAGAATGTTTGAGATCTATTAAATGCATGAGATCTATAAGCGGAGGAAGATTAGTAATTTACCAAAGTCCGTACGTACTCACAAACACATCGTTTCGATAAATGAACGATTCCAATGCTTTCTTCTGCTCTGGATATAGCTTCGAAATCCTGAAAACTTTACAACTCCGGTCGACACAATGATCAAGTTCTTCTTCAACGCCATTCAGAAAAATATGCGAGCACATTCCTTAAATTCCAGACTTTGCCAAAAGTGTAAAGTTCGCTCTGATTGGTTGATATTATGACGTCAGGAACACGAAAGTCTATGAAGTCCATCAGACGGGGAGGGGGAGGAAGTGAGCGGACGACCTCGTATCGTCTGATAATCAGGCTAATCAAAGTCAGGCTCTGGCTAAACCACAGATCGAATTGGAATTTATCTAACATTAGTTCTAGTGCTACATTGGATTTGTACTAGCTCTAACACCGCTAGTTTTATTTTCGAGAGATTGCCAGTAACGTACATTTATATTTTAACTATTTCATGTTATTTCATATTAGCGAGTTTGGTTACAAATAAAGTTGTTGTTGTTCAGTTTCCTTGAAAGAAGAACTGGATTTGAATTTTAAATGACTGCCGTTTCTTTGTTGGAGATTATACAGTAATCGTGTTATTGTTTCTTGAACGCTACTAATCCTTCTATTGTTTCTTGAGTTCTGTTTTAAAGGGGAACTGAACCCTAAAATCAACCCAATGTCTATACAAACATCTTTTCGAAATAAATAGGTTCTGCTATTTAATTTTTCTGTGTTGCGCGTCTAGCAAGAGAAAATCGGAAAACCTTACCCACAGCCTCCGCTATGTACAGACGGCTCAGGTCTTGTCATCTGTGACGTAGTATACGGGGAATAAATTAGTTTTGCCATGTAGTCTCCAACATTGTAACTATGGCAGGACTAATAGCTTCTATGTTTTCTTTGTGTGATCGTTCTTCCTTGGTACGTGTGACGTCGTTATGGGGAAATTTGCACTGAATTGAGCCGCCACAAAATATCGATTTTTCAGCGGAAAATCGAACTTGGAGACTGATTTTCTCCTCATTGACGCGCAACACAGAAAAATAAAATAGCAGAACTTATTTCTTTCGAATACATCTTTGTAAAGACGTTGGGTTGATTTTAGGGTTCAGTTACCATTTAATATATGTCCCTAGTTCACAATCAGTTCAAAAGAGAAACCGATAAAGCCTTTTATACATACCTTTAAGGTAAGAAAAGTTCTAGACTATATTCTAAACCCCGCTAGGTTTTATTTCCGAGAGAAAAAATATCGTCTTCTAGTGAGTGAAACCGTTAGCGCGCTAATTTTCAACATTTCCCGTTCAAGCATTTTAGATATCTCTATGAGCGCGTAGATTATTGTCGCGGTTCGTGACTACCGCACTGGCTATTTGGAACGTCTAGCCCAGAGTACCAGATGAAGTAAATAAAAATATATTTTTCTATTATTAGTCTCATTATCTAAAGTGCAGACAATTTCAAGCCCTAGCTTCTTACGAAAAGCCTTCCAACCTTTACAATATCTGGCCGTGTTCAACAAACAATAACACACAAAGGAGATACTGAAATGTAAATTAAAGGCACTCACGAATTTCTAGACTTAGGAAGCAATTATTTCTAAATCATTTTCTTTTAATTCAATGGCAATATTTGTCCAAAAATAGTAGTACGCGAAAAATGAAGTCATTTGTGAATTTTTAAAATCATGATTCATTGGAAGGTTTGATATTTGATCGTTATAACATGCTTTGTTTTCGCTAATATGCTAATGTTTCGTCATCGCCCAGAATGGTCATTGTTCGAGGGACACTCATTAGATCTTTGAATACATTAAAGGCCCAGTACGGACCTTGGTGCTTTGCGCGCCTCTGTTTTTGTTTTGAGTTTCATGAAACCGAGGCTTCTATTGTTTTAGCCTCGCGTGCGATTCTCTCTGTATCGTCCTTCTTGTTACACCTTTGACCTTTGTCATTTGTTTGCATGTTAGCAAAACACGGAAACTAGTATAAATCAACTCTTCGTTATCAATCGTGTGGTGTTGGTAGAAGATTAACAACGTAGTTAGAGTGCTTACGGCTCCATTGTTGCAGACGGAGTAAACATTTGTGAGAATCAGGCCGGAGAAAACGAAAGTTGAATTTACTCATTCTCTTGATTCGTAATGGTCGCTGTCGGTGTTTACCTTTTCCTACCCAAGAACCATAATAACAAAGCCAAGTGCAGTACCAAAGTCAATGTGCCACGAATGGAGGAAGGGGTACTTGCATGTATATAAAGTTTACGTGAGAACAAGGCCAAATGCAAACCTTTGAGCTTTATATGACAGAAGCAAAGCTAACAAATAAGGTAAGCTAAAATAAGGCAACTCTGTCCATTTTTACGCTGTTCCTAATAGAAAATTCGTTTATGGGGAATTGGCGGTTCGAATATGACGTACAAGTTGTACAGAATCGCATAAAGTGCTCAGGTCGTTGTTGTTGGGACAATGAGGAGCACATATGTTCTCTATCGTTCATTACATCATTATTCCAGTTTACCCAAGAGGATTGCTGCAATATCTTTATTTCCATAGCTTCATGGCAAAAGGAATGCATCCTTTTTTTTTTATTATTATAGCAAATTACATCATTATTCCAGTACAGACTGTTTACCCAAGAGGATTGCTGCAATATTATTTATTTCCATTAGCTGCATGGCAAAAGAAATGCATCCTTTGAAATTTTGTTTTTTTTATAGCAAATTATTTGAGTGCAAGCTGTTCATTATATAGGAAATGGCTAGGGAGTTATTTATCTTGCACAAATTGTCATTTGTAGTCACTCGGAGTATTAAGCAGAATTGTTTTTAATGTGCATGCACTTCCTCTTTTCAGCATTTTCCCCTTTCCCACAGGACTTTTTAATAGCCACCCCCTTCCCCTACAATGTAAAAGGTGCACAATTGGACAGTGGTAGTTTAATTAAATTAAACACTATACCTCCAGTGTCATATTTTAGGTTGCTTTCCTTTTTTTGTACCTTTGATAAGAAATATTCTATTTGTTTCAGGAAAAGGGTGTACATTGTTTTCTTCAAGCGGTTAAGTGTGGGAAGAGGAAGTATGGACTTTGCCAAGAAATGGGCAATAAATAATCACCACTGTGGTATATTTGCAGATAAATGGGAATTGTCTGCTTTAGAGAGGGTGACATTCATCACCACCTTCACATTTTCAAAGATTATTTTGTGTAGATCGTGAAATTTTGGAAGTTGATCTGCATCAAAATCCAATGCCATAACTCTGTGTGTTTGAAAGATAAAGTTATGATACCCCAATGACAGCACAGTATATGCAGCTATATGGGTTTCTGGACAAATCAAGACTAAGAAATTAGTTATCAATATTATCTATATTGTTGTTTCCACTTTTAGTTTTACTAAACCTGCATTTGTTTGCAGATTCTATGAGTGTCTACATGAATGCAAATACAAAAAATTCGAAGTGATTACCAACTTTGTATTGAATATTTTTAGCTTGTTACAGACACAAAGATTATTAAAGTCCCCTGACAGTTAATTACATACTAATCCTGAAATGTTAGTAACTTGATTTTTCAGTATACACACAAGCCCTTAGGGACCGTACATTATTTAGCAGTAGGTGGGGGGGGGGGGGGGAGTGGAATATTCATGGCATACCACAAGACAACATTGCAGAACTATTTTATTCCATGCCAAACTAAATAAAGAACACACTTCACTTGGTACATGTGCTGCATCACAATATTTTGATGGCAAAACTGGAATCTGTTCAGAGTGCGTATACAGCACATTATGGCAGTGGAAAAAAAATTGATACAACCTGTGGGATACTGCCGAATATGGAACAGATTTCCATTGGTGTCTATATCCCTTCTGTCAGGTAAATCAGAAATATACATATTAAGATATATTACATTGTATCTCTTTGTCTAGATATGCATATTATCTTATATTTTTTATCGTAAACCTACTTTTTGTATTATTTTAGAATACTTATCATGTATATTTGAAGGGTTGTGTGCAAAAAGAGCGTAAGTGGCTCTTGATCACATTCTAAATTCTCATTCAATTTCTTTGTTTTCTAAGGGAGAATTTAGAATGTGATTAAGAATCACTTACACCCTTTTTACACACAGCCCATTCATTTACAGTACATTGAGTCGTATACACTATCCTTGAAACTTACATATAGATTAGACTGTGTTGCTAGTAAATATCAGTGACAACGAGCAACAGCCTGTACAGTACCCTTGATTTTATTAAAACCACTATAGTTCCAACTTTAATTAAATGTTTCTCTTACCAATTAGATGCAGGGACTTAGAATCACTTGTTCCAATTTGCCACTCAACATTTTTTATAAAATTACTTTGCCATAATGTGAAGTTTCTAAGATTGTCCTTCTCAGCAGATCACTGAAATGCATACATGTATACAGTAGTGGTCTCAAATTAAAAATGTTTGGGCTATATTCTTACAAAATCCTTCCACCACCCTACAATATTTTTACTATATATGTATATATATATATTTTGCACAGCAGTACCAGTATGTTTCAACTTAATAATTCATTTAGTTGTGAATTCAGAAAAAGTATCTGGTAAATTGCTTTAATGAACGTAACAGTATTCTGTCATTTTACCTTTATAGTTTGTTTGTTGTGGGTTCACATAAATTTTCATAAACTCCCAAATCATGCCCATCGGCTCATCAAAAACTACGGCTTATAAAATCCATTTCACTTCTATAGCATCGACTTGTAACTTGTCATGATAGTAAAATGATTCCTTTCCTCTTTGACCACTCCAGCCATGGCAGTGGAATCGATATCTCTTGCGGTGAATAACTCGCCAATTGGCAATTTATAATATCACTGAAGACTGCTTAATACCGTTGACGACAGTGGCATTACACAACGCAAAAACACTGATTCTTTTACCTGCAAAACCCATATGTGGCTTCCTCTCTTTCCGGCCGTAAAATACAGAAGAACAAAGTCTTATTTTCCGAACAGAACCAGGCTAACGTGGTCTTCCTACCGACGGTTCCGCCATGATGCCTTCCCCATAAACATACATCGCATTGTTCGTAACACAAATTTCACCTACATTACGACCTAAATGTCTTTAAAATGCTATAGAAATGATGCCTTACAATTTGGCAACATGTGAAAATAAATATACTGAAATTCAGATTAGAAAAACGGCCGATGGAAGTGGATTGCATAGAGCGGTTGAAAAGAGAGCAATTTTCAACTGCGACAAATGGCGGCTTTGAGGTACGCGGCGCGCAAAGCATCAAGGTCCGTACTGGGCCTTTAAGTTCATTTCATTAAAATTTATTAGGTTGTAGACTGGCTTTATGATTGGATAAACTCTTGACTGCTCTGGGAGTTCCAAATCACTTTGCTCAAGCGGTGCGAAAGTCGGTTTAATTGAAGTTTCGCAATGTAATTATTATTTAAAATGGGGGTGATCATAAAATCGTTGGTGCGGTAAACTCAATATTTTTATGTTTGAACCGGTTGGCACGGAAAGTCATCAGAGCGGGAAATTCAAATTTTACTAAAGCAGTCGGAAGGAAAGTTCGTCACACCGCAATCTTGCATTCCAAGGGACCAGTTTTTGAAAGTAATGGTTTAGTCTCACGCGAGAGACACAATCCATCTTTATAAGTTTCATTTAATTTGAGCATGAAACTATTAGAAAGTTTTTGTGAGGTTTACTCAAATTCGGAACTTAGATAAAATCTCATTCGGAAGTTTTGCAAAAGCTGCGTACCTGAAGAACCCAGTTAAGCTGTACCTTGATTCATGCGAAATGAAGTGCGTAGAACTTCAAAACTTTACTTGTATAGGCATAAAATAAACCAATAACTTGTTAGTCAACTATTCGTTAGCAACTGAGTAACGCCAGCTGCGGTTTCAAAGCCGAATAAACAAATCATGTTTGGATCCTTCCCCGATATGATTATAACTTTTCATGCTAAAAAATGTGCTGTGGTCTGAAAGCTTTGGTTCTCGCAGATGAATCCACGAGGGATTGACAAGATCAGGCCATTTAGTCTCGGTGTAACTTGACATGATCGTTCGTTGGAGGTTGTAATAATTATGTTCTAAATTTTATGTCGCCACCAAATTTTAACTGACGTTTCTTAACAACCGAAGACTCACGCCAATTTCAATTTCAATTACGCGCTCAAGGCCATCAGATGTTTACGGTCCCAGGGGAAAGTTAGAGTTGTCACCTCCTGAGGTTAATTGATCAAATAATTATAATATCTACAGAAAAAAATACGCGTTGGAAAGATTTTGTAGTTTTTTGACTGCCATAGTAACTTTTTTTAAACCGTATTCAAAGGTTCAAGAATCATTTTAAAGTTCATTTTATTGGCTTCAAGAAGCTGCGTGAAACCCCCTTCTGAAACCAATACTTTACGAGAAAAAAGAGTTTGAAATCTATCAGTTAGTCACTTTTCATACAAAATGTCATAAAAAGCGCAGCATATTCAGAAGGCTCTCATAGTAGATGTTTTTAAGATATCGAAAAAATACAAAGCCTGATGAGTCCATAAGCATCCCGTTAATAAAAAGCCGTGTGAAACGCATGTTTCCATTGTAAACCGAAGCCACATCAGCCATTTTTACCAGGCTGTCTGACGCAGATTCGGCCATTTTCTCTGTATTTTAAACTCCCGCTCAGCAGTTAATGAGCTTGTCGGGTGAGTGATTTCGGCGCTTAATGATATGTGCATATCGACATGTCCAGCTATTCTGGGCGATGAGTTGCAGTGTCGACGTTTTCATAACTAATAAAACCTTATGAAACAAACTTTTACTTCAGAAATAACATTTGAACCTTCTCGGATGATAAAGTGGGAAAGCACGGCTTTATTTACATGTATTTCCGTCAAGTACTCTCAGCTTTAGCCAGCGCGCTAGTCACGAACCGCTGCTATGACTTCAAGGAACTCACTGTATTCTGAACTTTACTTTCTCCACGTCTAGGTTTACTCTATTTCCCTAAATGATTGAGGCTGAAGTATTCACTAAATTGCATTCAAACCTTGGATCCTAAGTTTAAGTTTATTATCAATTTGAAACACGTTCTATTTTATATTGTGGCAGTTCCACCAGTCGTTTGCAATTCTGCCAAACAAACTGAACCAAATTCAACACTTCAAAGCCAAACGCAGCTAAAATATTGTTGCCGTTATGAAGTCTGCAAAAGAGCTAAAATTTCACTGGGAACACACCAGTTTTCTTTTGCGTTTTTTTTTTTGCGACGTAATTATTTCCCATATGAAGCATTGATCAAACATATTTTATACACGACTTTCATAATGGCCGCCTCCTAATTTGCATAATTTGGAAGATAAATATGTAGAGGGAAACCAATGCTACCACATGAAAGATCACATTAAAACTAGTAATAATTTTGAGTTTTAGAGCAATGTGGAGAATTGCTGTTGAGCTACGAGCATTTCTAATGCAGAAAAACATGAAAGCGAGGCTAGAAAGGCGTCCGTTGTTTTTCTCATACAAATCACTCTAATTTCAACTGGCTGTAACTTCATTGCTTTTTAAGCTACAGCACTCAACTTTCACAAGTTCACTAATGTCGACATGCTCTTTCGCATGGCAATGTTTATATTTTCTATAAATGTGGATAAACAACCGAAACTGAAAATCACATATGCAAATTAGGAGGCGGCCATTATGAAAGTCGTGTATTTTATTCAGAATTGAATGCGGGCTGTTTTCGTTTTGATGTTCGCGATGCATATTTAACAAGAGGTTGTACCAGCCTTTACTCGGGCCATATGGAATTTCAACAAGGAATAGTTGGTATTCTTTGCAGGTTTGATTAAAAAAGTATTTTACGCTTGCAATTTTTTTTAGCCTTTGGGAGAATAATAAATTATTTTGAATTCTTTTTACAAGAGTTACATATATAAATTATTTTTAAGAATAATTGTGATTCTGTCTCCAGGGAAGCCATATAATAAACATATTATATTAGTCATGTAAATATAATTCTATTTTAGAGTGCCTGGGATGATAACTGCCATGGAAAACAGAAAACAAATTGCAGCCATGTTTATAACAGTAGCTACATATGTTTGAGACAATATACATGTAGCAACACAAGACCAGTGATAATATAGTGAACACGAATGGTTAATTCTGTCCTGCTCTGCTAAGACTTACAACTCTTTATCAACCAAGTTTGATTTCACATGGTTTCACATAGTTTTCAGGGAAGAATAGGCGAATCCTTGCTGACGTCATTGTTTAGATTTTTGCCTCATTAGCAGAAATTAAACTTCAAGCTACAAACAGAGTACATCAGTTGAAAGAGAATTTTAAACTTAGTAATCACCGAAAATGTAAGATTGATATGTTAAATATTTACGGAGAAATTGTCTTTTCAAAACTGTAAAATGGGCTGGGGGGCAAAAGTTGCCAACAGCCATACATTCTTTGTAAATTTTGCTATTTTTAAATACTTATCACTGACTTGTTCCTCAAAATAAATTTATTTTATCATTCTAAAATTTTCGGTGATTATCAAGTGTGTCAATCTCTTTCGATTTATGGAATCTGTTTGTTTATATGTACGTTGCTTGAAGTTTGATGTATGCTAATAAGGAATAAATGTAAACAAGGATTTGCCTATAAAAGAGGCCAAGTAAGATCAACAACAAGTCTTTAAAATAACACATGCAATGTTCCTTTGAACTTCCTCCCAGTGATTTAGCATTCAGTTTTGTACTGTATCAGTAGCTTTGCCTATTTACTTGCAGCTACTACACCAGGGGACAACCCCCAGGTACCCTGGGGATTTGCACAAATACCCAATCAAACTCGTTGTATCAAATCCCCTGGTATGGGACACAGCAATTAGTAAAAATTCATACAAGGTTCCTGATCTATGAACCAACAATTAATTCTGACAGGTTCCCATGGATCCACCCCTGGGGGAAGCTGCTAATACATGCATTATTTACCCATCCATTTACTACAACAACAAAAGAATTTAAGGCAGCAGTCATGATTATGTATGTAATCTACTAGATTTAGCCTGTATATTAATATATAAAATGTACATAGTGGCAACAAGGGAACTAGTACTACTACTACCGCCTCCCGGATAGCTCAGTTGTTAGAGCGCCGGTCTGTTGTGCGGGAGATCGTGGGTTCAAACCCCGGTCGGACCAACACTCTAACATCTGCAAATGGTTAGACCTTCGCTGTGGCTCGGATGACCATGTAAATGGCGGTCCCGTCTCCAAATATTGGGGACGTAAAAGAACCACTGTGGACGCAATAAACCCTGGCCGTGACCACCCACAGTGCCAGCAAGAGGTCGGCTTGCTGGATTAGTGCCGGGCTACTGGTGAATGAGACCTCTAATATGTATAACAGCCAGTAGTCAAATGGAACTAATAGCGAGCGCTGGAACAAGACTGAAGACTAACACATGGTATTATTATTATTATTATTATTACACTAACAGAGGAGAATGTCAATATATTTAGCATCATGGTATTGCTAATTGGGGACAAACTCATTTACTATCTATGTATACGACTATATCCACCACTACACTAGTAGTATGAGAGGCACCGAATTAGCCGTTTTTTTGGTGCATTATGTTAATTTTTGGTGCGTTTTCATTAATTCAATGACGTCACGGTTCTATTGTCTTAGACTCATGAATAAAGTGCGGTGGTTTCTCATTATCTTTTGTCTTGGACTCATGAATAAAGTGGTGAGCTCATGAATAAAGTGGTGCGCTCATGAATAAAATGCGGCGCTATGCTAATTTTTAAGGCGCTATGCTAATTTTTAAGGCGCTCTCATTAATTCAATGACGTCACGGTTCTATTGTCTTGGACTCATGAATAAAATGCGGCGCTATGCTAATTTTTAAGGCGCTCATGAATAAAATGCGGCGCTCATGAAGAAAATGCGGCGCGCTCATGAATATCTATTGTTCCTTTGGATGAGGTCATCGATCTATTCGGGCATGTTTGGGCAAAGCCTATTGTTTGGAGGCATGTTTGGGCAAAGCCTATTGTTTGGAGACATGTTTGGGCAAAGCCTATTGTTTGGAGCAGCTATAAAGCTAGAACCGATCGCTCCCAAATCCATTCAAGAAATTGAATAAAAAAAGTAATAAATACCTCGCAATATCTAAACCCCTTTGTAGCGTAAATAGTAAGAACAAACTACTCGTGATAGGCTCTAAACTGTCTTTATTATTTTCCTTTACAGTTAATAACTCATAAGATAATTGTATACAAAATCCACTGTGACTCATTACATCAACTCTGCTATTGTCCTTAGGGATTAACGATAACTGAAGAGCCTATTGTTTGGAGGAAAACTCTTGTGATGCAAATTCTTCTCGAAAAACTGAACGAAATTACCATACGAATATAAACAAACTACTCGGAACAAGATTTTATTGATTCAAACCATGATAAGCGACAAGTTTTACAATGCAAATTTAGCCCCAAATGCACTCCACCGTGACCCAACGCTAACTGTTTCCAGCTCTAATACAATGTTAATACTTGTAAGGCTTCCGAATTCGCATTGATCGTCTGATCCGGTCGGCTTTTAGATAAGGTCCAACACTTTCTTCGGCATCATCATCCAAGTAATTCTTGAGTTCCAAACGTCGGCGTTTTCTTCTTTTTCGTAGCGGGGAGAGTAGCTTTTTGGTTGACGAGTTCAAAGAAGACAAAGAAATATTAGGGAATGGGGATTCGTAGGTTCTCTCTGAATTGGGCACTGTGGCTGGTTCAGACGAATCTAGGTGTAATTGTGGCGGTATGGTTGGTGAGCTCAAAGAAATGTTCGTGGCTGGGGACTGATATACTTTTGCTGAATACGGCACTGTGGCTGGTTCAGCTGAATCGAGGTATACTTGTTGCGGAGTGATGGGTGTATCGACTATTTCTTGTTCTTGGGGTTGGGTTGTGATACCAGGTGAAAGAGTTGTAGGAGGTACAGGATAGTATCTCATTTGGTGTTTATACCTCATAAAGTTGTTTTGAAGCTGGACATAATTTCTTGCTTTCTGGGTCTGACTGAGATCATTACGGTTTAATACCCTATTCATATCATCCTTCAAGCTTTGCATTTTTTGTACTTGCGGGGAAATTGTAAAGCTCTGCTGCTCGACGTACTTACGCAGTACGTTAGAAACGCTATCCTCGTTAGATATCTCTTGTGGTTGTTGCTGTTCACTGGGTAAAACATTGGTCCTTAACCTACAGCCCTCGGGTGTATTTGGTTTTAAGTCGACAAACAAATAACCATAAGGTCTCCTAACAGCCTGTTCGTACTTGTTGAGAAAATACTCCGTCTGCCTGGGATACATTTGCTTGGCCAGTGTTAAAATTTGTAGTTTGTCACGTGGATTCTTAAACAGCACTAAGTAATGACTGTTTAAACTGATGCTGCGATTGCCTTTACCCTGATGGAATAGGTTCTGTAAAATGTAGAAGACACTCAGATTCCGGTGATGAGATCCTTTGGTAAACAGGTTGACAATTCTATTATCATTTCCCGTTTCAGTCATCTGGTCATCAATGACAATCAGGTTTCGTACATGTACATCAAAATAGTGATCTTGCTCGATATCAGGGGGGATTCCTTTCACAAATTCGATACCAGGTACCGTACTAAGGAGTGCTGTATACGCAGGCTGCCACTGTGAATAGCACCACACAATTATCTGGGGTGGACGGGAAATTGTTTGATGGGCTTCTTCGAGTAACTTCTGTACCCAGACCGTTTTACCACATCCTGTCATACCAGCAACCATACAAGTAAACGGATGAATGAGTTGAAAAGAGCTACAAATGCCCGTCGTACTTTGAAAACCATTGTTATGTGATGAAATCGTGGTATGGAGTCCATTCGATAGAGCTTCAGTAGGATGAAACTTATTTTGATGACGTTTTAAATCATATGGTCGGGAGAAGCCTCCATGACAACTAGGACAGAACAGTTTTTTTGACATGTTGATGCTTCAAGAGATTAAATAAAATGAACTCCACGGCGCTGGTATACTCCCATTTATGCTAACAGTTCTGCCGCTACCAGTCAACGCCCGCCGCCCGCCAACGCCCGCCAACGCCCGCCGCCCGCCAACGCCCGCCGCCCGTCAACGCCCGCCGCCCGTCAACACCCGCCAACGCCCGCCGCCCGTCAACACCCATCGGTCGCCCTAGCGCTATAAATATCCTAGCGCATTCAAATCGTAGATCAGTTTCAACCATGTCTCATACAGTGAAGAGAAATCGTGGCTTTCTCCATCTCTTAGCTTCTTGCCCCGACCATCAACGTCAATTTCTCCTCGAAACGGCATCTCCAGAACAAGTACATTCGCTCGTCCAAGCGACACATAATGTTGTTAGAGGATATGTACCTATCAGTGAGGAAGACAGGCGAAGACTAACTCCACACAGAGAATCTATTTATACACTCGTGGATCCAGAGGTTCCATTCAAAGAAAAGAAGCAACTACTAGTGCAAGAGGGAGGTGGATTTATTGAACATTTGTTAGCCCCTATTCTCACTGGGCTTCTGATGGTATAAATAGGGGAGTCTTAGGTCTTTCAAGATCATTTGCAACTGAAGTCACTCCGGTGGTGAACATTAAGAGAAACATTGACACGGAAAGTGAAGAAAGTGACACATCGAATGATGAGAGTGAGGATGAAGAGGAACCAAGAATTAAAGATGTTTTGGATGATCTTCCGAGAGCCGTCTCCCATAAAGATGCTTCGGATTTATTGCACAGTATGGCCTCCTCTAAGGATATATTATTTTGGACGCCAACTCATTCATCCGTTTACTTGTATGGTTGCTGGTATGACAGGATGTGGTAAAACGGTCTGGGTACAGAAGTTACTCGAAGAAGCCCATCAAACAATTTCCCGTCCACCCCAGAGAATTGTGTGGTGCTATTCACAGTGGCAGCCTGCGTATACAGCACTCCTTAGTACGGTACCTGGTATCGAATTTGTGAAAGGAATCCCCCCTGATATCGAGCAAGATCACTATTTTGATGTACATGTACGAAACCTGATTGTCATTGATGACCAGATGACTGAAACGGGAAATGATAATAGAATTGTCAACCTGTTTACCAAAGGATCTCATCACCGGAATCTGAGTGTCTTCTACATTTTACAGAACCTATTCCATCAGGGTAAAGGCAATCGCAGCATCAGTTTAAACAGTCATTACTTAGTGCTGTTTAAGAATCCACGTGACAAACTACAAATTTTAACACTGGCCAAGCAAATGTATCCCAGGCAGACGGAGTATTTTCTCAACAAGTACGAACAGGCTGTTAGGAGACCTTATGGTTATTTGTTTGTCGACTTAAAACCAAATACACCCGAGGGCTGTAGGTTAAGGACCAATGTTTTACCCAGTGAACAGCAACAACCACAAGAGATATCTAACGAGGATAGCGTTTCTAACGTACTGCGTAAGTACGTCGAGCAGCAGAGCTTTACAATTTCCCCGCAAGTACAAAAAATGCAAAGCTTGAAGGATGATATGAATAGGGTATTAAACCGTAATGATCTCAGTCAGACCCAGAAAGCAAGAAATTATGTCCAGCTTCAAAACAACTTTATGAGGTATAAACACCAAATGAGATACTATCCTGTACCTCCTACAACTCTTTCACCTGGTATCACAACCCAACCCCAAGAACAAGAAATAGTCGATACACCCATCACTCCGCAACAAGTATACCTCGATTCAGCTGAACCAGCCACAGTGCCGTATTCAGCAAAAGTATATCAGTCCCCAGCCACGAACATTTCTTTGAGCTCACCAACCATACCGCCACAATTACACCTAGATTCGTCTGAACCAGCCACAGTGCCCAATTCAGAGAGAACCTACGAATCCCCATTCCCTAATATTTCTTTGTCTTCTTTGAACTCGTCAACCAAAAAGCTACTCTCCCCGCTACGAAAAAGAAGAAAACGCCGACGTTTGGAACTCAAGAATTACTTGGATGATGATGCCGAAGAAAGTGTTGGACCTTATCTAAAAGCCGACCGGATCAGACGATCAATGCGAATTCGGAAGCCTTACAAGTATTAACATTGTATTAGAGCTGGAAACAGTTAGCGTTGGGTCACGGTGGAGTGCATTTGGGGCTAAATTTGCATTGTAAAACTTGTCGCTTATCATGGTTTGAATCAATAAAATCTTGTTCCGAGTAGTTTGTTTATATTCGTATGGTAATTTCGTTCAGTTTTTCGAGAAGAATTTGCATCACAAGAGTTTTCCTCCAAACAATAGGCTCTTCAGTTATCGTTAATCCCTAAGGACAATAGCAGAGTTGATGTAATGAGTCACAGTGGATTTTGTATACAATTATCTTATGAGTTATTAACTGTAAAGGAAAATAATAAAGACAGTTTAGAGCCTATCACGAGTAGTTTGTTCTTACTATTTACGCTACAAAGGGGTTTAGATATTGCGAGGTATTTATTACTTTTTTTATTCAATTTCTTGAATGGATTTGGGAGCGATCGGTTCTAGCTTTATAGCTGCTCCAAACAATAGGCTTTGCCCAAACATGTCTCCAAACAATAGGCTTTGCCCAAACATGCCTCCAAACAATAGGCTTTGCCCAAACATGCCCGAATAGATCGATGACCTCATCCAAAGGAACAATAGATATTCATGAGCGCGCCGCATTTTCTTCATGAGAGCGCCGCATTTTATTCATGAGCGCCTTAAAAATTAGCATAGCGCCGCATTTTATTCATGAGGGCGCCGCATTTTATTCATGAGTCCAAGACAATAGAACCGTGACGTCATTGAATTAGAGAGCGCCTTAAAAATTAGCATAGCGCCTTAAAAATTAGCATAGCGTCGCATTTTATTCATGAGCGCACCACTTTATTCATGAGCTCACCACTTTATTCATGAGTCCAAGACAAAAGATAATGAGAAACCACCGCACTTTATTCATGAGTCTAAGACAATAGAACCGTGACGTCATTGAATTAATGAAAACGCACCAAAAATTAACATAACGCACCAAAAAAACGGCTAATTCGGTGCCTCTCATACTACTTACACTTGAGGGTGGTCACTTAACCAGAGATTTGGTTGCATTCTCATTGTCGGCCTACAATTTAACATTCTGATCAAAGAAGACATGAAGGTCTAACCATTTACAGATGTCAGAGCAAAGGCAGTACCAGTTCTCCCACTTATTTGAAGGTCGACCCACCGGGATTTGAACCCACTATACCTCCTAAACAACAGACTGACACTTAACCACTGAGCTTACTGGAATGCAGTTTAAGCAAACTGGAGGCTACCATCTTTCTGTTATAGGCTCAAACTTAGTTCAGATAAAATTAATCCAATTGTAATGAAATTAGAAATACATATAGATGATGTAACTTTGAAATTTAAAATAAATTATTAGTTCTCAAATAAATTACAGACTGCATGAGTCCATTTCAGAAATAAAATGCGATTTCCACTCGGTTTGTTGATTATTGGAGTCATCTGTCTTCACAGATCTTCCCGCTTGTTTAGAAGTATTCCTGGATCCGTATTCCTATTGGAATAAGGATCCGTATTCCAATTGGAACAAGAGACCCTGAGTGGCCTTAATTCGGGCCACCTAGAAATAGGTTAATTTATAATACATGGAGTTCTAGCATATTTTTGTGCCATAACATGGTTTGTGCTAGGGGAACTGGATAATTGATTCACTACTCATGCTCGTGATAATTTACATATAATGGAATGGACCTTTTACAGGAATGCAATCACATGGTTGTACTAGATGGCAAACAAATTTTAATTCATATATTTAAAGGCACTTGTATGAGATTGGTAGTGTACGTTATTAAGAAAACCTGTTTGTAAATGCTATTTTTCACCTTCTTCCAATTCTCAACCCCCAAAGGTGGTCATGGTCCCTTACGAGAGGGACTGATAATAGGCCCTTTGCAGGACAAGAGCAAGCCAAAATTAGTAAAATGCCCAAGTTTTAGGTTCATATCTTTAAAACGGAAGGAATGGCAATTTTTTGAAAACTCTATAATTTAGCTTACTTTGACAGACTTTGTGAGGCTGTTTTTTGCTGACTGGCAAGACCCCCCCCCCCCCCCTTCCCCCCCCCCCTCCCTCCCTCCCCCCCCCCCCTGCTAGTTTTTGACTAGTCCCAAATGTTTAATAAAATATTGTGTGTTGATTTCATGCATGTAAACCACTTGGAAAATAACTATTTAAAGAGAGTAACACTAGGCTGTTTTCTATTGTTGGGTAGGCCAATACTATCGCTCGTTTCGAGAAGTTCAACCCGACTCCTTTCCTGCCGCCGAAAAACGATTACAGCGCCACGTTATCTCGATTTCCATTGGCCGAGAAAAACGAGACGGTAAACATTTGAGGTTCATTGTAGATTTCAGATTGTCCATTTCCTATTGTTAACGGAAAGAGAAGGCGAAGTGAAGAAAGTAAAATAAATTCCTTCTTCGAGGGTATATAAAATCAAAAGTTTCTTTAGGATAAATAAGGTAGATTTATTGAACGGTAATTTCAAGGTCTTCTGTGCAGTCCAGAAAAATAAGATGAAGACAAAGCCAGAGTTTGAAGCCCGTTCGTATCACTATCAATCGTCGGCAAACAAAAAACTGCGTGACTCGAAGCGAGGACAAAGTGTCGAGGAGAAAGCGTCGCTTCGCTCCTCGATGGAAAAGCTTCGTGCCTAAGCTTTGCGAAGTGAGAACCTCTGGTACCCAGGGTAGAGTTCACGCCATATCCTGCTAGATTTTCGTTCCCGAATTTATAAAAACATGTGCATATCATATTTTAAAAGGACCCTGTCAGATCGAAAAATCGGGTCATTTCTACTATACTTTCCGAGAGGTTAATAACAATGAATAACAACACAACCACAGTCAATTGGTATCAAAGTTATCATGTTCAGTTTAGCTACTTACATTTACAAACTGTTGTCTCACTCTTAATCTTAGTCCTATTAGTGTTGATCAGATCTTAGCCATCTATGTCACGAGTGGATCCTTGAGTGGATCTGGATATGTGATAAATTCCCGTCCAAAGCCCGTGAAACACCTCTCAGCTTTAGAAAAGACAAAAATCTTGGTATTGCACTTGAAGGAACCTTTGGTTTACACAAAAAAACAGCTGATATTAAAGGTTTTGCTAAGTCAAAACTCCCACTCGTCGCCATCTTGAAAAACCACTGTTCACATGTCACATGGCTGGCGCAACGTACGTGTCACGTGACCAGTCGAAATCTGATTGGTCGACGGCGCCAACCAGCGACACAAATGAAAAATAAAAGATAAACACTTGCGATTTCTGACTCGCGCCAGCCGAAGGCCTGGCCCGAGTAATAAGTGAGCAGTTTCCAAACTGAGGAAATTAGCGATGAAAGAAACGGCTTTATCCCATCTTGAAACAAGCAAAGGCTGACGGTCATAAAGCTTCTCTGAAGAAAGACAAACTTTATATCAATGGACATCTTTACCTTTCATAAAGTGTTTGTGACAAGTTCTAAGAGATAAGTACCAATCTTCGATTCTAGTAAGTTAATATGTCTCTCTTGCAATTGCTTGATAAGAGAAAATTATATTCAGTGCGGTAGCTGTAACAATTGTTTTCACTTAAGTCATAAATGTTTAAAATTAACCGGAGAAAATATTGCTGATTTGAAAACAGACTTCATCTGCTTTAACTGCTTAGGAACTAATATGCCCTTTAACTCACTAATTAACCAAGATTTCGATGAAGCAATATCAAGTTTAAAAACTAACATGACAGATAGAGATAAACATCGATTAGATAATTTAATATTTAACCCTTTCGACAAACTTGAAAACAACCATACTGACAAACAATTAGCATCATTGAACCCTGACTCGAACTATTATTGTTTAGATAAAACAGCAACCAATACTGAATATTATTTAACAAACGACTTTATTGACCTATTCGAACATAAACACATATCCAATAATCAGCTGTCAATATTACACTTAAATATAAGAAGCTTGCGTAACAAATATGAAGAATTAACATTGTATTTAAAGTTATTAAAAATGCCATTTTCTATAATATGTCTAACGGAAACTTGGCTTGATGACGAAAACAATGAGAGATTTAATATCCCAGGTTACAAGTTATTTAAACAAAATCGGAAGAGAAAAGTTGGTGGAGGGGTTTGTACATATGTCAAAGAAGACCTTGACGCTTGTCTCAGAAAAGATATAAACATTGATTGTAATTCTGAGAATATTGAAAGCCTATACATCGAAATAGAAAATAAGAGATATAGGAATACTATCATTGGCGTAATATATAGACCACCAAATAATAGATATAATGAATTTGAAGAAAAAATGGAGATGGCCTTGACTAAAATTGATAGGGAATCAAAAACATATTATATCACTGGAGATTTTAATTTAGATCTTCTTAAACACGAATCATGTAATTATTCACAAAGATTCATCAATCAAATGATGTCTTCAATGTTATTTCCAGTAATAACAAAACCAACTCGAATAACAAGATCGACTGCAACACTTATTGATAACATTTTCACAAACAATTTAAGCTCAAATCAATTGAGTGGAATCCTGTTCAATGATTTGTCAGACCATCTACCAATTTTCCTGATTAACAAAGAGGAGTTATCAAAGAAAAAGAAAACTGAGAAAAAAATGATAAGAGTGATAAATAATGAATCAATACAACTTTTTTTGAAAGATCTAGCAAATATCACATGGGAAAAAGTCATTCTAGATAATCAACCACATAAATCTTATAATGCATTTATACAGATATTTATGCAAATTTATAACAAGTATTTCCCACTCAAAGCAATCAAAGAAAACAGAATTAGAAAAACCAAAAGTCCTTGGATCTCCATTGGCATCGTCAATTCATCAGTCAATAAAAACAAATTATATAAAAAGTATCTGATAAAATCGAGCCTTGAAAATCAGATTAAGTATAAAAAATACCGAAACAAACTAAATCATGTTATACGAATAACAAAAAAGGAAATACTTCAATGAAAGAATTGAACACTCAAAGAGTAGTATAAAGAAAACCTGGGAAGTTATCAATGAATTATTAAAAAACAAGAAAAACAAACTTTCCCTTCCACAATCATTTACACAAGACAACAAGAACACAACTAATCCTTTAGAAATTGCTAATAGCTTCAATAAGTTTTTCTCAAATGTAGGTTTGAATCTGGCCAAGAAATTTGACAAGAATTCAAGAAACTATTACAAACATTTGCATGGTAATTATGCAAATTCCATGTTTCTAAAAGATGTAGAAACCGAAGAGATCCTAAACATAATTAATCAAATAAACCCAAATAAAAGTTGTGGAATTGACGAAATCCACCCAAAAGTAATCAAACATACAGCACCATATATTAGTCAGATTCTATGCCACATATTTAATCTAATATTTAAATCTGGAATAATACCAAATGAACTTAAAATATCCCTTATAACGCCTGTTTACAAATCTGATAATAATATGTTATTTACTAATTACAGACCAATTTCAGTTCTTCCCTGCTTCTCTCGAATTTTAGAAAAAATAATGTATAAAAGACTTATTGAATACATTGAGAAAAATAACATTTTATATGAACATCAATATGGATTCAGAAAAAATAGATCCACAAATATGGCCATCATTGAATGAATTCACAAAATCAAAAGAGCAATTGAAAATGATGAGTCCACAATAGGAATTTTTATGGACTTGTCAAAGGCATTTGATACTGTCAACCATAGTATTCTTCTAAAAAAACTTGAATTCTATGGAATAAGAGGACACTGTAATAAATTGCTTGAAAATTATTTGACAGACCGAAGACAAATTGTGAAATATAATAACACTAAATCTAAATAAATGTCTATAAAATGTGGAGTGCCTCAAGGGTCAGTATTGGGGCCACTGCTGTTTTTAATATATATTAATGACATCGCTCATAGTAGCAGTATGACATCATTCATCCTCTTTGCTGATGACACAAATTTATTCTATTCGGGCAAAAATATTAATGAATTAGAACTAATTGTCAACAAAGAGATAACAAAAATTGCAACATGGTTGGAAGATAACCAGCTATCACTTAATTTAAAAAAGACTAACTACATAATCTTCAGGTCAAAAAAGAAGCAATTACATCAGTGCGTAAAAATAAAAATTGACAATTATGAGCTGGCTAATGTGGACAACACAAAATTTTTAGGTGTTATCATAGATCAGCATCTAACCTGGAATAAGCATATCAATTATATTGCTAACAAAATATCCAAAACAATAGGTATCTTATGCAAAGCTCGACATTTCCTTAATACTAACATGCTCTTAACAATATATAATTCACTTATTTACCCATACCTTCACTATGGTAATATTGAATGGGCAAATAATTATCCTTCTAGACTAGATAGGATCTACAAAATGCAAAAAAAGGCAGTAAGAATCATAACGTTCTCTTCATATCGTGCACACTCTGCGCCTTTGTTCCAAAAGTTAAATCTATTAAACATTTATAAAATTAATGATCTATCAATCAGTGTTTTTATGTATGATTTCAAAAAAGGTAACTTACCAAATTATTTCAAGGAATCTTTCGTTTTAAATAATTACAATACAAGAAATTCAAACAATATACATAAATGTTATAATAGAACTAACTATGAGAAACTGTCAACAAGAACGAAAGTCAGTAACTTGTGGAATATTATCCCCAGTGAAATTAAAGAATCGTATACAAAAAGGCAATTTAAAAGGAAAATGAAACTCTACCTACAACGTTAATATACCCTGATAATATGCTATACACAAACTTCCTATGATTATTGTTAATATGATTAGTAATAAATATTATGAATAATTAGTATGTACATATATATTTGATCATCATCTTTAATACAACTGTACTTGCTACGGATATACATACATTAACATGAAATGCAATTACACATTGTATTACTATTCAAACTGTAAAAGTTGACGTTCATACCAAACCTGATGTTACTCTATGTGATATCCATTTATAGGGGGACTATTTAGAAAAGCCTCTTTGGGTTTACTTAGTCCTCCTCCTTATTATGTAAGGACTAATTATCTCTACTTGTATTTACTATTGTATTGATCTACATGATAAGGAAATAAAAAAATAAAAAATAAAAAAATAACCAAAAGAACTGATAAATTGGGCCAATTTCTGGAGCCCATTTTCTAGTCTTTTAGAAGCCATTTAAACTTTAAGAGGAAATAATAAATATCAACACTGCAACCTGGTATTAAACATTTGTGTTTACTTACCAAATAATTTGGACGCGGACGCAATCTCATTCTCAGACTCCTTTCGTATATAAAAACGTGAGAATTTTCCATGCAAACGGCCCGTAGAACTCCTGTCTGCCCTAGAAAAACTGAACATCTTGGTATTTCTGTCGAAGAAGCCTTTGGTTTCAGCAAAAATGGCCCAAAAACTTAAGGTGATTTGCCATAACAAGGCATAAGTGCTTTGTAGCCGCCATCTTGGATTTTTCAGAGAGAAAACCTGTTCCGCGTGTTTATCCCCGATTCTGATTGGTTGACGGCGCGAAAGGTCGACACAGAAAATAATAAAAATAATAAATAAAAAAAACATAATAAACACTTGCGAAACTTGACTCGGGCCCAGCCTACGCTGGCTCTAGTAATTATCTGACATATCTTGCAGTTAACGACTTTAGAACTCTACGCGAGATAAATTTTAAGTTATATAAAATGGTTAAGATTTAATCAAACTGTGTATCAGTTGATTTATTTTATTACTAAAAATTATCTTTGAATGATTGTTGGGAATACCAATAAATTTACAACCTAATGAGGCCAAAGTAAATAATAGGTTTACTTATGAATAAGTCTCAATGTGAGTTTAACTGACGACCAATTGTAAAATTTATGTAACACGCAGGAGAAATTATTTTTACACAAGACCAAAACCATTTAATTCTGGTCCATAATTTAAACAGATTAAAACAACTTCGGTTCTGATCTTTCTTTCCTTTCCAATAACTAAATGCGATTTTTACAACCGCATTGCGGACTTCATAAAATAATGTTCTTAGCTACGCTGTGTTTAATTAATTTGGTTGAATGTTTGGCAGAATCGCACACATCGAACTACCATAATATAGAACGTGTTTCACATTGATAATACGCTTAAACCTAGGCTCCAAGGTTTGAAATCAATTTAGTGAATACTTTAGCCTCATTCAGGGCAATAGAGTAAACCTAGCTAGTGCGACGTGGATAAATTAAAGTTCAGAATACAGTGATTTCCTTGAAGTCATAGCAGCGTTTCGGTCTTCAACGGATGGGCCCATAAGTAGTATAGGGCGCATGGAATTATCCTGTTTTTTGGTGCGCTATGCTAATTTTTGGTGCGCTCTCATTAATTCAATGACGTCACGGTTCTATTGTCTTGGACTCATGAATAAAATGCGGCGCCCTCATGAATAAAATGCGGTGTTATGCTAATTTTTAAGGCGCTCATGAATAAAGTGCGGTGGTTTCTCATTATCTATTGTCTTAGACTCGTGAATAAAGTGGTGAGCTCATGAATAAAGTGGTGCGCTCATGAATAAAATGTGGCGCTCTCAATAATAAAATGTGGCGCTCTCATGAATAAAATGCGGCGCGCTCATAAATATCTATTGTTCCTTTGGATGAGGTCATCGATCTATTCGGGCATGTTTGGGCAAAGCCTATTGTTTGGAGGCATGTTTGGGCAAAGCCTATGCCCTGTAACCATTCGAAGTTGAATGAAAAGAGTAATAAATATCTCGCAATATCTAAACCCCTTTGTAGCGTAAATAGTAAGAACAAACTACTCGTGATAGGCTCTAAACTGTCTTTATTATTTTCCTTTACAGTTAATAACTCATAAGATAATTGTATACAAAATCCACTGTGAGAAATGTTGCTATTGTCCTTAGGGATTAACGATAACTGAAGAGCCTATTGTTTGGAGGAAAACTCTTGTGATGCAAATTCTTCTCGAAAAACTGAACTAAATTACCATACGAATATAAACAAACCAGATAATTAAACAAAGTTTATTCAATCTCAAAAACACCAATTTTAAAAACAGTTCGTTTTCCTTATCCGCGCGGAGTTGATAACTTTATTATTTCTCAGTTCTTGGGTTGATATAATGTACCGTGTTACAAGATTACACTGATTTATGTTTCATTGATATTTTTCTTGTTGACAAATGCTACAGACAGTTGTGTTTTTCCGAGGAGAGGACAATTAATGACCTAGGTAGTCTGGTCTAGTCTAAAACTAAACTTCAGCTATCATTTTCTAGTCTAGTCTAGAAATTGAAATTAAAACGAGGACAAGAGGAAGAATATTTTAAGAGACGTTTATTAATAGAAATCGACTTAATAAAACTTATTTCTAAAAGGTACGAATGTATTATTCATCGCGGAATCACTCTGTTCCGGAATAGGTTGTTTTTGGAATTGTTTATTCAACAAGAATTTTCGGTGGTGAATTGCAGCCTCGGTCGCTTCTTGCCATCCATAATCTTCCGTGTTCATCAAGTTTTGTTTTGTTTCCAAGATTTTTTGGAAATCAGGATTTTTTCTTAAGCTGTGAATACATTTCATATCTTCGAACAACACTTCTCTTAGGTCTTTTCTATAGGTAGGAACCAAAGCGTTACTGGCTTTGATTTCAGCAACTTCATGACTATCCCCATCGTGTTCATACTTTTGAACCAACGCTTCCCAATCTTCCTGGTGCCGTTCTTTAGCTTCGTTACGAATTCTTTCCCAAACATCCTCTTCTCCGTCATAACTCTCATCTGTGGAGTCCGTGCTCTCCTGAGAATCAGAGCTTTGATAAGAATCTTCAGTCATTTCATCATCTGAGTTGGAACGATTAGCAGCCATCGTTAATATCTTTACTCTTCAAGGATCGGGCGTATAATGTCAGACCCTTAAAAGTTTCCAACTTTATAGAAAACGAATTGGCGTGGTCACTACGTTTAACATATGTCGATTAGCTGATTTAGCTAAGGTCTCTCAGTTAGACCAACATTATACGGTAGGATTCCTAACCAACATATTTTCCATTATCAACAACTGGATTTACATTCCTCGACAAAAACTTTCTTTTTTGAAGTTTTGCTTCTTGTAAATAGGGTTTTCGTTCTTGAGTTGATAACCTATGGACTTGTGCCAAGTGGTTGGATAATTTAACAAGATACTTTGATGCACAATTCGGTACAGGGCAGTTTTTTAAAGTCCGATTTTCCATGTTCACTCGTTGAAAGTTAGTATCAAATAGCACAAATCTACTTGATCGTCCCTTTGTTCTCCTTTCGTCCCTTTTGTCACCTCTTGTCCCGCTTTTTTTCGTTTTGAAATAAAAAAAAAAGAGGGATAAAAAAAGAAAAAAAGCGGGACAAAAGGAGACAAAAGGGATGAAAGGAATAAACGGAGATACCTATATCTGAATGTGAACACATCTCTTGTGAGTAGACCCTCTCGTCCCGTGTGTCTCCTTTTGTCCCGTTTTTTTTTTCGTTTTGAAATAAAAAAAAGAAGCATAAAACGAAAAAAAAGCGGGACAAAAGGAGACAAAAGGGACGAAAGGGATAAACGGAGATACCTATATCTGAATGTGAACACGTCTCTTGTCGGTAGACCCTCTCGTCCCGTGTGTCTCCTTTTGTCCCGCTCTTTTTCGTTTTGAAATAAAAAAAGAAGCATAAAACGAAAAAAAAAGCGGGACAAAAGGAGACACACGGGACGAGAGGGCCTATTGACAAGAGACGCGTCCACATTCAGATATAGGTATCTCCGTTTATCCCTTTCGTCTCCTTTTGTCTCCTTTTGACGATCAAGTAGATTTGTGCTATTTGATACTAACTTTCAACGAGTGAACATGGAAAATCGGACTTTAAAAAACTGCCCTGTACCGAATTGTGCATCAAAGTATCTTGTTAAATTATCCAACCACTTGGCACAAGTCCATAGGTTATCAACTCAAGAACGAAAACCCTATTTACAAGAAGCAAAACTTCAAAAAAGAAAGTTTTTGTCGAGGAATGTAAATCCAGTTGTTGATAATGGAAAATATGTTGGTTAGGAATCCTACCGTATAATGTTGGTCTAACTGAGAGACCTTAGCTAAATCAGCTAATCGACATATGTTAAACGTAGTGACCACGCCAATTCGTTTTCTATAAAGTTGGAAACTTTTAAGGGTCTGACATTATACGCCCGATCCTTGAAGAGTAAAGATATAAACGATGGCTGCTAATCGTTCCAACTCAGATGATGAAATGACTGAAGATTCTTATCAAACCTCTGATTCTCAGGAGAGCACGGACTCCACAGATGAGAGTTATGACGGAGAAGAGGATGTTTGGGAAAGAATTCGTAACGAAGCTAAAGAACGGCACCAGGAAGATTGGGAAGCGTTGGATCAAAAGTATGAACACGATGGGGATAGTCATGAAGTTGCTGAAATCAAAGCCAGTAACGCTTTGGTTCCTACCTATAGAAAAGACCTAAGAGAAGTGTTGTTCGAAGATATGAAATGGATTCACAGCTTAAGAAAAGATCCTGATTTCCAAAAAATCTTGGAAACAAAACAAAACTTGATGAACACGGAAGATTATGGATGGCAAGAAGTGACCGAGGCTGCAATTCACCACCGAAAATTCTTGTTGAATAAACAATTCCAAAAACAACCTATTCCGGAACAGAGTGATTCCGCGATGAATAATACATTCGTACCTTTTAGAAATAAGTTTTATTAAGTCGATTTCTATTAATAAACGTCTCTTAAAATATTCTTCCTCTTGTCCTCGTTTTAATTTCAATTTCTAGACTAGACTAGAAAATGATAGCTGAAGTATAGTTTTAGACTAGACCAGACTACCTAGGTCATTAATTTTCCTCTCCTCGGTAAAAACACAACTGTCTGTAGCATTTGTCAACAAGAACAATATCAATGAAACATAAATCAGTGTAATCTTGTAACACGGTACATTATATCAACCCAAGAACTGAGAAAAAAGAAAGTTATCAACTCCGCGAGGATAAGGAAAACGAACTGTTTTTAAAATTGGTGTTTTTGAGATTGAATAAACTTTGTTTAATTACTGATGGTTTATTTATATTCGTATGGTAATTATAGTTCAGTTTTAGAGACGAATTTGCATCACAAGAGTTTTCCTCCAAACAATAGGCTCTTCAGTTATCGTTAATCCCTAAGGACAATAGCAACATTTCTCACAGTGGATTTTGTATACAATTATCTTATGAGTTATTAACTGTAAAGGAAAATAATAAAGACAGTTTAGAGCCTATCACGAGTAGTTTGTTCTTACTATTTACGCTACAAAGGGGTTTAGATATTGCGAGATATTTATTACTTTTTTTCATTCAACTTCGAATGTATTCAGGGCCGATTGTTCCTGGTTTTATAGCTGCTCCAAACAATAGGCTTTGCCCAAACATGCCCGAATAGATCGATGACCTCATCCAAAGGAACAATAGATATTCATGAGCGCGCCTTAAAAATTAACATAGCTCACCACTTTATTCATGAGCGCACCACTTTATTCATGAGCTCACCACTTTATTCATGAGTCTAAGACAATAGATAATGAGAAACCGCCGCACTTTATTCATGAGTCTAAGACAATAGAACCGTGACGTCATTGAATTAATGAGAGCGCCTTAAAAATTAGCATAGCGCCCTAAAAATTAGCATAGCGCCCTAAAAATACTACTCCCATATGATCTAAAAATGTTTAACTCTTACATTTTTCAATCCTACCTGATATATTTTTTTGTTAGGAAAATGTCTGAAAAGCACATTTTTGGATTACCCATGATGCAACCGATATAAGTATATAAGAATATAATTTTCATGGGGGGGGGGGGGGGTCAGAATTTTTGCACGCGGCTGTATATATATATAGAATGTGATGTAAAGCGGTATGCTGTAGTGCTATGTGTGCCCGCCCTACGAGGGAAAGAGAAAAAATCTCTGACCCAAGTGGGACTCGAACCCAACGACCTCCAGGTTACATGTTTGGCGCTCTACCAGCTGAGTTATCAAGTCAGATGAGAGCAATCGTGGGTATTGGTGCGTTTTATGGGGTCACGGCGATTATATATGTATATGTAGTTATGATAGGGACTACATTTTAGTAACGCCCCCTACATTTTAGTAAGGCCCCCAGATGTTACACCAAATCCGCAACCAATATGCTGTATCGGAACGTGCCTAGTACCGAAACTATGATTCCGACGCTGCAACTCCATACAATGCATTTGTAATGGGGGAGGGTACCGTTATTATCAGGAAATGCATATGATTTTCCACCCCTCCCTCCTCAGTTTTGCAAGGCTGGCAGATATTACTCTGCATTTGGTATATGTAGTGTGGGTACAATGATTTACCAATGAAACCTAATTTAATCCACTCCTAAACTCGGAAATACAAAGTGAAAGTGTTCCCAGCATGCTTCAGTGCTGCCAAAACGAAATTACGGGTAGAAAGCAACGTCGTAGAGACATGGGATTTTCATCAATATATGCTAACCATAGAAAACTACAGGGGGTCTTGTTAATTTGGTTGACATTAAAGTTCAGGGGGAGAAATGAAAGCCAAAACAAAATTTTAAAACGGCTTAACCCACCCTGAACTTCATTTGCACTTGTATTATCCCAAAGAAATCATCTGGTTGGACGAAATTACATAAGATAAGGCTGTTTTTTTATTCTTTTATCTATTGGCTACATACCAAACATTAAACCACCAATATAGCTATGAATTACAAATATTCCCTACATTTTTATGGCTAGAAAGGAACCTCATAGCGAAATGTTACCCATAGAAAACTATGGTCCTTTCTGTTTGGTTGAAAGCAATGTTAACGAAGAGAAATGAGAGGGAAAATAAAATTTCAAAACACCTTAACCCCCCTGAATTTCATTTGCCCGAGTAATAACGTAAAAAAATCATTTAGTTTGGCGAAATTAGATAAGATATGCTGGTTTTTATTCCTCTAACAATTCGCTACACACCAAAATGTATTTTCTAACGGTATGGAATGCACACTAGCATGCTTATGTGTCAAGGTTTGTAATACTCTAGCGAGTATTAGTAATTATGTAGTTATATCTAGGTTAGTTGTTAACCACTCGAAGGTATCTCCTTGTGTGTAAAATTGTAATATTAGTAAAATGTTCAATAGTTTCTTCAGAACATGTAACGTTCGTGTATCAATAAAAGAGATACCACATCCTAGTACTGCTTCCAGTGGAATGGAATTTACGGTTTGAAAATGATTTGTATTCTAACGGAGTAGGAATGCAACATTAATTAATTATTTAAGTATGATTATCGCTAGGAATTATTATTATCATTTCTAATCCAAGCTGTATATAACTCAAATGACGTCACTGAAACTTGATCTCCAAATTGATGAAAACGACAAACAGTTGTTTTGTTGTTGTTATGGGTTTCATGTTCTCTGTTCAATCTACAGCTACTGGTGGCGTATCTCGCGTGCTACTTTGCTAGTGGAGTCGAAGCAGGTAAGACAGCATTTGAAGGTCGTTATTTTCCAGTTTCGTGTCAACTGATAAAATATCTAGTGATACTCGTGCTGTACAAAGGCAGCAGACCGAGGTTCGAGTCCTCGCCTGCGAACCACATTTTCAAATAGTGTGAGTATATCTTTCTCTTTCATGCCTTTACAAACTTTAGCTCGTGAATATGGGTGAATATTATGAAATAAAGTGCTTGTTTCATTCCATTTTAATGAGGATTCCAACCAATAGGAATTGCCGAACACTAAAGCTACGAAACTCGCACATTTGATAAGGTTCCTCACAAACGATTTCCTTTATAAACTACATATGGAACCATGTAAATCATTTCATCAAACTTTAATAAAATCAGAGAAAATGATACTTCTTTATTACCTTTTGATTATTTATATGTTTAAACCAACGAAATCAAGAGTTTTAACAATACAAAATTAACACTTCACTACTTTCCTTTGCCGTTAATGACATCGTTAAACATTACTTAAAACCCACGACCGCTCTCACAACACGGTAGGTATCGCTTCTGTTAACCGTTTGGGTTCGTTTAGGCAAACTGTATTAAAATGGGAGAGAAATAGATACTAGATAATGTAACTATGGTGGAAATACATCTTGTACTGCCGTCGGACTGCGACCATCTATCCCGCGTTAAATGGGTTATGTTTATGCTACTGCGCATATGTGGTGACAGGTAATCAATGTTCGCTCGGTGGCTACAAACAGTTAAAATCTCCTCCATCATTGCTTGATTGAAATGATACACAATTTATTAGTCATGGTTGCGTATTTGCTTTGATTTTTACCACATGTGCGCGAGGTTAGTCGGTTCATATGAAAATCGCTGAAAATAAACTGTGTCCGAACTGCAAATATAAAGACCTCGCACTCCTTGTAACGTGATAAAAATGTGATTTATTGCAACTAGGTAACCTGGCACTCCGTCAGCCCACCTTATCTTCATCAGCATGGGGTGGTGCTGCGCATGCGTGGCTAGCAGCAGATGGTAACCCTTCAGGAGTGCCTCACTATGGTAACAAATATCGATGTGCCCTTACCAACCCTACCACCGATCCTTGGTGGCGGGTGGACCTGGGTAAGAGTCAAGTGGTAGACGAGGTTTACATCGTAGGTAGATCTGACTGTTGTACGGACAGATTGATTGGTCTGCAGATAAGAATAGGTATGCTGTTACCACTACGATATTGTTGTAAGACACATTTGTGATCAAGTTTGAAGCCGTAGCGTCTATTTTCTTGCGTAATATGCAGTTCTCATTTATGGTTATTTAACTCTTTCAGGTAACAGTCTTGACAATAACGGTGCCACCAACCCAAAGTGTGCCAGTCTAGACTCGCTGTCTGGTACACTGCAGAGGTCGTTCTACTGCAGACCAGGATTGAGAGGACGGTATGTGAGTCTTCATATTCCTGGTGCACAGAAAAACATTGAGATATGTGAAGTAATGGTGAACAAGAACCCGACGGGTAAGGCTCTATTTCTTGTACTCTTGTAGAAGGAGACATGCTGACCGTTTGCTCAGTATACTTTGAGCATTTCCTGTTTCTACCACATTTAAATATATAATCTCTATTTGTCTGTATTTGTCTGAGGTAAACTTGAAAACCAAGCACGTTGCATGGTACTACCCAACACACGCTACGACGTAGCTAGCGTCTAACACGCATGCTCACATCTTATTACCCGTGGAGTGGTAGTCATGTACAGATGTTTCGTCCTTGTTAGGACTCATCAGCATGGCATAGCCCCCAAGACCATCAGCCTCACTATAGATCACAGGCCTCAGAATCTGGTTACTCCAAGGGCGAGCTCAAAGCTGCTTTAAGCCCCAGCCCCTACCCTAACACACATTTTGCACTACCAGATCCGCTTCGGAGAGATCCACATCGCTACAGCACTTTGCTCACATCTCCAGCTCCCACACGTGTTAGCGTGGTGGCTGGAGTTTAAAGCAGCTCTTTAGCTCGCACTTGGAGTAACCAGATTCTGAGACCTATGATCTTTAGTGAGGCTGACGGTCTTGGTGGCTATGCCATGCTGATGAGTCCTAACAAGGACGAAACAGCTGCACATGGTTGCCACTCCACGGGTAATAAGATGTTAGCATGCGTGTTAGATGCTAACTACGTCGTGGCGTGTGTTGGGTAGTGCCATGCAACTAGAAACAGTAGTATATAAAGTGCCGGTTCTGGCACAGCATCTCCGTTTTTCGTTGCATGTCACATTCGATGACCCCTTCCCCCACCGCATTTGTTGGCGTCTATTGTACCCAATCCCAACTTATTATCTCCGGGGTACCATATCACGTGACCCATTTGTTGTCCGTTTAAACAGCAATTAGAGAAAGGCTATTATAAGGTATATATCAAACGATGTCGGATAATATAATAACTTGTAGTTGGTTGATGCGAGGGAAGGACACGAAATGTGTAAGGAAGTGTTCTAAGATATCAGAGTACTGTGCTCAGCACAACTTCCAGATTCAAAGAGGGAGCACCATATTCGTTCCATGTTCGAAGTGTGGTCGTGGGTGTCGTACTAGTTACGGACTTTGTACGAAGTGTGGTGCACCACAACGCCGTCTCATTCGCGAGGCGAAATGCCGCGAGACGAGATGCCGCACTAAGGATTGCTTTGCAAAGGTATTGGCGGAATTGGAGAACCATAAGGTATTTCTAGATGATTAGAAATCGCGATATGAAAAAAAAAGAAAAAAGAAAGAGAAACCAGCATCGTAGTATGGATGACCCACTTGGCTTACTCGGTGGTTCAAGTCTACGTATGTTTGATATTAATCCTCCTATTCCACGACTACATATCAATCCTCCTGAAACGTGCTCCGAATGTCTATGCCCAATGGAAGTGATAGGAACTGAATTCATATGTTCCGCCTGTGGCCTTGTTTCCGAGGCTGAATTAAGCGAAGAAACGATTAACGTTGCTACTCGGTTGCGTATAGTAGGTCCGGATAGCTTTCGACATCAGCGCGATCTCGATCGTATGAGCCCAACGGATAACCAAGAATTTCAACGACGCACAGCTATGAGAGAACTACAGGCATACAACGCTGCTTATAAACAAAACCACATTACCTCTCGTTTCCTACAAACGTATTAGTAATCGTAGCCGATGCATTCATCCAATCGAATAAAGTTTGTACCAAGCGTAGCCATGCTAAGAGAACTATTTTGGCTGCTCTACTTTACCATGCATGTATACAATGTGGGTTCGTTCGCTCTAAAAGTGAGGTTGCTAATTTCATGCAACTCAACAACCGGCGTATCTATAGCGGCAACGTCTTTATACACTCGCTACATGCCGATGGCAAAATCGATATTGACTTAAACGCAGATCACATAGCCCCTCATATCGCAACAACCTTTGCCAAACTCGACCTACCTGAAGCACATCTCCAACAAATAGTCTACGAGGTCGTTAACACAGCAATCGAAGGCCATATCGGCCTCCACTCCCGACTTCACACCAAAGTTGTTGGAGCAAGCTACGAGGTGCTACGCAGTTCAGGATCGCGTATATCTCTTATTGACGTTGTTAAACGGTGTGGTACACATAAGAGTTCGATCGTGCGTTTATCGATGAGTTGCTTGCCTACCATTCCCACCTCGAGCCAATCTATACAAAACATGGTCTAACTAGTGATAGAGTAATGCGAAAGCGCTCGAAATAAAATACATAACTGGGCAGCTGGTGTAATAATTACGTAGACGGCTAAAAAAGCTCTAGCGTTTGACTGAAATTAAAATACACTCAGGACCCGAAAACTGGATGGGATGTGAATCAACTGGCGCCTCATATCTAGTTTTATGATGAAAACTGGAGTTCGCCCCCTAAATTCCTAATCGCCCCTAAAATTCCTTAGCGCCCCAATTTTACTTTATCGAGTAAAACAGGGGCGATTTGGCGTGCCAGGAATGCAAATCAAACGAATTTTGTGTACGACTCAGAAACTTTATTTCGCCAAGTTGAAATAAAATCCACGGACAATCGCCCACGCGTTGTCTCGAAATTTGCATACGAACCAGGCGCAGCTGCTCTTAGCAAAGACTGCTCTTAGCTCGCTTCTCTCATATGTTATATCAATTTTTATCCCACTAGACTGCCAAGTTTTGCTCTCATCTCCTTTCGGATCTCGGAGCGAAGTTCTTCTACGTTTTTTAACCCCCCTTCTCGCCTGTTTTTTTTATTGTATTTCGAGCTTAAGCGCCTCGTATTTCACTTTCTCACCAATAACGCTTCCAAACTCGGCTTCTGAGATGTTGCCGTCGGCTAGAGCTAACGAAACTTTGACTTCCACGGAATTAGCCTTAGCCTTTGCCAACATAACAGTCTTTTCATGTTTAGAAACGTGAACCCCCAGTTTTCTTACTGGCAACAGCCGTCGAAGCCGAAACAGTTGTACAAAGAAATCCCATTGATCCTAAAGAAAGCCCCAGGGGCAGACCGATTCCTGTCAATGACATACCCAGAGCAGATGCGGATAAAACACCACTCAGGCTACCTGTGGCCACAGCAACCTCGTGAACGATACCACGGGCCCTGGCATATTTTTTGCGAACAACTTCGTAGTGTTTTGCCTGCTGTTCGAGCTCGGCAAGCGTATCACAAGCCGAAAGCTCTCTTGCCCTACTGAGATGATGCCTGTTTCAGATGAATGTAGCTGGGGATATATCTGTACCGTTGGAATTGTTTGAGGTGAATCGCTTGCCATTATATGTATATTAACAGTATTAACAGTATTAACAGTTTTATTTGCCATCAAAAAATAATAATAAATGATTACAAAAGTAATTAACAAAATGGCGAGGAGCCCAAAAAGAAACCAGAAGGCTTATGAAGCATTGGGCTGCCTCTTTACAATATATGTGTATATAAAACAAAGTGCCTTATCTTACTCAAAGTGCCTTATCTTACTCAATCTTCAATACGTAGCTAATAGGTCTACCACGGAAGTCTATGATATTTCCTTTCTCATCGCGAGCTGTCAGGCGAAGGCTGTTTCGTATCGTACCCAGAGCTCGTGTGGCTTGGGGATTTGTTAGAGAGTAAGTATTCTTTGTAAACCTCTCACCTCGGACCTTTAAGCTAGCCAGTACGTCTGGTGGTTTTCCATCGAGAATTGAGAAGCTAGAATCCACCACGTCGCAGTGGACATATACTGTGTAGATATTTCGTAGCGTCATTGTGTGGGTACCAAGTTTTAGGAATGCCTCCCTACTATCATCAGTTATTTTGACATCCAACAGTGTGCAGAGATTTTCACTAAAATGTATTTGTTTTTTTACATTTAGAATCCAACTCCCAATTTTTGATAAGTACATGAATTGCAAGATGCCAGCATCGATTGCAGGTTTGAAGTATTGTTTAATGCTCATTATATCATACTGCCCTGTTTCAATAGCGTATGGGAACCCAACACCACCGGTATTCCACTTGAACGAACCATTCTCTTCTAGATTCCACCAACTGTTCTCAAAAGTGGCCTCAACTAGCGAAATATTCTGTATATGAATATGGCGATCAAAGTAGACCGTATGGTCAGCCGAGGTAGTGGTGACATTTAAGATCACCATCATATATTGAAGATATAAACTGTATGAGTGTATAGCTTCAATATGACAGAGGCGTGGCAACAGTTCAAGTATCTATTTCCTGAGGCCGTACTTATTTGGTTTGAACCCACCTCTGATAATGTCAATTTCAATGACCGGGGGATGTCCCACCGGGTGTTCACAGAGGCAGGGCCTCCTACGGCGGATGGAGGAGGTAAATTAATGGGTTGGCTTGGGCACACAGGCAAGGCGCTTGACATAGCCCTTGGTAACAAATCAGTTTACCTGCTGGTACTAGATGAGCGACAGCGTAGGACAACCGAAAAACTGCAAGCACAAAGCGATAGTAAGTCACATGATATACAAAAACATGTTTTTGTTGGGGGTTTCCCATCTGCCTTGACGCTAGAAAAAGTGTGAAATATCCTGTTACAGCGGTCCCCTTTACCGAAAAAGCACAAGATATCGATCTAACTAATCTATGGATATACGCCACACCTACAAAAAGTTCGAAGCAGGCGTTCCGAACATATTGAAAGAGACCGTCGTAAAGCACGTGACAGCAAAGGAGTCTCATCATTGGTTATCAGGTCCAGATTTCAAATATTGGCCCCAACAGTTAAATTTCGCAACGTGGTGTGCTACTTCTGGATGTGGAGTGTCATTGTTCGACCCTACTTTCAAAACATATCCACCCGTTGTTCAAGGGTTCCTACGATTTCACGTATATTTCACAATACGAAGAATTCTGCGTGAACTTGGTGGTAAACATAGCGTGCCTCTACCTGGTGACTCTGCTTTCAAGCAACTTGATAACCTCTACAGAAAAGCAGCTCTTGAGAAATTATGCATCGAATTTGGTTTATCTCGAACACCAGATTTACGATTGAAAGGAGGTCGAAATCACGGACTAGGAGATATATATACGTACTTAGTTAATAAAGGAACTATTCGCAATGCTGATTATTACCACAATAAAGAAAGTCTGGATTGACCAAACGATAATGAGTATAAGTTTCCAGATGAAAAGGGGAAATGGCATATTTCATACATCAAGAATTCTCATGCGGAGAAACAATACAATTGGTTTACGCCACCAATCGGGAAGGGTTTGACAGATGCTGGATTGGGTAGGTTGAATCTATCTGTCGAGGCTTTTGGATATTGCGTTCTAGGTGCCCAAAACAACCGGAACGAATCCATCATAGATAGCTACAACGCCAAAAAAGAGTTTAAGAAGATGGTTGAAGCCGCTATTCTTGAAAACGATTTAGTGAAAAGCTATAATAACTATAAGCTAGCTATACTAACCTCACATAAGAGGCTCGATCTAGCAATAGCTGTAGGGGTGCGGTTACTGCCAAGCAATCTGGTGTACTACCTCGGTAAAAAAGATGGTTATAAAAATCCAATCCCGGTGGCCACAAAAGATATGGTGTTAGGTGTGAATGGCATCAATGAGGAGGTTGATGTTAAAGATTCCAAAAAATCAAAAGATATGGAAGGACCCACCAAAAAGACACAACTACCACACAGCGCAAAGCAACCTCCCACACATAGCGATACCAACATACCAAAGCCCACACCAAAGCCTACTCAACAACATGAGATTAATCTAGCAGTGGTATCTATTGCTGCAGCTGGATCTGCGTGGTTGTTGTTTCGCTAACGTCGTTTGTATTTCTCTACTACGAACACCACTACAGCTAAGATCAATAGCCAAACATTCTTCCCTACGGCTTCTACAGCTTTACCAGCCATACTAAATATGAAACTAACAATTCCACCAATCATAGTAGGTAGTATATCCGCTAACTTTTTTCCTAGTGTTTTTAAACCATTGGCAAGCCCTTTTGCTATTTTAGCCAGGGTCTTCGTCATCACAGAAACTATAACTCCAATCACAGTCCCAGCTGCTAGTAAGGCGGAAGTAACCGTTACCCCATACTTCTTGAATATTTTTTTTATGCGGTCTCGCAATGGCATACTCTCATTGACTGCTTCGCTTTCTTGCTCTATCCTTTGCACCTCTCGTTCTCTAGTTTCTATCCTATCTCTGGCTTCCTGCCGTTCCTCCGGAGATGTGGAAGTATCTTGGGCGGTTTCCTCATCTGCAGCGTTTTTTGTGTTGAGCGTACCGATATCAGTGTCATTTTTTCTCAATACGGCTTCCGCAGGGGTTTCTACGTTTCCAGGTATTGGGGCTCCTAGAGCAGTTCTAATCAACTTATTCTCCTCGAGCATTTTTTCGTCGATAATAGCATTGCGATCAACCAGAGTGTGCCACACTCCCCTTTTTCGTTTTAGTTTTACCTCCACCTCGTATCTACTGCCCAATTTTACCTCGATCTTACTGTTCTTACCCCATCGGTCTACAGTTGGAAATTTCTTCTCGACGTAGCCCCAGGCTATTTCCTTACCATCGGGTCTTTCAGCGAATGACGTTTCCTCGGTTCGACTGCTTGGCCCCGCTTCATCTGTAGTCGTTTCATATTGATTAGTCATTTCAAAGTACTCATGTTGGCTGGTTTCCCATTTACCACGCTTGCTCCATAACCTATCCCACGCGTGTTTCAATCTTCGTCCTATTTTCCTACCCACTCTTCTCATCCAACTATCTTCGTTCTCATCGTCAAGTGGTTCAAGCAATTTCCATTCTTCATCATCGATATGCTCATTAATGTCAGCTTGACCTTCTTTGGTAAGAGGGTCAAAATCTACCTCTCCCTCGGCAGGCATATTGAACTTAACTATAGATCTTGCTATATTCAATATGATATCGTCGAAGTTAGTTCCCGCACAAACACGGACTCAAAGCTCGACGCATCCTATATAGACGCACATTTGCACCATCTTCTGCCAACCCAGGAGAGACGCTCTATGTTGCGGTTCCAAAACTAGGAGAAAACATCGTCCTAGTCCCAGGTAGCTTTGCGCTGTTAGCTGACATTGCATTGTCTGGTGGACTCAACACCAATCGCGTGGTAGCCAACGTTGGACGCTGTTTAGTATCTCATCGTAGATGTAGATTTGGAACAGAGGTAATAGAAGACCTTGCCCGACCAGATCTCCTACAGACGTATTCCGATCTCTATCTTCCTACTCCAGAGCTAGAAGCTAGGATTCAACAAGGCATCCAATCAGAGAATATGAACAAGCTTCGCTTCAAGACTAACGGCGCAACCGCTGCGAATGATGGAGAAACTGCACTCATGGCTGCATATGGTTCAAAATATCGAATCCCACTGTTCGTTGCCATTCTGACACAACATGGAGCTCTGTATCCCCACGCCCTCAGCAACATTATTTCGTTCGATTTGATTCTAGCACCAGCTGTCGATATAGTGGTAGGATCGGATGCGACCAAGATAGGCACATACAAGCTAAACAACATACAGCTGGAGTATGAGGTCATCGAGGATGAAAAACTCGCCAGAAAAGCAGAGCACGCATATGCCACAGGCACCGCCTTTCTATTCGACCACGCTTTACACTCCACGACTGTACCTATTAACCGGGCATCAGACACTTTGGTGGCTAAGAACCTCACAGTCCCACGGAGATCGTTTACTGGACTACTTTTACTCTTCGTGGCACCACACACTGCAGGCGCCAGGGACAGCGAGGCATTCTCCAATCCAGGCATCACTAAGGTGGAGGTAGATGTTAATGGGATTCCAAATTTCTTCTTTCCAGATGGTATACTACCACCAGATTTCTGGGAGGCTGCCAAGGGATGGTTTGGTACGTCAGTAGATGTCGATCCGAAAATGACGCCTATGACACCCGCCAAGTTCTACAACAACAAATTTGCCATCTTGGTTGATTGTCGCACAGCAAAGGATTCAGTTGTCCATGGTGATGGCTTGGCCCAAATAGGTGGTGGAAAAGACATAGACATCCGAGTGCACAGGAGTGGAGGCAGTGGAACTGTTAACATGCACATTTTCGTTCTGTCGGATGCTCAGATTAATATATTGAATGGAACTCTGAGTAGTTTTACATATTAACAATGGATTCACTGGTAGAACACATTCCATTCAATGCACTCATAGTAGGCCCCACAAACTGTGGGAAAACAGCGTTTCTCATAGAACAGCTTCGTGGACCATTTCGTGGTAAGTTTGACTATATAGTATTAGTTTGCCCCACATACGCCCACAACAAAACCTATCGAGGATTTGTCCATCGAGATCCACACTTCTATGTCATATCTCCACCACAGGATGCCATCAATGCCGCATTGCATATTTGTGCAACCTTTTGGGCAGGTACCAATACACTATTGATTCTAGATGATTGTGCCGCCTCAAAGGATGTAAAAAGAAGAACTGACAAGCTCGTTGATTTGGCCTTTTCTGCTCGATATATAGGGCTCTCTGTTTGGGTGCTATCCTAACAATTAACAAGCATATGCAAACCTTTCCGTGAAAACGTTGCTGTTGTAGTTGCCTTTCATACCGCGTCGGCTATAGATGGGAAAAAGCTATTCGAGGACTATGGAGGCTCGCAAGAAGGTAGTGAGTTACAATCAGTGCTTCGGTCTCACAAGTTTGCTCGCATATGCTTTTGTTTGCGACATCCTTTTGCAGTAGTGTTAGAGCTACCCGCACCTATAGCATATTATCATGGATGATGAAGAAATAATTGCCCTACTAGGTGAGGACGTAACAGGCCCACCACCCAAAACAGAGGACGTCGTAACAGATAACCGCGAAGCACTTGCAATTTTAGCAGCTACGGGTATAACGAAGGATTATCTAGGGGAAAATTTATTTCTAGGAGACATTTCTAGGCTAGCTGAGAAAGAAGTAGATAGATTATATAGAAGATACCAGGCCGTTCTAGCACAGCAAATAACAGGAAGCTTAGTCGATGGTGTGATGCGTCTAGCTACACGCTTAGTTGCTTACCTAGTCCCCATAGATTTTCAAGAAGCACTGATCAAAGATCTACAAGAAGACCATCTAGTCCGCAACGAGATCAGTGCTGCGACTGGCCTGTTATCACTTAAAGCAGGTCGCTTTGTGGCGCTAGCACTGGCAGAAAGCAACAAACGTGCCAGAGAGGCTCAAAAGCGAGAGTTGGCTCGTGAAAGCGAATCATCTAAAGAAATCGATGTGGGGGGAAGCTGGTCAAAAAATATGTCTACCAATACTACTCTAGCAGCTATTGGCGTAGGCGCTTCTTTGGTAGGGGCGTACTACCAATACAGAAGATACAGAGACGACGCCACTAAGGATATCAGTACGATACGACCCGCGAGTCCAGTAGGGACAACGAAGGTAGCATTGCCGGATATGGAGTAGAATGATACAACATTTAAAGACTAGGAAACCATAGGTTATATGAGGATGGTAGAGAATAAATTAACGAAAGCGTTAGCCGATGCTGCTATAGTTGCTGGGCTTGCTACAGGCATTGGTTGGATTGCAAGAAAGGCTGTTAAGGAACCTATGCTCAACGATCTGTCTGCTTCTATAGTGAATTACGTGAAGTGGACAGCTGTTTTGGCTGGTAGCCTAGCTGCCAAGAAATTTCTAGAGGATAAAGAGTACATACCAGCTGATTTGTGAGTACCCATGGGGGCGGCCTTTGGCATGACCCTTGTTGGAGCTGTTTTGAATGCAACGGCATTCACTGGTGCTGGGGTGCTTACTAGTGTTTTTGGGAAAGATAAAAGCGTTACTATAGAACGAGAGAGACATGACAAAGCCCTCGAGAAAAAAGAAGCCGCCATGGTGGCTTACAGAAGGGAACGTCAAAGATTGGCTGATTGGTACTACGAACAGGAAGATAAAGAGCACGATGCTTACGAGATGCAAAACGACACCAACCAAGCTTTCGTGCGATCCGACAAGTTACGCCAGGCACTGAAACGACTCAAAGCAATGAAGGAACCTCGCTTATCAGACTACTATCGACCCTCGAGTGAACAGAAGACGAATGAGTTGATCTATGTTGGAGGTGGAATGCTAGGCGCTGGCTATGTTGCTAGTCGCTGGCTATACATGTAGCTATACTTTTTAAAAACGAGCTTTTTCTACTCGTTGACGTTCGACGAGGTTACTAAATTACTGCTAGATTTAGCATAAAAGTTGGTTTTCTGCATCCATTTGAAGCTATTTATAGACATATGTATCAGGAGCACCTTTCAACAAAAATGGAAACCGTACGAGTTAATGTGAGGGTTAAAGGAAGCGGAAACTTCGTCGCCACTAACGCTTTACTAGCCTTAGAATCTCCTATTTCATATTGTACTGCTTCGCTTATGGGTGAGTTAGATCCAGAAGCAAAGTTTATAGACGGTGGGTTCGATGCCGACAACATTAGATTCTACTTAAAAAATCTAGAACTTCAAAGCCTTGATATGGATAAATTCTACACCATTCACAAAGTGGTGGTTTGCCCGAACAAACCACTAAGCAAGGACGCGGGTCTATTCCCCACGTACGTTGCTCTCTTCCCAAAAGGGTATGAGGTACCCAGCTTCGGGTTAGTAATAGGGAAAGACATCATTCTAGCCCAACATTTCACACATAGTGGAGAGGATGTAGTAAACGGGCATATGGCGATTTTCCCTGGCTCCACCTCGGTTTCGGCATAGGTCGCTTGCTGTAGGAAAAATAAAAGAATAAGAACTCGTTGACTCTCAACCAGTCTTTATTCTTTTTTCTGCTTGTTGAAGGTTAGCCTATCACTTTGTAGTATAGTTAGAATGAATCGCAAACTAAGTAGTAAGCTGAGCCTACTATACTACAGTCCTCAGGGCTACTGGAAAGGTCGCGCTGCAATTGGTAAGCTAGCAGTGGCAGCAAAGGTATCAGAAGATGTCACTGCAAGTTGGTTGGAGAAACAGGCCCTATGGCAAATATACCTACCACCACCACGATATATCCCACGACCACATTGGACTGTATCGAAACCAAATGAGGTTCATCAAGCTGATTTGATCTTTCTACCTCACGATCGACCTGGACGGGGACGAAAGCTCTATAAATATGCTTTGGTGGTGATCGATGTGGCTTCTCGATATAAAGAGGCTGAGCCTTTGGCATCGAAAGATAGTGGTGAAGTGGAACTACATGGTACGAAAGTCCAACGAGGTGAGGCTGGTAATCATAGGCCTAGGGCACAAAGCTTTGTCGAGCGAGCAAATAGAACACTAGCTGAGAGATTGTTCGGATATCAATATGCACAGGAAATGGAGTTTACAGACATATGTTATTTCACGTGGTGTGATATCTTCGAACCAACCAGTTCTGTACTATTTGGGAAAGGATGCACCAAAGCGAGGGTTTGTACGTGAAGAGCTACAAGTTGTACCACCAGATACTGAACTACCTCCAAACGGGACTCTAGGATAGCAGCTCGCAAATAAAATCGTCTAAATCCACCTCCTCTGGAATGGTGTTTTTGTGCCCATAGGCTAGTGCATAGATCCCGTTTTCAGAGATTCATCGCTTAGAGTCAAATGGTGATAGATATATTTTGTTCATATGCATACCATACATCCTGTGACCTTCGCTTCGAAGCATATCCATACCATGGCGGAATACTTTCTTAACCAGCAAGCACTCTTTGTATTGCTCATGACGAATACGATGTTTCACAACTGCCTTCTTGGTGCCTTTAGCTTTCCTAATCTCTCCACGATCTACTTTCAATATTGAGTAGAGCTTCGATCGTAGTCCAACATATTCAACAATGGGAACATTCGTCTTTCATTTTACCAAGTACTTTCTTGTTGTCTGTGTTATACAGCGGGTGGTCTTTGCTGTAGTTGCTTGTATCATATAGATGTTTGTTGATGGTCATGTCCACATAGATGTCTTCAGTTTCAATGTGTAGTAGGAGACTGTCGGTGTCTGTGTAGAGTAGATTACAGCGTTGTCCATACTGCTTCTTGAGCTCGTTGTAGTAGAAGTCATACATCAGATGTTTTGAGAGATCTAGAATTGACATTCCAACGTATACCGGGCGGTCCAGCAGTAGCTTGCTTTTGTAGTTGTGTACGGCGGCTAGATCATTATCAAAGATTGTAGAGCGAGCATAGCTAGGTTTATTCAAGAGACGTTGTAGTCTGATTCCTTCTGAAGAGCGCACTAGTTTGACATCTACACGCTTACGTAGATTTTCCATTGTTTTGCCGAAAACGGAGTTGTTCATCAGCTTGTAGAGGTCTTGCTCGAAGGTGCTCTTCGCTTGTTTTCGTAGCTCTGTATTCATTCGTATGTATGGCTCCATCCATGGGGATTGATCGAATCGTAGTGCTCTGTGGATCTTTTTTAAGCGCATACCTAGAGATAGGTATAGTTGTAGGTTGCGGTAATGAAGAACGTATCGCTCTTTATCTCGGAGGTTAGGTATAAGATTCTCCACCTTCAAGGATCCGTTGCCTTTGTATAGTTTCTTGAATAGTTCGGTTTGATACTCTGATAACCAAGCACGCTCCACTTGCATTCTTTTGGGAGCTAGCGGATAGCTGTTGTGTGCGTCGTGGAGTTCTCGAGGATACTCAAGGTCAACTTCGAGGATGTAACCTTTATCTGAGTTGTCCGCAAGATTGGTGATTTGTTCTTCTGTTGGTGTACACCACTCAAACCCTCCTGTTGGTAGATATTGGCTCATAGCCCACCCATAGAGATTGTTAGCGTCAAGATAGAGTATATGGCTTTTTTGGCTTCTCTGGGTCAAAATCGGATACGCTTGGGTTGTTCGCTGAGACACCATAGATATCCCACCGCGTAGACCTTTCTCAACAAATAGATCCATGTCATAGTCGGTTAATAGTTCAAGCTCCACACCAGTCTTCTTTAACAGCGCATCCCATAAAAGGCCAGGGCTCGTATAGTAGTGAGCTGGATCCAAGCCATAGTTTTGCATGCATGTCGTGCGAAAGGTCTCAAACACATCTGCTAGAAGAAGTACATCGGTTTGAAGGTAAAGGTCATGGTAGTCTCCCAATGTTTCACAACCAAATACCTTCCAAACTTCTAGTGCGTGTTCGTAGTCCTCGTCGGATATGTCCTCTAGGTATAGCTTACTATAGAAGGCTTCTTTTGGTGGAAGAGAAGTCTCTGTGAATCTCTCCCAAGCATTCATGTACTCATATGGATAAACACCTTTACGCAGCAGCAGCTTGTTTTTCTCTGGGTCGGGCGTATGCTTTGTAGTTTGATGGAAAGTGTCTTGGCCTGCACTTGCTACCAGTTTGTCAAGAGAGGATAGTAGGAATTGTGCGCTATCGATGAACCGTAGGTTACCAAGTGAGAATGAAATATATTTCTCCATATTGTTTGGAATACAGGAGATATCGCCCTCTGTCTTGGAGATGGATTGCATCAGTAGGTGAGAATCGTATCCACGCAAGTTGTGGAATACAACTGGAATGGTAGGTGAGATACGCAATTTGAGGTTACAGACTCTATGTGCGGCACCTCGAAACTCGCCTGTGATGTGGCAATGATCACGTGCTCTATCGCTACCAACCAAAGGCTTCTGGCAGATATGACAAATCGTTGCTCTATTATAAACCCTCTGGTCTTTCGGCGACATACATAGCGGCTTGGCCTCTTGGGCTTTGATCTTTGCCTCCTCTTCTTGTATGCATCGTAGAAAACGCTCGATAGTTTCTATACCTCGATATAGTACAGGTGGTTCGCAATGACCATCGGAGCGTACAACGATATAGGAAAATCCACAGGGAATATGTTCTTCTGTCTTTTGTGTGTTGCTCTTTTCGGGGTCTTGGGCAGGTCCTTCGATCTTAGTGGTCAAAGCCTCAAAGTCGGCATAGATAATGTAGGGAACTTTGAGCTGTTTGTGAATATTCTAAAAGGACACTATGTTGTTCTCATTGGTAGGCATTTCAATGCGAATGGCTCGGTCATTACACTCTACCAGTGCTTCTCTAGTAGAGCATTGGTAGTGTATCCATGTAGACATCGTTCACAGAAGTGCTGCCTATGGTCGTGCTTTGTTTGATCGAATAGTAGGCGGTTGAAATCCTTGATCCAGCAGTAGTGTTGAAGACCGCTATCTGGGTGTTCTATAAGCAAGAAGTTAACTCGCTTTGAAAAGGTCTCCTTCGAGATGTGATGTACGATCAAGCACTTTTCCTTTGGATCCCAACCATATACATTGATGGAGATCTTGTTTTGCTTCTCTACACGTTTTATTTGTGAGATTGGCGTTGGCGCATCCACTCCATCAAAGTTAAACCCATCGTCTTTTCTGTACTTCGACATCCTCTGAGGGTTTTTTGCAACTGGAAACACTGCTGCGCGAAGTGTCCAACGGAAGCAATGTTCGTCGTTGTTTTTCACATTGATCACGGTTTTCTTATTCGCGATTTCTGTAGGTAGTGGTAAATATGAATCTCCACGGAGTGGTTGATATCGAGCAATGTTCAACCATAGAATGTTGACTCTATCTATAACCCAGTTTGATCCTCGACTAATCCACTTCTCAATGTAGTTGTGGATCTGAGCATGTGCTTCTACTATTACCCCATGGATCTCAGCATCGTTGGTCAAAACGGCTTGCGAACTCCGAAAGGTAGCTATCTCATATACTGAACCCTCAGGTTTGTCAAGCCGGAGTGTGATATTCAAAGCTAGCTGAAACTTAAGGCTATTGAGGTCTTGGAGCTCTTCCTCGAGCTTTTCGGTAGTCTGGTTCCGCACACCGGCAAGGAAGGCTGCTGGGTCTGCTCCTAGAGGGTTACCATCTGGAACATCCATCTTCCATCCACGTAAATAGTCCCCAATGGCCCTGGGCGCTCGGACGAATTTTAGTATGTGTTCATCCATAGTATAATACCTTATAACTGCCCTCCTCTAATAGGGTGTCAAAATACAATAAGTGTACTATAGTAGTATATAAAGTAGCGGTTATGGTGTAGCACCTTTGTTTTTTGATGTATGTCACGTTTGATGGCCCCCGAACCTCAACGTATTTGTTGGTGTTTATTGTACCTAATTGTATCTATGGTACTCAATAGATAATAAGTTGGGATTGGGTACAATAGACGCCAACAAATGCGGTGGGGGGAGGGGGTCATCGAATGGGACATGCAACGAAAAACGGAGGTGCTGTGCCAGAACCGGCACTTTATACACTACTGAAACAATGCACTTTCTTTTCTTTTTCAAAAAAGTAAATATTGCCTTGGGAAAGACTTCCACCCAGTCATCCGTGATCTTCTCAGGATCACCCAGTAGGGCAGTGGACGGTAACAGTGATGGAAGCTACGACCACAGCAGCTGTACCCACACACTTATAGAGCGGACAAACCCGTGGTGGCGCGTTGACCTAGGTTCCAGTAAACCAGTCTCCGAAGTGTTTCTTGTTAATAGAGTGTCTGGTATGACACGACTAACAAACATAGAGATACGAGTCGGTAAGTATTACCACCACTAAGATATCAGTGTACCGTATAAGTATAACGTATACAGTATATATAACGTATAACGTATACAGTAATAATAATAATACTCTTTATTTGCACCACTATTTAGAATTTTACAAAACTAAAAGAAAAATGATCTTATAAATTACCATATACATACATTACAAAGGAAAGACAATTAAAGAGAGTGCAGGGGAGCTGGAGTAACCTAGGTTTTCGAAGCCAACTCCCCATTAAATAAATTTCACATAAATAAGGTCAAGGTGCAGTATTTCATGACAATAAATAATTTCACACAATGCTAAGGCAGTTGAATGATTTTTCCTGAATTCAAACTGATATTCATAGAATAGATTATGTTTATCTATATATGAAGTTAAACATTTGAACATTAATTTTTCCAGTATTTTGGAAAAAGGTGATAGAATGGAAATAGGCCTTAGATAGATAGATAGATAGATAGATGGTTTATTAGTAATAACTGTTGCAACTGGAAAGCTGAATTGCGTAAAACTTTACATTAAATTTGAAAATATTGATAATTAAAATTAATTCTAATCGATGTTACTACTGATATAAAATCTAGTTGCTAAATATAATCTAATTAATATTAAAACTATTCTTCAGTCTGTCGGACTTGATAATTAAAGTTTTAATCAATATTGCTACTTCATATTCTAATTACTATTACTATATATGAAACTGTTTTTCAGCCTGTAATTCGATAATTCGTATATAGAGTCAGCCTTATATAATGGTATAAATCTTGAGAATTTCAAACAGTCTGGAAACTCACCTGTTAAGAAAGATATATTACATATAGCACTTAGGGGTTCACATATATGCTCAGTGGCTAACTTCACTAGGGTTATTGGAATACCATGAGGACCTGAAGCTTTTGATGAGTCCAGACTGGAAATTAATAATTCAATTTCATATGGATTAGTTGGGTCAGTAAAGAAGCTATCAGGGAACTTTAAAACAGGTGATAGGTAATCCTTAAAATCTTTAGTACTAGGTATAATTTTTTCTGCTAGGTTAGGACCAATATTTCTCACACATCATTAGTTATTCATGACACATCGGCCAATGAGGAGTCTCGTTTGAGGTCACGTGTTGATACATGAAACTAGGGATAGTACGACAAAGTTAATTATTCAAGTGGGCAGGGCTTTGAAGCTGAGGGAAATTGAGGGGTAAAACAATAACTAATTTACATAATTGCTGTACTTTGAAATCGTTTCCAAATACAGAAAATATTCAAATAAGTTAAAACAATAGCAAATTTGCATATTTGCTGTACTTTGAAATCGTTTCCAAGTACAGACAATATGCAAATTAGTTCTAGATTACAGTTCTAAAAACATGAGAACATGAGACATTAAATTAGGCAATTTGATGTAACGTAATAACTATCTCCTAGTTTCTACATACAATAACGGGACAGAAATTATCAAAATAAGAGATATACATATTTCAATATTTAAGCAATATTTCAGTTCCTAATGTAGTAACGATAAAGCTAAACGTAAATTCATGGAACCAGAACTTATTTCTGATGAAATGAAATATTAACCGTACAATTACTAAAGTAAATAGTATTTAATAAAGTTTCTGCATTCTTATCTCCAAGTAATCCCATTGTCCACAGCAGTGTCTCTTCCTCTTGGGTGACTGGTTTCTTCTCCCCACGAGAATGTTTCTCCGACAAGTGGTCGCCAGCTCTGTGTGACTTCTTCATTTCAGCATCCAAAACTTTTCTAAATATCTGAAAACTAAACATAAAACAAAATTAATAACCAGGTTTATCACGGGTATAAAAAAAAGCTCGTTAAAATAAAACCTCTGTATACTTACGAGAAGTTCTTAACATCCATCGGGTTAGCTTTTTTCCCTCCATCGCAAGTTCTTTCAAAATGCGAATTACGGTACAGAAAGTGTTCTTTCCAGTAGTCTTTCCACACTACGTATTTCATGGAATGTTCACCTTTCAAACCACATCGTTACTCTTTTATATTCAGAACGTGCAATAACCAGTAATGTTTGTTCAACATTGTCCTCTGTGTCATGAATATCAAATGATGTGTGAGAAGCCATTTCTAAGCCGCGTGATTGTTTTAGACGTGGTTTTAGACGTGGTTTCATGGCACTCGGATCTAGAAACCACGTCTAAAACAATCACTTGGCTTAGAAATAGTACTTCTAAAATGGTTGTTAAATTGATTGGCAATCTCTTTGGGATTTGTTATTTCTTTACTATTCTTTATTAACTTTTGGAGAACCGAGGAACCTTTCTTTTTTTAGTTTAATGATTTGACCAATAATTTTCCATGTTTCTTTAGTGTTATTTTGGATCTTAGTTAGTTTGACTTTAAAATAATCTTGTTTCCTGAATTCTCTTATGTGCGTCAATTTATTAGCATATATTTTATAATAAGCTTTTTGGGCATCGGATCCTTTGATATAATGGGAGTAATATAGATTTTGCTTATGTTTTATGGATTTTAAGATAGCAGCTGTGATCCAGGGTTTTTGAATTAATTTAGATTCTTGTTTAGAGATTGTTCTGTAAGGGACATGCTTTTGTACATGAGATGTTTACATCATCTTCATTAATTTCCCAATTGGTATTTATTAAATCATTTATGAACTTTTCTTTATTGAATGATTTGAAGTCTCTTGTCTTTTCCTTTCTTATGCTCTTTTTGGTCTTAATCTCCTCAATTAATAGGAATATTGGTAAGTGATCTGATATATCTACAATTCCTATCCCTGGAATAATGTACTTATCCAAAATATTGTGTAAATATGGTCAATAAGGGTTTGCGTATGGTTAGTAATTCTTGTGGGTTGAGTAATTACAGGGAAGCAAAAATTAGAGTATAACATGTCTAGATAATCACTGGTTGGTTGATGTGAGTTGTATTTGATTAAGTCAATGTTTATATCTCCCATTATAACAATTTGTTTTTTTCCCTTGGAAATTGGACTTATTTTGTCTGATAGTAATTCATTGAAATTTGAAAAGTTAGAGTGAGGATGTCTATATATTAAACCAATAACTAAGTTCTTTTCTTTCTGAAATGTTAAGACTTCAATCCATAAATTTTCACAGTCATCTAGTAATAAATTAAGGTCAGATCTCAATTGATAATCAACATTATTATGAATATATAGTCCCACACCACAGTATATATAATGTATAACGTATAAGTATAACGTATACAGTATATATAACGTATACAGTATATATAACGTATAACGTATAAGTATAACGTATACAGTATATATAACGTATACAGTATATATAACTTATAACGTATACAGTATATATAACGTATAACGTATGTGATCTTATTAGGATTTATGACCTTTGAATGACATTGTTGGTTAAAAATACCAATCAAACATGCCTTGCAGCCCTAAATCAACCCCACGATAAATACCTAAAGAAATAAGGAAGTAACTGCAGAATACCCTGCCACTTTTGGAATGTACTTATTAATAATTCATGTTCCATTGTTTTCCATTGTTTCCATACAAAGCTTACCTAACCATTTTAACAAATCCTAACCACACATTCCTGAAGTGACAGGGTATTCTGAAGTTTAAGCCTAAATACGATCTGCTATTTTATTTCTCTGTGTTGCTTTTTACTGCCGGGGACTACACGGCAAAACTAATTTTATTCCCCTGACGTCACACATTACTTTAGCCGTACCTACAGCGGAGATTGTTAGAAAGGTTTTTTTATTTTATTTTCTCTGACGCAGAAAACAATAAGTTGAATTATAATCTAAGGGTCTTCATATATCTATAGAATGATTTGTAGAACTGAAGTTGACTGGCTTAGGGTTCAGCCCTCTCCCCAAGACTTGAGCTGTAGATCATGAAGCTGGAGGACAGAAAGTTAAGATGGTGAAAGATTTCTCATTCTCGTTGAATAATTGCATACAAAATGTGCTAAAAATCCAATTCTGCTTCAATTCCTTCCAGCCATTCTATGAATTGCGCGGGAATCATTTCAGTCAGGAAACGTTTTAGGATGATTTCGGGTCCGGTACAGTACTAGCTACTGGTTAGAGTAAGTTATTTGTGCTGGTGGTCATAGTTCTTGTATTATATTCATGCAGCCTCTTCCTTTTTTTTCATCAATCCAGTATGCTAAGGAGTCATTTATAAACTGAAGTTACAGCAATAGAACTTCAAATATCTGTACGTCTCGACAGTACAATATACTCAGTACCAAAGTCAAATCTTGTCACGTATTGACATCAACACGGTCAATGCAGAGCTAGAGATTGGGATGTCACGCAATCTATGTGAATTCATTTCCCAGGTGACAGTCTTACCGGCAACGGCAATGCCAACCCACGATGTGGAGGTGTCTTCTCTATGGCGAAGTTATTCAAAGCCTCGTTTTACTGCAAACCGCGGAAGACTGGTCGATACGTCAATATTCGTCTTGCGGCGGCAAAAATGACACTAATATTGTGTGAGGTAGAAGTGTACTCTGAAAGCAAAGGTATTAGTTACAAACACATGTTCTAAAACGTATTAATATTCAAATAGTGCGAGAGCCAATCTGGTGCGATAGATTATACCACGTGATGACCTCTATAAACGACAATAGAGAACTCTTGATTATCGAACTGGAACACTGCTTACAACACTCTAGCTTTGTCACCAGTTCTATAAGTGTTCCACTTCAATAAACAAGAATTTTGTAAGTGTTCTAGTTCAATAAACAAGAGTGTTGTAAGTGTTCTAGTTCAGTAGACACTCATCAGTCCCGCATATTTCTCCTGAAATATTCAAACCAACTCCCAACTTTTAGCCTTCAAATGTAAAAAACAAATTATGTAATTGAATAAAATCATTCATTATTTGATTTACTAAAAGGTTTTTATACCTAGCTATATAATTCGTTAACCTTTCTGTGTATATAGCCAGTAGTTACGACTCCCAAGTTTTAGTGGCCGGGTATTCTAAAGTTGCACCTTCATTCGAGTAGATTGGGATCAATCACGGTTTCTCCCCCACCCCTCCCCCACACATAACCCTAACTTTTAACAGTTAATCATTAATAGAACTGCATATCCAAGGGAGGGGTGGGTAGGTAGTTTCCCAGAAACCAGGATTGAGCCGTAGATTGCCAGCCCCGGAACGCCCTGGAATATGTTTACACCCCATTTCATCGTCGAATATGAAGTATACTGGCTGGAATACTAGATACAGGAAACTCTTGTTTCTCAACTACATACAAGAACACGCAACTGACTTAACTAGTGACATTTGAAATGCAAATTTGTTTTGAGCTAGAAATCATTGGTAACATAGGCCATTTTGTCGATGTTGTGCACGCATTAGTAGAACAATAGCGGACTGGTTCACCAGCCTTTTGTTATTTAAAACAGATAGCCATTGTTCTAGCTGCACGCGCAACATTGTCATAATGGCCTATTGTTATCTAAAGTAGACAGAAAAAGTGAAATGAACACCATTTCTTTACAGTAACAACAAAGAAAGGCTGATTATATGGTAATGTATATGTATTAACAGGTGCCCGGAGCGTCCATGTGTACTATATATGTACTGAAATTGCATAACTGATCTTTTAAGCCTGCATTGGCTTACTGGCTTGAAGGCAGGTACGCGTCTGGTAGGTGTACAGCCACACGGGTGGGTGTACGCGAAACTTTGTTTACGTTTAACTCATTAGCATTCATCAAACTTCAAGCGACGTACATACAAACAAACAGAGTCCATAAATTGAAAGAGATTGTCACACTTGAAAATCACCGAACATTTGAGAGTGATATTTTGAGGAAAATATTTAACATATACATCTCAAACTTTCGGTGATTACTAAGTTTAAATTTCTCTTTCAACTGATGAAGTCTGTTTGTTTGTAGCTTGAAGTGTAATTTATGCCAATGAGACAAAAATGTAAACAATGACGTCAGCAAGGATTGGCCTATTTATGAGGTCCTGTTCATTTCTACACTCAAAACTTCAGTGACCTTTAACTGTTTAATGTCCTCTATAGCTGTACTGCGCAACAAACCAGCGACAGCCACACGAGTGGATATTTATGATCTCGAGGCAGCACCCGTCAACTTGACCTGTCCCGAGCCGTTCGGGTACCCGACACCTTATGTGGCCTGGGTACGAGATGGAGTGATGTACCAGAACAGCACGACCATGACACGATACACGACTCCCGTGTTAAACAAGACTCACAACGGCACGGTCTGGGAATGTATCGTGTCCAACAGGCACGGAGCGGATTACCATCAGTATGTTTTCACCTTACAAAGTAAGAGCCAGTATATTTAGCATACATAGTAAGTCCAATCTCATTTTATATGAAAGCTCAAGTGGTCCTTATTTCCCATACTACCAACTTGAACTCAGTTGATGTGTTAAAGGAGAACTGAAACCTAAAATAAACTTTAGCTCAATGAATAGATCTAAACATGAAAATACTCATACCAAAATCTATTTTACTGTGTTTTGCGTCAAAGGAAAGAAAATCTGAAAATCTTCCTCCCAACCGCCGCCAAGTATCCTGTAATCTGTGACGTACGATACGGGGAATAAATTAGTTTTGTCATGTTGTTCTCGGCTTTGAATAGATGGACTAACGACTCATAATTGCGTACTATTGTGCTTTCTTTGTGCTGAAGGTGTGGTTGGTTTTCCTTGGTATAAATAACGTACGATACGGGGGGAAAAGCACTGAATTGAGCCGCCACACAAACTAGCTTTATCAGCAGAGAATCGTCTATTTTTCGACTTCAAACCGTATTTTCTCTTTTTATACGTGCACCACAAAGAAATAAAATAGCAGAACTTATTTCTCTTGAATAGAAGTTTGTATAGTCGTCAGATTGATTTAGGGTTCAGTTCTCCTTTAAAGTGCCTATAACCCTGTTGCAATTTTGATAGCTTATGAACCTCCGAAACGTTTTGAGTACTTCTGTGAAGAATGTTTTGGTTTAAAATGAATACTTTATGTTCTACTCTTGTTTGAAATCGTGTAAATGTGACCTTTCCTGACCCGTGACCGCGTAAGTAAAAGCCTGGGTCGAAACCTGAATAGACGTCATCTCATTAATGCATTATTCTCCATGGCGCCTATCTATCACAACAACATCGATGCATAGAAAATATACACAGTTTGTGGGTTGTTAGTAAAGAAAAAAGTCATTTTAGTCAACAGGTTAAGTATTTCTTGAAATGATTGCAAAGCCGAATTAATTATATGACGTCAAGATGACGTCTACCCAGGTATCGACCCAGGCTTTTACTTACGCGGTCATGGGTCAGGAAAGGTCACATTTACACGATTTCAAACAAGCGTAGAACATAGAGTATTCACTCAAAACAAAAACTTTCTTCACAGAAGTACTCAATTTTTTTCGGAGGTTCAAAAGATATAAAAATTGCAAAAGGGGTATAGGCACTTTAAAGTGCAAGTAGTGCAATAAAACAACATGAACTCTTTTTGCCCCAAATTCTATTTCTGATATACTTCAGTTGTCTAACTTAGTTTTATTTGAGAGGCAGGAGCAGAAATTAAACTAGAATAAACGCTACCCGAATTACGGGATTGATTCATCTTGTGATGTCACAATGAAAACCTACGGATTTTATTGTAGTAGTTTTCTCTAGGGAGGGAGTTGATTCATCTTATGACGTCACAGGATCCATGAAAAGTAACCAAATTTAGGGACTAAATGCCAGAAATGTTTCAAAATTTGCAAGATTAATACCTTTTTGTGAGAAATAAACACAATAGTACAATATACATTTTTATTTTTGACATGATACTTGCACTTTAAGCAGGCTTTAAAAGGATTCTCTTTTCCATGAAAAATGTGCCACAATAAATCATTTATAATGTCACACCGACTTTATCTACTGCTCATCCGTATGACACCACTGTCTTAAGTCCGATAGTAATAAGCTTGATAAGCTTAATGAAAGAGCCTTAAGGTATATTTATAGAGATCGATCAGTCGTCAAATTTCAGTGTATTAACTGATCGTATTGGCAAAGCTTTAGCTGATCGACGCATACAGGATATATTTAAGGCACTTTTAAAATAACTATCTGCCTGCATATAGTAAGAATATGTTCAAAACTAATATTAAGAATCTTAGGGATATGCACAAGTTGGTGATCCAGCACGTCAATATTACTCGTTACGGTCTGAAATCAGTAGTTTATACAGCTATACTAAAGCATGGAACTCTCTGCCAGATGAATTACGTACTATGGCTCCTTTGAAGTCTTTTAAAGTGCCTATGAAGTGAAAAGATCGAACCCCTTTTTATTTTATCATAAGGTGCCGGATAATATTTCATATATCCCCGGGGGAGGGGATATTCCCTCTATACGGGTATGTTCCGCTGGATGGGGTCGGGTTTTTGTCCTCCTATAGTTCTGAGATGAGGTTTACCTTTTCAGCCTTTTTTATTCAATCTTAGAATGCAGTGTTTTGGCTTTTCAGTTTCTCTTTATTTTGCCCAGTAGTCTTTGGGGAAATGTTTCCGGTCTGAAATGAGGTACTAAATTTTCCATTTACGCGAACTGACTGGTCCGATCCGATGCATTAAAAGCTCTTTTTATTCAAAAGGAATTGCACTTTTCCAGTAGAAGTTTTCTGGTAAGAGTATAGAAGTTTTTGCACGTCTTTCAAATACGTTGCTTCAATATGAAAATGGGTAGGGTTTTCTAGGTTCCATCGAAGAATCCCCATCCCCAAAAATGGAGGAGTTCCCCCCCCCCCCCCCCCCCCCCCACCGTCATATATTAAAGCTCAGTAGCTTTATACGTACATGATTTTTCTAGAGGATGGAAGTGGAGTATTAGGAGAACTCTTTCTTGATAACATTGCAATCATTGGGTATAGTCTTAATTCAGCGCTATTAATCCTGATTATGATAATTTGTATTAATATTGAAGGTCATTACAGAATGTGTACAGAGTACACCGTCATATATTAAAGCTCAGTAGCTTTATACGTACATGATTTTTCTAGAGGATGGAAGTGGAGTATTAGGAGAACTCTTTCTTGATAACATTGCAATCATTGGGTATAGTCTTAATTCAGCGCTATTAATCCTGATTATGATAATTTGTATTAATATTGAAGGTCATTACAGAATGTGTACAGAGTATGTGGAGTGGGATGGAGGACAGCGGTCTGTTGATAACATTGCCAGTAGTACTAGTATGCTCATCAATGATAACACGATCAACGAGTCCGTGTGGGTTCGTATCACAGATGGCAGTAAACCAATGCAGGTAGTGACATTACATCGTATTTTGGCTTTACCTCGGTGTAAAAACCATTCCCTGGGCACCATGCCCTCGCGCGCTCGGTGAGTTGTCGTATTACCGATTATAGCGTATTGAAACTGTAATACTATAATTTATTAACCTACTCATCATTAGTTGATATAAATACGTGGGGAAAAAAATTGCCACGAAGCGAATCCACTCGTGGTCTAGCGGTTAGGGTTTGGTTAGGGTTAGGGTTCGATTCCTACGTATACTCTGAGCGCAGTGTAATTTTTTTCAAGTAGAGCCTCCAATTCCTTGTAAAATTTATAAGTGCCGCTTCGGATGCTCGGGAAATATTCTAAGTCGCAAATTATTGATGACGCAGTCTGTGAGGTTCTTACACTGAGGTCACCCCGTACTTTAACGACTGTCGTACACCACTAAGATCAGTAGAGTGGACTTTGTATGAGTGGGCAAGTTACGACAAGGACTTACAGCACGGTTACGGTACGGCATGCCGTGACATTGGAATGGCTTTCCATTGTTTTATATATGTCTGATCCAATCAAATTACAGAATTACGGTTCGGCACGGTTACAGTACGGTTACGCTGCGTGCTTGCCGTATGTTGTTGTTCCAGTCATACGAAATCAGCTCTAGTTTGACAAAGCATCGGTACAGCTTCGACGCAGACTATTCTAGTGATGTTTAACTTTCCATCTTGTTTAAATCACGTTTTTGTTTCAGTCATTTTACTGCTTGTTGTTAATATAGGTTCCTAACTCATGTGTAGTCCCCTCGCAATGTCGTACCCAGGCCTCTGGCTGGCTTCTCGGCTCACATCCTGGAGTCGGAGAGGGCGTGGTACGGCGTACAGCGTGTTTCAGTTGGGATGGCGATTGTTGGCGACGGTGCTACGGTTTTTACCTGTACAAGTTACAGAAGACGGTGTTTGACGTCAGAGCTAGTTATTGTGCAGGTATAGAGGTATACACGAGTTAGTCATAATTAATAATGACTTTTCTCTCAAAATGAAGTTAAACCACAGGGAACCCACTAAAATGATTTGTACATGTTTACCTAAAATATATGGTTGTAAAGTCAATTGAAAAAAATCATTCAAAACGAAAACCTTGTGGTTCATTTGCACAAATTAGTGTTAAATAATGATTCTAAGTGGTTTAGTTGCAAGAATTCGAGAAAAATATTAAATTTTAGTGGGAGACTGGAAGTGTATGGGGCGCCGTTTGTAAAAATATTATTTAGATGAAATTTGGTAGATTTTTACATTATTTACAAATAAATAATGGAGAACGTCTTTGCTGTCTAACACATTTATTTATCAATAAAGAAGAAACGTGACTTAGGTTATATATAAATAACCATTCCAATGGGGTTCGCTAAAGTGGTTATTGAATAAATAACCACTTTTTTAGAGCGCTCTAAATACGTGATTTACAAACCATTTCGATGAAGTGGTTATTTATGAATCAATAAATATTGGTTGCATGTCACCTTTTGGCCACTTATCTAATACAGATAGCAGTTATTTATAAAAAAAATACATACATTCGCTTAAATATTGAATTTACACTCCCTTTGAAATCATATTTTTAGACTCGGCGCGCCAAGTGTAAACTTATTACGTTATTCGCTCTGATCACTTGACAGCTATCTGGATTAAAAGCGAGGCTTACTAGTCCATATCAAAATCATTGCACACAGAAGAGGACATTTCAGTGGTATTGGTCATCGCTTTGAAGTAATTGCGATTTTATTTAAGAGAGATAACAACTTCAGTCGTATTACAAGTTTATAATGTGGCTTACCTGTTGATACCGGAACTATACGAATGAGAATTCTCTGCTTTCGTTTTGACCGCTCCAAAATCTCCCACTGCAGCTCCCGCCATTACAAAGGTCACACAAAAAAATAGCACGAAATGGAACTGTAACAGCGATTTGTAGCACTCCAAACTCGAGAAACCTCGATGATCTATACATCAAAACACTGAAAATGTATTCTCCTATCTGTATTCAGCGGTAGAAAGTCAGTTCAGACATGCGTATTCAAGCTAAATCCAGTTTTCCTCTGCTTGGTCGTCCATAAACGAGTAACGCCTTGTAAAAATTCACTTCACTCGCGAAAGCAAATTCAAAATTTGTTCAGTCGAAATCTTAAAGATGTTACTTAACTTTGATTTGAAGGTATAGAATTTTTTCATAAATCATTTTATTTGTTTTAGAAGGCAAAATAGCTCCCAAAACCATGTATTTTTGAGTGAGATGACTGGGCCGATACCGGAAGTGAGTCACCGTACCGGATTTCGATATGTAGGCTTTTGTACGCAATGACTTTGATATGAGTCCGCTGTGTTACCACTACACCATCAGGACCAACCACGCTGGCAACGCAGCTGGTTGATGGTGTCATTGTAGAACGTAACCGTGGGTACTCCCGGTATTTTCTCTTTCGGGGTCGAGATGGGAAAGCCTATAACTTTAAACTAGCTTTCATCCTAAGGATCATACTGATTCACAGGCCCTAAGGCCAACTTAGGAATCCCTAAGTTTAAAGGATCCCGAAGGATTCAGGCTTCTGTAATAACCACATGGGTTTCTTTTTTATACTGTTTATATATATACATATTACATTATTCAATACTTAAAGGCTAGTTTCACTAGCGACGGCAGTAGTATAGAGGGTGGGGGCACCGGACCATTTCAATCTCTTCGAGATCAAAATAATCCGTTGTCGACCTCAAAGAAGGTCTCGACCTCAAAGAAGGTCTCAACCTCGAAGAAGGTCTCTCCCCACCCTCGATACTACTGTACTACTGTACTACTATCCTTGGAATTATTTAGGGCGTGGTCAATTTAGGGCGTGGTCGAATTCTTGAAATTCTTCATAACCGGTTTAACCAGTTCAATCTTTGGATGTCAAATTCTTGGAAATCTCCATAACCGGTTTCAATCTTTGGAAATCTCCATAACTGGTTTCAATCTTTGGATATCGAATTCTTCTCTTCGTTCTTCTCATACTATAGTATTCAACTTTTCATAGTTGCATTCTAGGCTATCCATTCTAATGGCTTCATTGCCTTGCCTGCTATCCGCTATTGCCATATATTGGCTTCTGCGAGTTTCTTCTATAGTATTTTCCTTTCTTTCTATTTCATAGTGCGTTCGAGGTATCTTGCATCTTCTCTATGTAATGGATGCTGGTGCATGGTACTCTATATTTAATATCTAATATAGTAGTATAGGATGAACTGCAATTCAGAAATCCATGATGAGATGAAAGACTTTGGAGAGTTGTGTCCTTTCTGCAATGAGCGATTGATAGATTACGTATGCAAGAAAGAGAGTGAGTCGTGTTGTGGCAATACAGAGATAATCAATGATAATGGTATGTATGTTTGCCAAAGCTGTGGTGTAGTTCATTCATATCGTTTGGTGAATGGATATATCGATTACTACGAAAATAGGTACCGAATGAGACGTAAGTCTATCTACCATAGGAAATACCATATTGACAATATATTCATTGCGAAATTTGATTTACGATATGGTGAGTGCATTGATATTCGTAGGATGTTCGATGAATTCGAAAGTGCTATTGATGTTATATTGAAACGGAAGAGGTATCCAATACTAGATTTCGTGTTCTATAAGTTGTTCGAAATGAAGTTTCGCGAATCTGGAATCGATAACTATCGCATCCATATGCAAAAGTGTACTAGGTACATATCTAAGATTACTGTTAAACGATATGTTAGGATATGGAAGAAGATCTGTGATATGAATGAATGGTTATACATAGAGACTCATAATGGTGTTTTTGCAAGAAGTGAAGATAATTGATATGGCAATGATCAACTAGTTGCGTACTTCTTGTTGTATCTCTCTCTGAATCTATCAACTAGTGGACATAGGTCACTAACTTGATCGTCCAACCAGTTCAACTCTAATGTAAATCTTTCGATGTCGAGTTCTTCTCCACGCAGATATGCCCTTATTTTATTCAAGATCTTCTGATATGATGTGTACGCAAATTTGCTCATTTCCGTCTTCCTATTGTAGTTTTTCATTTTTAGTAGTCCTTGAAGCAATAGTCCTGATCCCGATATTGTACCGAGAATGATTGGATTTAGTGTTATAGACCCAATGATTACGCCTGTACTTGTGAGACCAATTGACGATAAGTGTAGAATTGTATTAACCTTCTTGAATCGTTTGTATGCTTGCTTGTGGTAGAAGCATTTTTTGTGGTAGTGAGAATACAGTTTTTTTAGCATTTCGACATCTGCTTCACTCAAGTCCTTGTCTATATGATTGAAGTTGAATATGTCTACTTTCAACGTCTTTGCCATATAGCTATACGTTACATAAATTGTTGATACATCTGTTTGTATTCGTCGTCGTCAATCAAGCCATCGTTAGAAAGCTTATTGAGTATCTCGACGGCTTCGTTAGAAAGTTCGATACTATTGTTTCCAGCGTTTTTCGATGCTATTATTAACTCTAGTCTTTCACATAGCTCATTCGGGTTGTTGTAGTACTTTATTCGACTTTTGTTACAACCACCTGATTTTTTCGTTCCTAAGTCGATCTTACCACTTTTAGACGTATATGGAGAGATTCCCGAGAGCTTAATCAGCTTGTTGAATATCCTTTGAGCATCATCAGTGTACAGTCTTCTAGGATTGTAGCGTTTCGTTAGCAACTCCATAAATGAATTATCGACCTTATGGCTTAGTACCTTCTTACCACTACCATTGTAGGCCTCTAATCTCATCTCTAGTAGTTTAGCTGGATCGATATACAAGTTTCCGAACGTATAGTCGGATCCTATTTTTAGACCTGTGCCAGTCGTTTTCTTAGTCTTAGATGACTTTGGCGTTTCTATGACGTCCTCATCTGGTACAAATACGACTTCTTTCTCTGGTGTCTTTATTTTTTGCACTTCCTTCAAGTACTTGTTTGCTGCTAATTTTTGATTGCCTAGTATCTTTATTGTCTTGGGTGATTTAGATGATTTGATTTGCTTGTTCAGTATCGTTATGGCATTCTTTATTAAGTGTTCTGAAGGTATGTCTGTTAAGCTTGGGTCGAACCCTAGTTTTTCTAGTCGTTTAGATTCTTGTGCTCCAAAAATTGGTTTTATGCCACCAACGGCTCCTTTGTTGTTCTCTTCGTCTTCATCTTCGTCTTCCTCGTAATGTGATGGTAGTTTACCAATCCATGATTCTAAACCTTTAGTAGATCCTTGCGTTGATATGGCTTCACTTAATGTATCGATTGCTCCAGTGATGTTCTCTTGGTTTTCTTGTAGCTGTTCTATCATTTCGTCCTGTTTCTTATCAGCCGCTTTCTGCGCCTTTTCGACTGAAGCTGTTACGGGTTGGTATAGCTTTTCACTAGCCAGCTTTAATGATTGGTCACCTAATTTCTTATCGAGTAATCGTTTCTTTAAGATTTGTCTATTTTTCAAGAATTCGTTAATTACGCTTGCTCTTTCTTCTACTGATTGAATGGTTCTGAACGACATACGTATACATATTAGTTATATAATCCTTTACTCTAACTTAACGTGACTTTTCGAAATCGTATGTAAGCCACGCGAAAGCCATCGAAGTCTCGTTCTCTAACTACGTATTAGGCACATATAAACCATCGAAGTTCTTTCTATACATCTCAGGAATATGCTTAGAAGTCTTATCCAACACCATGAAATCGAATGGTTCTATCGTAGCTTCTCGATATATGTCTTCAAATCGTTTCCGACTTATGTTTTTACAGTTATCATCAGCAATGTGTCTAATGTCCTTGTTATCTAATCCGCCGAACAAAACGAAGCACTTAGTATTACGTCGAATGTATTTTGGTACATCATAATAGCTTTGGCACAAGTAGATGCAGTTACAGTTCTTATTTCTAGATAGCGAAAAGTATTCCTTAACGTTGTTCATATTTTTATTGTCGATCTTAATATCATCGAATACGATAACCTTATTAGCGTCATCATCTAAATCTTCAACTGGCATGACGTCTTCCGGATTGCATAATTCGACATTACACGCATCGTCGTCGTCATCTAATTCCTCGTTAATGATATCATGGAATTCTTTTATTAGACTGTACTTATCCTGATGAGGATTCAATGTATGTATCTTACAAGAATCGTATTTCATCCATTTTAAGAGCATATTGGTAAGCAGATTCGTTTTACCTTGACCCGTACTACCAACTAGCATAAAATGGCAATCAGGAAGCAAGAAGTGATGTTTTGGTTTCTGACTTATTTTTTCAGTATCGTCAAAGTTGATTATATTCATCTACTATAATGTACGTATACAATATAGATGAGTTTTACGAAATTTGGAACGATTCGAACTGGAAGCCGCAATGAGTGCATGCATGAGCAAACACCAGTAAGAATAGTTAGTATTAATGCGAAAGAGATTTCACTCTTATGGCTTCAACGCGATACAGATTGGATGGATATACCCAATTACGAAATACAGCTAACACCAAAAGGTACGAATATGATGAGACTATCATGCCGCCTATACATCTCAAACAACACTGGAGGAGGTAATTTTTGGTTCCGATGGGTCCTATTAACGCCAACGCCAGTTCCAGGGCACCATTTACAAACGATTATTGGCGTAAGTAATTTACCAGATGCAGCAATTGGCTTGAGAACCAGATGTGCATTTGCGGCACAACCGCCAAGAGATCCAGAGACAGTCGTTTGTATTTCAGACGTCTCTTTTCATGAGAATTTCGGTAACGGCATCCTACACACGTATAAGCTGCAGTGTAAGATCACTGATACAGGAACGATGGTATTGAATAGACTGTATAATGGCGCTAATGCGGCATGGAATGGATACGTGAAATCATCAATAATGGTTGAGGAAATCACAGGGATTACTAAAAAAGTTGCTCAAAATGGGATCAACGAATACGCATCAAACTAATGTAATCATATAATATAAGAGATGAGTTACTCAATATTTGGAACGCTTTACAATGGTACGATAGAGCAAAAGGAAGGTAAGCGTGGACCAAAAGGCGATCAAGGAAGCCAAGGAAGCCAAGGGATTCGAGGAATGAAGGGCGATCAAGGAAGCCAAGGAATGAAAGGCGATCAAGGAGGCCAAGGGATTCGAGGAATGAAAGGCGATCAAGGAAGCCAAGGAATGAAAGGCGATCAAGGAAGCCAAGGAATGAAAGGCGATCAAGGAAGCCAAGGAATGAAAGGCGATCAAGGAAGCCAAGGAATGAAAGGCGATCAAGGAAGCCAAGGAATGAAAGGCGATCAAGGAGGCCAAGGGATTCGAGGAATGAAAGGCGATCAAGGAAGCCAAGGGATTCGAGGAATGAAAGGCGATCAAGGAAGCCAAGGAATGAAAGGCGATCGAGGAAGCCAAGGGATTCGAGGGTCTGGGCCTGGGTCAAGTGTTATGCATAGTAGTTTAACATTCAATTGTGGTAATTTCCTTATGGATCCTGGTAATTGGGCATCATCAAGTAGTGTAAGCTCATTTGTGATCATTAAAGATGAATACTCTATGAATAATATCACTCCAGAACATCGAGGTTTTAGGATCCTAGAGACCTTTAAACCAAACTCAACAGAAACGTTGACTATGAATATACTAAAAAATGATAATACGACTTTAGGGTTAAAAGGCAACGGCACCTATACAGTTCGGGTTGAAGCTTATGCAAACAACATTGGATCCATAATACTAAGCTCTTTATCGATTGAAGAGAATCTAAGTTTCATCTCAAACACGATAAAAAGTGGAAGGATAGGATCTACAAACACTGCTTTCCAAGAGCTAAGCATAACGACATCTGCCAATGATATAGGCAAACTATCATTTACATTGAGTCATAATCAGTCAACCAATCAGCTAATAACTATCTATGTCGCAATCATTGCTGGGGCATTAGATGCAAACACTTTTGTGAATCCTACTGCCTTCGATGATAATGAGTACATTATTGAACAAAGAGTGCAAGAAATAGTTCCTATCAAGACAGTCACTTACATAGCAAAGGAGATTTCACACTTATGGAGTCACGCAGACATGGAGTGGGGAGACATACCACGTTTCTCAATCGCAATATCTCCCAAGGAAACAACAAATTTAATTCGATTATCGTGTACGATTTACCTTGGATGCGACACAGGAGGAGCTAATGTGTGGTTTCGATGGGTCGTAACTACAGGTCAAGGATTACTGGCTTATGTCAGTACGAATTCATTACCAAATAATATCCTTCAAACCCGTAACAGAGCTAGCTTTGGCTCGCAATTAGCCATCAATCCAGAAACTCTTGCCTGCGTGTCCCATACTGGGTTCCACGTCCCATTTAATAAAAGCCCACATACATATAAATTACAGATAAAAGTGAAAGACACAGGAACCGTTACAATCAATAGAATATACAACAATGGAAACGCTAAGTGGAATAGTTACGTTACCTCAAGTATGATTTTAGAAGAAGTCTCAGGGATCGCGAGGAGTTTCGCTAGTAATGGGGATGTGATATGTTCATCAGAATAATCTAACCAAACTGTATAATGCAAACTACGTTATTCTTTGATAGTAAGAAAGGATCTGGTTCATCTGAAAACTTCACGACATACTTCAATCCTCCATTGGAGCTAGATATTACGAAAAACTATCAAATCTCGTTAATCAATGCATCTATGTGGTACTCTTGGTACAACATAACGAGTGCAAATAACAAGTTCAAATACTACAATGGTACAGCTTGGAAGACGATAACATTATCGCCAGGAGCATACAACGTAATCGACATAAATGACACTATGAAGCACCATATGAAGCAAAATAGCGATTGGGATGCTGCTAACAGTAAGTATTATGTCGATATTAAACCTAATTACAATACGCTGAAGTCTATGATTGAGATACGAAATGGTTATAAAGTAGATTTCACTATTGATGAAAGTTTTAGAACGATACTTGGTTTCGAATCTAAGATAGTTCAAGGCAACGGCTTTCACGATAGCGATAAGATCGTGCAAATCACGGAGGTTGATACGATTCAAGTACACTGCGATCTAGTGACTGATTCTTACATAAATGGCAGTACAAGTTCGGTCATCTACTCATTCGTTCCATCAGTTCCGCCAGGTTACTTGATCAACATCCATCCTAACCAACGATTTGATATGAACATATCGAAAAGATCGATCAACAGTATATCATTCTCGCTTAGAGATCAAAGTGGTAATTCGATAAAAATGAATAATGAACGAGTGACGTATTATATCCATCTTAGTGAGATTGTGTAACCAATATGTATATGCTATTAACAAGAGAACGATATACCAAAAGAAAAGTCATTGGTGGAAACCTAATTGGGAACGTATTCGACAAAGCAAAGAGTACGCTTTCGACAGCTAGCAAGATAATAACGAGACCCATTACTGCCTTAAAAAATAGATTGCTAAAACCTGTCATTACTAAGGCTCTTCCATACGTTAAACAGAAAGCCATTGATGTTGGCACTAAAGCGATCCTTCAAAAGGTAAAGCAGGGCGTTAGAGACGTTTCATCGAATCCAGAAGTTAGGAAAGTCTTGAATGACAGGTCTAGAGCTATATTATCGAATCTTATTGCTGGAAGTGGCATGAAACGATTATATTAACTTTTGTATAACCATACAATATATATGACTGAAGTAATTAGCCAATATTTCCAATTCGACGAATCGAACATTATCGATAACTCAACTACGAAGTTCGAATATATCGAATACCTTCCAAGAGACTCTAATAACATGGATAAAGATGGCCAAAGGATCATCGAGACTCGAGATGAAGACGTATACCTGCTCCCACATAAGGCTATGTTGGAGGTGCGTGGTAAGCTGCAAACAGCTGCTAATGCTGATTATAATGCAACAGATATTGTATCGCTTGTGAATAATGCGTGGAGTCTATTTTCAAGTGCTCAATATCAGATTAACAACCAAATAGTAGAAAGTGTGAATGACTACCTACCAGAAGCAAGCACAATTCTAAACACAGTCATGTTTTCTGATGACTATAGCCGTAGTACTGCTAGTAATATGCTTTGGTTTAGAGATACATCAACGGGTACACCAACTTTAAAGTACATAACTGCAATTGCTGCAGTCGGTGATGCTGCTAATGCAGATGCCGTTCGAACTGGAACGCAAGCCTTAGTCGTTGCATACACACAAGACCAAACAGCTAATCTAGGTTTCACTGCTCGACAGGCTATCACGACAGGAGCTAAACAAGTATCCCTGCTTCTACCACTATCGCAAGTTTTCGGATTCTGTAAGGATGTAGATACTGTGTTTCGGAGTGTCAAACATACCCTTATCCTAAACAGAGCAACAGCAAACCAGTATATCATGAAAGATAATGCTGCAGGCGTTGGTAAATTTAAGATTACTCACCTATCACTATGGATGCCTAAAGTCGTTCCTTCACTAGAAATTCAATCATACATTGATGCCAAACTAGTAAGTGGTTACATAAAGGACCTATACTTCGAGCAGGTACGTGTATACAGAACGATGTTCCAAGCCGTTGAAACGAACCCAACATGGAGAATTACAACACAGCCAGGTAGCGAACTTCCAAGACATGTCTTCATTGCATTACAGTCTAGTGATCGTCATCCAACAGCTAATGCACAGAATGTCAATAATATGATCTTCGATAATGGGAACCTAACAAGAATCAGTGTTCGAATCAATAGTGTACAACATCCAGAAAGAGAAGTAGAATGTAACTTCACTACAGCTAATAGGAACTATAATAGATCGTACATGATGTTCATGGATGCCGTCAACAAATACCAAGATACCGATACTGGTAGTCAGCTTAGTGTTGAGGATTGGGCATCATTGTATCCAATACATCATTTTGACGTTAGTAAGCATTCAGAGCAGCTGAAAACAAGCATGGCTGATATTGAAGTCCGATTTACCCTAGGTGGGAACTTCAGAAACATAGCTAACAATGCTGATATACCTTATTATGTTTATGCCGTAATCCTATCCGATAGGCACTTACAACTACAAGGCTTGTCTGGTAGAATGAATGTAATCGTGTAAATTTTATCTAATTATACTACATATACGAAATGAGCTATATTAGAACAGGATTGAGTCTAAGCGAATCTCAAAAAGAATCAATTAAGAATGCTTACATCAATAAGAAAACAGTTAGCTTGAGATTGAACAACAATCAACTAACAGGAAGCGACTTTCTAGGACTGACTAAAGCGCAACGTAAGAAGGTGGTTGAAGCTAAAAGAGGAATGTCTGGAGTCCAACTAAAACTTAGTAAGACGCAAGTCTCAAAACAAGGCGGATTTTTAGGTGGATTGGGTAATTTAGTGAAAATGATTGCTCCTATGTTCTTGAAGAAAATCCTACCAGCTCTTGGAATGGCTGCAGCAACTGGAGCAATATCTGGTTCTGTCTCTAAGGCTGTACAAGGAAAAGGCATTAAGAAAAAGAGATGTAGACCAAAAAAGAAGGGCAAAGGCTTGATACTAGGACCAAATTCGCCTTTTAAGGGCATACCATTACTTGGAGCAATTCTCTAATCATATTCAAATTATTGTCTAACGATATCATATATAGAATGCCAACGAATTATGTAGAAACATCATTAAAGTTGTCTGAGGCACAGAAACGTAAGATAGCTTCAGCTGTTCAAAACAAGACATCGACTACCATTAGACTATCATCTAGCGACTATCATGGTAGCGATAAGATTAAATTGACTAAGCAGCAAATCGATAGAATCCATAAAGCTAAATCGAAAAACGTCGGAGTAGATATTAAACTCAGTAAGACGCAGTTAAGTAAGCAAGGCGGGTTCATTGGGGCTTTGCTTGGTGGCTTAGCGGCAAGCCTGCTTCCCAATCTCTTAGGCGGTATCTTCGGTAAAGGAATCGCTCTACCAGGTACTAATCCAAAGTCAAGTGGAAGAGGATTCAATCTTTCAGCCCTACGACCACCACCGTTTATTGGATCTTGGAATTCTGATGGTACGATTGGTTATGGAGTAAAAAAAAAGATCTCAAGAAAGAAAACAGCCAAAGGCCTCGTGCTTCCAGGGACAATCCTAAAGCGTCCATATTACGGAACGCGCTAAGACCACTGAGCAACATCGATATCGATAGCATTATGAAAAAACTAAAGATCGCCAACTACATAGGTGCTTACAGTAAAGATATGCTACCTGATAGGATCAATAATGACGGGTGTGTAGTAATCAATATTCAAGACTATTTTAAAGGCGATGGTACTCACTGGGTTGCCGTATATAACAATCATGATAATGACTACATCGAACACTTCGATTCATTCGGCCTATTGCCAGCAGAAGAGGTAATAGAGCTTATGGAAACAAGCAACAAACAAATAGAGTACAATAGCTCGCAGATTCAAGATATGGATAGCATTATGTGTGGTTATTATTGCATATTCTACGTTCTAGAACGCTCAAAGGGTAGAAAACCTATCGACATCTTGTTAGACTTTCAGTTCAAACCATCTATGTTCAATGAATTGCTTATACAGCACTTCGCTTACGATATTATGTAACGATATTGTATACGAAATGACTAAGATATATTGTCTAAGACAAAAGAAACAAACTGAGACGAAAGATGAGCATATCGTAAAGACTCAAAATGGAAGGACTCGTCTGGTAGGTGCATGTGTAGAATGCGGAAGTCAAAAGTCGAAATTCGTGAAATCTACACAAGGCGGTAGTATGTTGCCAGGAGCACTAGCTATTTCAGCTGGAATACCACTTCTTGCTGGAGCCGCCGCATTATCAATGGTTCCAGGTAGTGGAAAGCTATTTTCGACACTTGCTAAGGGTGCTACACAGGCAATAGGTAAGAAGATAAGAAGCAAAGCTGCCGATTTCATCCAAAAAGAAGGTCGAACCATATTGAATCTAGCATCTAAGAAAGTTCGTGGTGGCCAGATACAACATCCAATGAGTATGTATACTGACGTAACAGATCCAGCATCCGAAATCTATGATGATCATATGAAAACTATTAAGAAAGGAGGTAAGTTAGACATTCATAAAGCAATACTAAAGGTTGCACCAAAAAAGGGATTCACGCTACCAGGTCATCATTATACAGGACCTGGGAATCCCTTAGAAAATCAATTGACTTATGATAAGACAGGTCGAATATTAGAGATTTACGATAAGCCAACTGGCAAAACTGATGCTGTGAGTATGCAACACGATGTCGATTATTCTATCTGTGATGATGACGTCAAATGCAAAAATGAAGCTGATCGAAAAATGGTCAAATCATTAGACGAAATTCCATGGAAGGATCGCCAATGGGGTCATGCCTTAGCAAGGAATGCTATCGCGACTAAAGCAAAGCTTGGAATGGGTGCTAAGAAGCCAAAAAACGGAAAAAGCCGTCGAGTGAAGAAAACTGGCAAGTAAAACTAGCAGATGAATTGCATAGACCAATAAGACGTAAATTTACTCGGCGGCGCGTTATAGCTAATTACATTGATGAAATATGGTGTTCTGATCTCGTTGAGATGCAACAGTTTAGCAAATGGAATAAAGGCTATCGATACCTTCTCATGGTTTTGGATGTCTTCAGTAAGTTTGGTTGGATCGTACCATTGAAAGATAAGAAAGGCGAAACTGTGATGAAAGCTCTCCAAACGATATTTAAGGAAGGAAGAATACCACAGTATTTTTGGGTCGATAAGGGTAAGGAGTACTATAATAAGCATGTGAAAGAGCTATTGGACAAGCATAATGTACGAATGTATTCGACTGAGAATGAAGAAAAGTCATCCGTTTGCGAGAGATGGAATAGAACGATCAAAACTAAAATGTGGAAGCAATTCACTGTCCAAGGTAACACGCAGTACCTAGATATGCTACCTAAAATATTGAAACAGTACAATAGTACGAAACATAGTTCCATTAAAATGACTCCTATTGAAGCATCTAAGAAGAAGAACGAAGGAACTGTGTACTTCAATCTATATGGCAATATGGAGTCATTACAATCGAAACCAAAATTTAAGGTTAGCGATAAGGTTCGAATAAGTAAGTACAAGCGTAAAGTGTTTGACAAAGGCTATACTCCGAATTGGACTGAAGAAGTGTTTACAGTTGATAGAATCCAATATACGAACCCTATTACATACAAATTGAAGGACTCGAATGGTGAAGAAATACAAGGTTCTTTCTACGAACCTGAACTATCGAAAGCGACTCAAGAAATCTTCAGAATCGATAAAGTCATTAGAAGGAACTACAAGAAAAAACAAGCTCTAGTATCGTGGAAAGGGTATAGCGATGAATTCAATAGTTGGATACCATTTAAGAATCTAGATTCGATATAGATGCATGCTAAATTAATCAATTAACCACGTTTGAACGCACATATTAAATTGACAATAATTTATATATATAGTTGTTATATACATGAACGATAACAATACCATAGAACCAATCAAAAGACTAAGAGGTCGACCACGAATGTATGACGACATTGAAAGGAAGCATCGAAAAACTAAGTACATGCTAAGTAAATCATGGTTCTGCTTAACGTGCGAAATCTATAAAGACTACACGATGGCTGGTAAATCAAGTCATATTAAGACCAAGAAGCACAAACGCAGCCAAACGCACCTAGGTTTAAAAACATAATTTTTTATCTATAGTTAATATATAGGATGATGAACGAATCGAATCTCAATAAATTGTCTAAATCGAAACTTATCGAATTGATCTTGAAACAAAATACTATAAGACGTCCAAAAATTGATGAAAACATCCTCTTACCACCAGCTCAATTCAGAGACAACCGACCAGTTCCTACTCCACGAAGAAGCGTTAAGGACATGATCGAACGCTACGAGGAAAACATCATCCTACCACCAACTCGATTCAGAGATGACTACAAACCAATCCCAGCTCAGAGGACTATCAAAAGACCTGTTCCTGCTCCAAGAACTAAGATCATACAACTAGATAGAGCTATGAAAGGTTCAATCAGATCATTTGAAGTCGCCATTAAGAACAATAAAGACCCACTAGTACAACTAACCACTACGAGAAAAGGCATTCATACTCAATTCGAAAAGCTATTGATTGAGACCAAAGGCTATAAATTCGTTGAAACAATAAAGGTCACATTCGAAAAACGGTTAGACGAAGACAAAACGACCATTAAAACGGCATATTTCAATAGTAAAGCCTTTACGATTATAAACAAAAATAATATCATGGAAGGACTACAATCATCTGAACAACAGATAATAAACAAAATAGCCCAATGGATCTCAGAGGGTTCAGGATGGACTATAGAGACAATCGACAAACATTATATCAACATAGTCAAGTATGAGCCTATGAAAGGAAGCAGCTACATACAACTACCATCAGAGCTTAGAAATTCAGCTAAAGGCTTAATCAACATGAAAAACATCGACAACGAATGCTTCAGATGGTGCCACGTAAGGCACTTGAATCCACAGGAAAAATATCCTCAGAGAATCAAGAAGAGCGATAGAAAATCTGCGAAGGACCTAGACTATTCTAACATCGAATTTCCAGTAGCTACCAAACAGTACAATAAAATCGAAAAGCAAAACAATATTAGTATCAGTGTCTTTGGATACGAAGAAAGGAAGCCATATCCCATATTCGTATCAAAAGAAAAGTACGACGATCATATGGATCTGTTACTGATTACGGAGAATACGAACAAGCATTACGTGTTAATAAAAGACTTCGACAAGTTCATGTATAACCAAACGAAACACAAGGAGAGAAAGCACTTTTGCAAGTATTGCCTACAATGCTTCAAATCAGAAAGAGTCCTAATCAACCATAAAGAAGTATGCATTGAAGTAAATGGTGAGCAAGCAATCCAAATGCCTACCAAATCGAACAATATGCTACGATTCAAGAACTATAACAAGCAACTACCAGCTATATTCGTTATCTATGCAGACTTCGAAAGCATAACACGCAAAATCGATGGATGCATGCCTAACAATAACGACTCATATACGGAAGCATATCAAAAGCATATCGACTGTAGTTATGGATACAAACTAGTTTGCCGCTATGATGATCGATACAGCAAGCCCTTGAAAACGTATCGAGGAGAGAACAGTGCATACAAATTCCTTGAAGAAATGCTTAATGAAGTAAAATGGTGTCAAAATACAATAAAGAACAATTTTAATAAAGATATGGTGATGACCAAGAAAGACAAACTAGACTTCAAAGATGCTACCAAATGCCATATCTGCGATATCGAATACCTAGTAAACGACATCAGAGTTCGAGATCACTGCCATATCACTGGAAAATACAGAGGATCGGCTCATCAAATATGCAATCTCAACTTCGACATAAAAGCTGAAGAAATCAAGATCCCAGTCTTCTTTCACAATCTTCGAGGATATGACTCTCATCTAATTATGCAACAGATCGGCAAAGTCATCAAGAATCATCCATACATAGACAAGAATGGTAATAAAAAATACCATAATCTCAACGTAATCCCTAATAATATGGAGAAGTATATGGCATTCATGCTAGGCAATAACCTCACATTTCTCGATAGTTTCCAATTTATGGGTCAATCACTTAGCACATTAGCAACTAATCTTCCAGAAGACAAATTTATATACACCAAGAAAGACTTCGCAAACGACAAGCAATTTGAATTAGTAAAAAGGAAAGGAATCTATCCATACGACTTCATGGACGACTTCGAAAAATTCGACTACAAACTACTTCCAATAAAGGAGGACTTCTATAGTATCCTAAACGATGAACACATTTCCAACGAAGACTACGAACATGCTCAAAACGTCTGGAATTCTTTCAAAATGGAATCAATGGGTAATTATCATGACATCTATTTGAAAATCGACATACTTCTCTTGGCAGACGTCTTCGAAAATTTCAGATCTATGTCGATTTCGAATTACGGCCTCGACCCATGTCACTATTTCACGACTCCCGGTCTAAGTTTCGATGCTATGCTTAAAATGACCAAAGTCGAATTAGAGCTGATCACTGACATAGATATCTACCAGTTCATTGAGAAGGGCATGAGGGGTGGCACTAGTTACATAGCTCATAGATACGCTAAAGCTAATCATGAATATCTAAACGATTACAATAAAGACGCTCCAAATAGCCATATAATCTACCTCGATGCTAATAACCTTTATGGCTATGCCATGAGCGAATACCTACCTACTGGAGGATTCAGATGGCTAACCAAAAAAGAGATCGAAAATACGAACCTAGCTAAGTATGACGAGCATAGCAAAAAAGGACTCATAATCGAGGTCGATTTAGAATACCCTAAATCTATACATGACGATCATAACGACTATCCGTTAGCAGTAGAAAAGATGTGCATAGATAACGACATGCTATCAGACTATTGCAAAGACATCCAAAAGAAGCACAATATGTCAATTGGTACTACACGCAAGCTTGTTCCGAATCTAAACGATAAGACTAAATATGTGCTTCATTATAGAAATCTACGATTATACACCAGCCTAGGAATGAAAATCATAAAAGTTCATCGAGTTCTAGAGTTCAACCAAAGTCCATGGCTAAGAGAATATATCGATTTCAACACTCAGAAGAGAACCATAGCTACGAATCAATTCGAAAAAGACTACTATAAGCTTCAAAACAACAGTATCTTTGGTAAGACCATGGAGAACGTGAAAAAACGATGCAACGTGAAACTACTAACCGATAAGAAAAAACTATTGGAACTAGCTAGCAAACCAACATATGTGAGCAGTAAGATCTTCAATGAAGACCTAGTAGCTGTCCACCAAATCAAGAATACGATAACATTGGATAAACCGATATATGTTGGAATGTGCATACTAGACCTATCCAAAACGTTAATGTACGACTTCCACTACAATTACATTAAGAAGAAATACGCAAATCCTCAACTACTGTTCACAGATACAGACAGCCTAATGTATCAGATCGAAACTAAGAACGTATATAGAGATTTCCAGATCGACAAAGATAGATTCGACAACAGCGACTATCCAGTCGATTGTCCATTCTACGATAAGAATAACAAGAAAGTAATTGGTAAGTTCAAGAACGAATGTGCTAATGGCTTCAAACACATAATCGAATTCGTAGGATTGAGATCAAAGATGTACAGCTATATGAAAGACGACAATTCAAATTCGAAAACGGCAAAGGGCATTAAGAAGAACACCATCAAGAAACAGATCAAACATGCCAACTATAGAGATACATTGCTAAATAGGACTAAGATGTCACATACAATGAAGACAATTCGAAGCGTGAATCATCAATTGGGAAGCTATGAGATCAATAAGACAAGTCTATCATGCTACGATGATAAAAGATACATATTAGAAGATGGAATTGAGAGTTACGCATATGGACATTATAAAATACAATAAACTAAAATCGATCTTCAATTTCTTCATTCATTGCTCTTTGATTTCTTCATTCGTTACTCTTTACTCTTTGATTTCTTCATTCATTACTCTTTCCATATGCTAGCATTCATCATTCTTTCGCACACTACTCTTCGCTCTTACCATGCACCAGCATCCATTACATAGAGAAGATGCAAGATACCTCGAACGCACTATGAAATAGAAAGAAAGGAAAATACTATAGAAGAAACTCGCAGAAGCCAATATATGGCAATAGCGGATAGCAGGCAAGGCAATGAAGCCATTAGAATGGATAGCCTAGAATGCAACTATGAAAAGTTGAATACTATAGTATGAGAAGAACGAAGAGAAGAATTCGATATCCAAAGATTGAAACCAGTTATGGAGATTTCCAAAGATTGAAACCGGTTATGGAGATTTCCAAGAATTTGACATCCAAAGATTGAACTGGTTAAACCGGTTATGAAGAATTTCAAGAATTCGACCACGCCCTAAATTGACCACGCCCTAAATAATTCCAAGGATAGTAGTACAGTAGTACAGTAGTATCGAGGGTGGGGAGAGACCTTCTTCGAGGTTGAGACCTTCTTTGAGGTCGAGACCTTCTTTGAGGTCGACAACGGATTATTTTGATCTCGAAGAGATTGAAATGGTCCGGTGCCCCCACCCTCTATACTACTGACGGCAGCGGAAGCATAAGGATCGGAACATTAGTGAAAACCAAGAAACTCAGACGTATAATGTAAAGCAGAAACGTAAACTCGATGGAAGCAGAAGGAACGGAAGGTTTCCTTGCCGGGTTTCTTACTACTTACGTTCTGCTTCTGCTTCCTATGTTCCAATGGAAATAAGTTAAACGTACTAAACAGAAGTAGAAGAATAAGACAATCAGAATGCTTATTTCCAGGCCCTAAGCAATGTAAATATGCTTTCCGTGGTGTTCATGTTCACTAGAACATAACCAGTTCTTATCCTTACGCTCATGCTACCGTCGCCAATTCCGCATACGAACGGAGATGCAAGCCATCTACTTATCATCATAGCAGAGTAACGAGGCTTATCCGCGCCTTTCTATAACAGGTTTTTGTTTTCTCTTTTTAAGAACCTCTCCGCTCGTTCGACCAAACCGCCATGTTCACACGTGTTTGGAAACCCGATGGACGATACGCCTTATTAAAGGGTCACGTGATCGCCACAGAACATGGCGTGACGTCAGTTATGGATTGTGTGACATACTGCCTTTCCAGTCTAGGTTGTCGCTCTTTCAACTTTGACTCAATCAAGCGGGTCTGTGAAATGAACGACTGCGTAAGACAAGACCACCCACAAGGGTTCACAGAGAAGACTGGTAACGAGTATTATGAGATCATTGAAGTCATGAGCTCTGTCGTGAGCCCATAAAACAGCATTCTGCAGCAGCCCCTTACCCGGAGCGTCCCATACTACATCTATTATGCAGCGTTTATATCGACCGGGTGTTTTTTGACTGAGTTTCGCTCGAGGTTGGTTTCCGCTAGCCAATCATAAGCGTTTGCGTAATTCTAATTCATATGATTAATGATGCTGCAGCCATGTTGGTTGACCAAACAAGACAAGCTAACGAGGCATCTTTTGTTAACAACAGTCCGCGATGAAAGCGATGAAGGAGAAGTGAAATTTAAAAATAACTCGGCCTGTGAAACGCTGCATCACGCATATAGGAGCAGTAATCTAGGTAGAGTAAGGCAATGGCATTATACACTTCGATCAATGCCTTACCAGGTATATATGGCGGCGGATCACCTTTAATGCATTAGATACTTTCTTAACTATTTTATCAATAGACCCTTTACGTCATAGCGGCCATGTTGGTGTACAGTTAACAATAGATTCTTCGTTAGCTTCTTTTGTTCTGTACACCAACATGGCCGCCATGCGGCCTTTGTCATTTGAATCTCTAGGGATTGAGTGCAAACCATCTATGTGATGGCTCAAGTTAAGCTTATCGTCTATTGTAACACCCAGTAACTCTTAATGTTAACGCCAGATATAGTGATAACTGGGTCGTACAATACCCGCCAAACGCGGAGCTGAACCAAGCAGCATATACTAGTGTACTCCGTTTTAGAGGCATTGATATGAAGGCAGTTCTTCGTTCAGCTTGGTTTCAATTTCTTGTGAGGTTGACCCAGTTAATGTTATATTGGTGTCATCAGCATACATATTAGGGGTGGACTGGGAAAGACAGTTTGAAAGTCATTAATATGTAGAATAAACAGGAGCGGCCCAAGTACCGAGCGGTAAGGAACTCCATGGGTTATTAGTCTAGGTTTTAAAATCGCTCCACAATATAACAATGTTGATAACGATTTGATAGATAAGATTTGAACCACAAGAGAGGAGATCCTCTAACCCCATAACAAGAAGGCTTTCTAATCAATATATTATGGTCCACGGTATAAAACGCTTTCTTGATGGCCACAAATAAAACACCATTTAACAGACCCTCATCGATGTTTGTAAGCCAGAGGTCTGCAGCTTGAAGCAAGGCTGTTAGTGTGGAATGCATGAGTCTAAAGCCAGATTGGTTTGAGGTCAGAAGATTATTCTCCGTGATCAAAAACGATCCTCTCAAATATTCTAGAAATGACAGGTAAAATTGAAATTGGTCGATAATTTGAAGGATTGTTGTGTTGATCCGCCTTATAAATAGGGATTACACGAGCCATTTTCCACTCACCAGAGAAAATCTCAGTGTCAATAGATTTATTAAAGTTCAAGTTAGAGAACAGGAAATAACAGGTGACGCTATCTTAAGCAGTTTACCCGAAGTTTTAGCTGGTCCAGTTGACCTAAAAATAGCTAATCCAGAGAGGAGACCGGGTAAACCCTTGATTCAATACACAAGGGATGGTCACGTGATCTGAAATAGGACAACATCGAGCCAGCCTAAAGAGGTTCTAGTACGTTGCATTGCCACTACTTATGGCTTGACTATGATCTGTCCATGCCCGGCTTAGGAGTATTTCTGAAACGTTTTGAAATATGAAGCATACTCTGTCAAACGTAGATAAATAAAATACTACTAGTACGGAAGAGTTAAATACCGAGAACCGAGGCTTTTAGCCAGATACATCCCGAGGATAAAAGCTGAGGTTAGAGGTATTTAACTGACTTATTTCATACTTGACGAGGTTTTCGCAAAATTTTCATTGATGTAGCTCTTTTTAGGTAGATTTTGGGCAAGTACCAAGACGGAGAAAAGGTTCTAAATCATTATAGGGATATTTAGTAAGTTTGGCTGAAGCCAAGGTAAATGAATTCCTTGGAGAAAATAATAAGCTAAAAACAACAAAATATCGTTGAATTCCATACATACTCCATTATAAATGCAAGGGATATATGAGAAAAGTTCCCGGGGTGTATCTGGATACACCCCGGGAACTTTTATCATACATCCCTTGCATTTATAATGAGGTATGTATGGCAAATAAAGCGTCATGAAGAACAAAGAAAACCGTGTCAAGTATGAAATAATAGTAAATAAACACACTAAAAAGAAAGGACTTAACTTGGGGTTCGAATCCCGGCCGCGTCCTTGGGCAGGGACGTTTATAAGCCGTTGGCCTTGTCTCCTCGGCTTCTAATCAGTATTTGAAGGGGACGTGAAAGAACCTGTTGTACTACTCGAAAAAGAGCAGGGGATTGTCACCCGGTACAGCAGCTTGGCCATTGCACTAATCACACACTCAACATTGTAAACTGCGTGGCAGCTAGTTAGCGCCGTAAAGCAGTCCGAAATAATTCACTGACGTGTTATGTCAGTAATATGTAAAGCGCTATGAGACTGTGGTGATATGGCGCTATATAAATAAAATATGGCCATAAATATGGCCATTATTTTCCCCTTGAAATATTTACTATTTCCGGCATTAAATTCATGCAGCGTAAGTGATAAAACACTACTAGGCTTTATAAATATGTTTTAAGAGCTCTACTCTATCACAGAGAGCATAAGCTCGATATTTGTGCACATGTACTGATGAGTGATGTAGAGACCTGCCGGCCAACCAGACCGGCTCGCAAGTCAACGAACTTGCGTTTTGTTTGGCCACCCACTTGAATGGACTTGCGACGACTTGCGTTGACTTTGATCGAGTTCCAATTCACACGCAAGACGACGCAAGTTTTTCACCCAACGCAAGTCAACGTTGAAACGTTATTGAAACGCATTAACCAATAAAATGCGTGTAATTTCCGTAGGTGAATACATGTAGGTGTCATCCATGGTTTGTGTTAGGGGAGCCAGATATGCGCCATGTTTCAATTCTTGGTCAACCATAAATTTTATATATTTGTTTACATTTATTTTGGCATAAATGGCTGCGCGGGACTTGGACCAAATGATTTTTGTTTGCAACTTGCGTGTGGTCGTTTGACAACCTTTCGCAAGTTGAACGCAAGTCTACGAAAGTTGACTTGTGTTGACTTGCGAGTCCGTTTCAGTGGCCAGGGCTTAAGAGTGTTTAGTGCAGGTAGAGCTGTCAGTAATACATGGTATATGGTAATTACTGGACAAGCAAGATAGCGGTTCCTGACAAGCGAAGAGAGGAACCTCACAAGTGAAGAGTGGCCCGGCCCGATTTTGACTGACAGGTTATGTAATAAACATTTACCACAAACCGAGTGTGAATGGTTGTTTAGTGTAGTGGTTATGACGTCTTAAATGCAAACGTCAACTGTCTCAATTCTAATTTTGCTCCCAATTCGAAACACCTTAGAAAATGCAGCTTAGGCATTGACTGATTGTAGATTCATATGCGTTCGTCGTGGCGAGAATTTTACACTCAAAATGTTAAACCGGTGTCACAGTGGAGTTGGTTCCCCCTCAGTGGATTTGGTCACTCATGCGTTTTCAATAGTGGATTAGAAAGTAAGAAATCAGTAAGGAGCATCGCGGAGGTGTTCACTCCACAAAGGTTGATTGACAACTGAAGGTGGCAAACCCTCGGGCCCCCATTTTTATACCGGAACGTTTAAGTATTATAAATCATTCGCCCAAGAAAGGAGCACTAAACGGCAGCGGAATGTAAAATGTATCAATTTTCTCATTCTTCCTTCCCTTCATTTCATTGGTTTACACTCCTACATTCAATAGAGCGGTTTTCAATTGAGTGTCGAAAAGTAATTGATTGGTTAGTTATCAATGATTGCGTTTACTTTGCCTTGTGATTGGTTAAAGTAAAACCAATCGTGAATTACTTCAGTTCGTGATTGGTTCATTGATGTTTTTACCCAATAATAGTTTTACATCTATGAAAGATTCAAATGGTCATTATACTGACCCTATCCAAATTGCAACTAAATTCAACCATTTCTTTACAAATATTGGTCCATCACTGGCCTCAAACATTTCTCAAAACAATACCAACTACAAAAAATATATGTTAGGATCTTATGCCAATAGTATCTTCTTTTCTCCAACAACAGTTGATGAAATTACTACAATAGTCACCTCCTTAAAGAACAGTAGAAGTGAAGGCTATGATGACATATGTATTGAACCTATTAAATTATCAATTGATCTTCTTGCATCCCCTCTATCAGAAATATGTAATTTATCTCTTCTTAATGGTGAATTCCCAGACCATTTCAAAATTGCTAAAGTAGTACCTGTTTACAAGAATGATGATATCAGTTACTTTTCTAATTATAGACCTATTTCCGTCCTACCTTGTTTTTCAAAAACCTTGGGAAATTTTTTTTATATAAGAACATCTAACTTTCTTACAAAATTTAACATACTTACCGTATTTACTCGATTAAACGCCGCCCTCGAATAAACGCCGCCCTCGATTAAACGCCGCAGATGGAAGCAAAATTACCAATAAACGCCGCCCTCGAATAAACGCCGCATCCAATCAGAAGAATGCGGCGTTTATTCGAGGATTATAAGAAAAAAAGGGGACAGTGACATTGAAATTCTCTGAACATCGTACACATCACAAGCCGGACAATTACGATTCTATCTCGGCAAAAAGCGAGACATTGGAACTTTAAACATGTTTCTGTTTTACATAATATTTACAAATGATTTACCGTAATTGTTGTCAGTGATTTAAGAAATATGATTTTGAAATAAACGCCGCCCTCGAATAAACGCCGCCCTTGAATAAACGCCGCATCGGAAACGCTAAAAATTTAATAAACGCCGCGGCGTTTAATCGAGTAAATACGGTAACCATCATCAGTATGGTTTTAGACAGAACCACTCTACATATATGGCTGTTCTTGAACTCATCGAACAAATTTTCCAAGCCTTTGAAAATAATGAAATCACAATAGGTATCTTTATTGATCTCAAAAAAGCATTTGACACTGTAGATCACACAATTTTGATAAATGAGCTTGAGTTTTATGGAATAAGAGGTATACCTTTAGACTGGTTCAAAAGCTACTTGAGTAATAGAAAACAGTATGTTCAAATTTCTAATACTTCTAAATCCTCTCTCAATACAATCAAGTGTGGAGTTCCACAAGGGTCAGTTCTTGGCCCTCTTCTTTTTCTCTTATATATAAATGACTTATTCCATTCTTCTAAACATTTGGCATTCATTCTGTTTGCTGATGATACAAATATCTTCTTTAGTCACAAAGACATTACACATATTGTAAATAGTGAGCTTATCCAAGTTACAACTTGGCTTAATGCCAATAAATTAACTCTTCATCCTGACAAGACAAAATTCGTAATATTTCACCCAGCTAAAAAGAAACTCTGTCTTAATGATATTAAAATTAAAATTAATGGTATTAGCATAAATAGAGTTGAACACACTAAGTTTCTAGGAATTATCATTCATCAAAATCTCTCATGGAAACCCCATATTCATGCTATTAAAAGTAAAATATCTAAAGCAATTGGTGTAATCAATAAATCACGTCAATTTCTGGCCTGTAATACCCTTAAAGTCTTATATAACTCACTTATTCTACCCTACTTACAATACTGTAATCTTATATGGGCCTCAACCTATCCTACACATATTGAACCTCTTTTTCTGCTACAGAAAAAAGTCATTCGTATTATCACTCACTCTCCACCACGTACTCATACCAAACCTCTATTTGATGAACTTAAATATTAACAATTTTTAATATTTACAAATTCCAGACCTCATGCTTTATTTTCTCTCATATCAATGATATGTTACCGAATCCATTGTCTGCATCTTTTTAATTTAACCTGGAATACCATGATCATTTCACAAGACACAGATTTGATTTACACTTTTCATTTTCAAAACATAAATTTTCAATTCGTTCTCAAGGACCCAACATTTGGAACAGTATTCCACTTTCACTTCCTGAATCCCTAAAGTTCTTCAATTACAAAAAGAAATTAAAATTTTATTTCCTTAATAATTAATTTATAATTTGCCTTGTCACATAATTTATTCCTAACTATGCTTCTGTAAATCTAGTAATTAATGTTTCCTTCCCTACCTTAATACTCCTCATTTAGTACTCAATGACTTGTATTTCTCATTCAGTATTGTTTAGTTACATGTAGTACTTAGTAGCTTGTATGTGTGTCTACTACCAAGTGTCCAATACCTTGTATTTATCCCTGTCTATTTAGTATTTATCTGTTTGCTGTAATTTGTTTTGATCCATGTCCTGCATGATAATTTGTTGTTATACCATCTTGTACATCCTTCCACATCTAGATTATACCCTGACCCTGTGCCATATACGCCTCTGGCTTTGGCTGTTCAATATACTGTAATCCTGTATATTACTTATTACAATAAAATATTATTATAGACTTGCCCCTGTTATTGGCTCACTGCATGGTTTTGATTTTACGACACTCAATTGAAAACCGCTCTAGCAAGGCAATGTATTTTCAATATATATATTGTAATGTTTCAATTTAGTTTTGACCATACTAACCATGGTGTGATTTTAAAGAAAATCGTATTTGGGGAAAGTTCTCTCGTCTTCCCCTTTCCGATTGGCTGATGGTGATTTCTTTCAGTTTTCACTTTTAAGAAATGAAACAGATCTTCCTTGTTTGCACAGGCTCATGCAAACCGAGGAAAACTTGGGAGAATTCCAGAGCAGAACCAACACGAGACCACAGGCCTCCTTGATGTTCTGTTTGTACTGTGCCCATCTCAGACAGCAAAATCGTATTTGGGAATTTCTCATTGTGAACCATTACTTAATTTTTACTAAACAGTAATTTACAGAAATCGTGACCCTGTTGTATCAGAACCACTCTGATTCTGTAAATAGTAAATGTCTCTATGACTGACACGATCTACTCACCTGTCGAGCCTCAGACCACAGGCAGCCCAAGCTAATGATTTGTACAAGGAATGTATGGGAATTTTTAGAAAAATCAGTAACTGTACTAAAATGGTCAATAAAGTCATGAAATATTACTTGTGTGTTGATTGATCTTTGGTTTTCTAACGATTTTAGCCTGTTTAGACGATTTTTCTCTAATCCCTCCTTTCTCTCCTATATTTTTTATAGGAGAGAAAGGAGGGATCAGAGAAAATTCGTCTAAACAGGCTAAAATTATTGACCATTTTAGTATAGTTACTGATTTTTCTAAAACTTCCTATACATTCCTTGTACAAATCATTAGCTTGGGCTGCCTGTGCTCAGACGACTCGGTCCTTCTCGTTGCCAGGTCTGAGCGAAAGCTGTCGAGCGTGAAGGTCAGGTTTCCAGATTTTGGAAGCCTCACTGTGATTGGTCTGTCTCCGGGAAAGGAATGTTCTGGTCGTTTCAGCAGACGTTTGTTGGGAGGAGTGTGCGACGAGGCCAGACAACGACGGGCGGATTCTCAAAAACATATCAGCCCCACAACCGATTGATTACGGCCGTGACGAAAATAGTCGTGCGTTCTTTGCTAGCTTATGCATGCGCATGCAACTTCTCACGCATGCGCGTACTGGCATGCAAACGACAGGTCTGCCAATACTGCGCATGTCCAGTCAGCGGTAGAAATCGCGGGAGCACCTCTAAAAAACTCGAAACATCGCGAAAAAGACCGTGGGTTAAGTGGAAAATCGCAAGAGTTTTATTAGTTTAGTCATCAAGCCAATTAAACTTGGGACTGGTTCATGAAAGGACTTGTACTTTTCTGTAACAATGCTTTGTTCGTGCGTACAGTAACCTGGCTGTGTGCGTACTAACAGTAACCTGGCTGTGTGCGTACTAATAGCGATAATAATAATAATAAAGGTTTATTAGCATTCCACTGGGTGGCTTTTCTATGCTAATACTACAATAAATATAATACTACATTAATGCTATTGATAACAAGATAAAAGCTAAAACTGTTGAATAGATACTGAAAAAATACATGACACTAAAATGTACTAATTACTCGGGCTGCCTGTGTTTTTTTTTTTTTTAATCCATGTCAGACGGCTTCTGCGCATGCGTTAAAGGTCAAATTCAAACCAATCAGATTGCACTGTGCTGGTCACGCAACAATCGCCAGGTTAATTTATTTACATAATTTAATACAGTAAAGCAAGATGGCGGAATCCGCGAGCAACTTTCTCTGTAACTTGGAGTCTCATCTCTCGAATGTAAGCCAGTTTAATGTTTTATTTAACTTCACTCATGCGAAAGCCTTCCAACAGGCTCAGGATATTGCAACTGGCGCTATTGTCGGAGCCGAAGGACCGCGTTGTTTACCCAGATGGCCAGTGCTTTTATATACGACACGTACGACGACCTGAAGCAAAGGAGCCAGGATCCGGAAAGCTAAAATTCGAAGAAATAGATATTGGAATCTATAAGCCATCGGCTCGCTGTGCTGCATTTAAAACATCCGAGAAGAACATCTTATTTTGGGTGAAGGCACTTCAAGACCAATATTATGAGTCTCTTAAAAACTGTCAGAGATTTAAATTTACCGTAAGTTGGATCAGAGAGTATTGAGATCAAGTTATTTCGTTCCAGCGAGGATATTGACCTAGCGGAAACGGTACAAGCTGTCGAAGGATTTTACTTATAATCATCCACAACAGGAATAGTTGTGCCAAGGCATGGGAAAAGATCGAGTTTCCCAGATTACAGATGAAAGTAGAGAACTTAACGAATGCGAACGCGCGACATGCTTGAGAAAATGAACATGTTCAACACTTTATGTTATACTAGAAAACAAAACAAATTACAGAGCCTGCAAGTTCACAAGTCAATGAAAAACCCCAAGAGCCTGTAGTTTTGGATCAACATATCCTTGAAACTCCAAAAGCAACATACACATGAGTCAAATTCAAACCGGAAGAGACGGAATTCTTTAGATTCTTCACGACAACCCGATCCCTATTCATCAGAATACATTTTCTGTGCTAAATGACGAGAGTTTATAATTACCTGACCGACAACCCACTACTAAAGAAAGGGACCATGAAGTACGGTAGTACGGTTAATTCTCGGGTTCAAAACAATGAATATATGCCTGCTCAAATGCAGTGTGTTAAACTGTTTAAATTAAAAGGTCAACATACGAGAAAAACAAAAATATTAAATTACATATTTACTAGGGGAGCAGAGAAATTTTATGAAAGTCACCGCGCTACCGGCCACTCCAAAAGACTGCTAAATTCAGCTAATAATTCTTCCCTTTGGTTATTACTAAGAGGATTTCAAATGAAAGTGTATTTCATCTTCAATCTCATGTGGCCCGAGTGAAAGCCCAGATGGGCTCTTGTTAATCTATAAATTTAAGGCAAGCGATGTAAAATGCGATTTGCATTTGCGCGTAAATTCTGTTGCGAGAGTAAAATCCCTAATGTCTGCCGGCAAGCTATTAAACAATTTAGCTGCGCAATCCTGCAGAGTACCAGTAGTAAGTGGTACTACAAGTTTACGTTGGCTAGATGATCGCAGAACTCTTGCTGGTTTGTGTTCCTCTAACTGAAGATATGTTGGCCAATGCTCGTTGTATAAGGCCTTAAATATTACCTTCGATAGGTGAAAATCTCTACGATAGCTTATAGGAAGCCATCCCAGTTTTAAAACATCTGACAAGTCTGCAAAATGATTAATTACAAAACCAGCAGCAGCGAGCTGGACACGCTGGAGACGCTTAACTAAGTAACAAGGAATAGGATAGCTAACAACATCATTCTAGTCAATTTTAGACAAAACAAGGCTTTCAGCTAATTGTTTCCTCACATGAAATGGTGCAAAGTTTTTGAGTTTCTTAATTACAGCCAGGGTGCTGTAACAACTAGATATTTTGGACTGTACATCATCGTTCCACTTTAAGTTCTCCTGCACTTCAGTCCCAAGAAGCCCGGTGGTCTTGATCCTCTCAAGCTTGATGCCATTTGTAGTAAGACGTATGGGGTGTTCATCAAGGCGATGCGCACGAGTGAGTTGTGGAGTAGAAAAGAGCATCACTTTGGTCTTTTTAGGATTCAAGCAGAGGTTGCACTCAGACGACCAGGAGGATAGCTTGTCTAGAGCCTGTTTTAACTGCGTTTCACAGTCACCGATGTTGGCTGGTTTACTGCGAGTGTAGATAGTAGTATCGTCAGCATGTGCGGGTGTGCTCTAACTATTTTCTCACAACGGGTCACCATATATTTATGCTATATTTTGTAGCTTTGCTTTCCGTGTGTACACATTCCGAGTAACAAATCATATTGAACTGAAATTATGATATTTTTTTTCGAAACCATGTGAAGAATAATACGGTGATGCGCAGGCGTGTGAAGTCCTGGGCACTAGGGCTTTTTCAAAAAGAACCCCTGAATTCAGGCTGCGTGCAGCCTCTTGTTAATATTATCCTGCGAATCGATTTTCGAATTACACTGTAGCTTATCCATTTCGCACAGATGGACAGTTATAACCACAATTCATTTCGGTCTGGGAATGACGCTTGTTGTCCGCCCGGGACAACCTTTTTGAAATAGCTGTATACGAATGGATATCGATACCTACATCACCCACAACACCAACGCAACAAAAAGAACATCTTACAAAAGTTGATTGAACATTTATTACCCATCATCAGTCCAAATCACAATTGCATTACAACAACTTTACAAGTTTTAATAAAATTACACGATATACTTCAATAATACAAAGTGCTGGCCTTCCAGAGAAAACCCACTTTAAAACATTTGTAAAACTAAGATTTACGTTTTATAATAACTTTCTTGTCATAAATTCTTAATAACATTTAATATGAAAATAGTTAAAAATTATAATTCAAATTTTAAGACAATAAAGCAGAAATGTGAAAAATTTATATGCGAAAAACACGAGACTGTTTGTTATTCATAGAGCAGCGAATCAAAACGCTGTATTGACTTGTGTACGCACGCGGCTGATATTCAAAAAGGCGAGAAAAAGCCAGTTTGGTAACAAGGCTCGACAAAAGCCATGCAAAGTATGAGCTTGGATGAAAAATATCGAGTCATAAAAATTATATCTAGGCTTATCCGAAGTACATTATAAAGAGAAAACCAAAGAGCTTTGTGCGTCATGAAATTAAGAGCTAAAGAATAACGAAAACAAGTTTCACTTCCTTACGTTTTGTAGCCAATTTCTAGTGTTTTTTCTTTAGATAAAACCGTGGTCTTACACAACAAAAATAGTAGCATCGCTGTCGGTATTCTATATGTGAATGTGCCAGCTCTAGGGAGTTCAATAGAGTGCTCACTTGATTCAACAGCTAGTGGTTTGTGGTTAATATCTTGCTAGTGTTGGTCTTCAACAGAGAGCGGTGAATAAATAATTTGTCGTTCAGCGAGAAATGAAATTTGAAAAAGCTCTTATTCCATAATAGTTTAGGATTGATCAATCTTAACATAAATACGGTAATTACATCAGGTTTTCACATTTTGCATTTACTGGCTTCTATTAAAAACAGAGTTTTTCTCGTTTGCTTTCGCACTCAATAAATGACAAACTTTGTCCTCAAGCGGCTATTGTTGTAAGATTATATATTCACAACATATGCGAAATGATAAAACTAAACTAAAACATTATAATTGAATGACAATTTAAAAAACTCATCTAAGCCGGATGCGTTCGATTCAGTTGACCATATTCCAGGATAAGAATAGATGGAATAGTCTCTGGAAATCACTGGTTCAGGCACATTTTACGCTTGCTGACATATGATATTCGGGATATATTTAGCATCCCAGTGGCTAAAAAATCCAGAAACAAGCGTTTTGCAGTGATCATTCAGTGTTTCTTATTCCGGAATACAATCAACCGAAAGCACCCTAAAACTCTATTCCTAAAGCTTCCGTTACGAGCTTCCGTTACGACCTTACTATAAAACTAGCTGATATTACAGTTATGACAGTTACGTCTACGAATAGCAGTTGCGGTATTGACCCGAACGTCTCACTTCGATGTCATGAAACGCAATTGAAACCATCATTCTTGCATGACACCAACACCCTCTAAACAAGCACGACTAATTTAGATACACAGTTTGAATAGCGCTTCATTACATTGAAGTGATGCGTTCTGGTCAATACCGTTTAAACTGCTATTCGTACACACCACTGTGATATCAGCGCTATTCAGGTGCAAAGTCATCTATAACCCCACTATCTTAACCATAAGCGGACATAATTCTACAAAAAAGCCTTTTCCAGAACACTGAATAAACTGTCAGTAGAAGTTGGTTGTAGATGCAAGTGTGTAAGTTCTCGTTTCTCATGTCATTAAGCATTTAAGCTCTTCGCTTAAAGAAGCATTTCATTTGAGTTTTTGCATCTCTTCTGCTTAATTAATTATTCTTCATCTTCTTTCCGATTAAAGTTTCATTCTATATTGTTATTTGTTTAAAACAACGTAAAAACATCACTTTATGCGGAAGAATAACAAGAAAAGTAATCCCTTGCAAGGAAGCGGCTTCTTGGCGGAATGAGGATCCGCAATGAAATCTATAAAGTATTGAAAATATTTCTATTTAAGTTCTGCTAATTGACTACCTTTTCAAGTTACTTTAATGTAAAAAGGTATTTTTTCTCACCAAATAACCAAATATTGAAAGTACTTGAAGATTATACCTGATGATAATTACAATCTTAAGCTTTTTAAGGGTAATGAATTAAGGGTGACGACCAGTGAGGCACGTTGATAAAACTGTACAACTAATGCTTAGTAAAAAAACACCAGGCTTTGAATTTAAGCCGATAAAAAACTCAAAAAACCTGAGATGGCTGACAGAGAATTCCTTTTTGCCATCGATATAGTCTCCCCCGAATTCTTCTTCGTGCCTACTCTATATTTTCCAAACAAATCGTTCAGCATTCGGCCCGCACTAAATACCATCCTTATCCGCACCTTCACATCAACATGCTAACCTCTTACTCTCTCCTCGTACGACTGCAGATGTTGTTATGAAGTTCAGTCAGCAGTTAACGAAAGTGTGCCTCAATCTTAAGTTTAAACCAAGTTCCGTTGGAAACTTGCGTCAGTTTCGTCATGTACAAGTTATTATTCAAATCCAAAAGTTCAAGTCCAAAGTCCTATTGATTAATTTCGTAGTCTTCTCGCCCCTGCACCACTGGCTGACCGTTTGACCGTCTTCATGCAAACCTGGCATCGACTGACACGTTCTCTCAGGTTCCCCGCCTTTAGAGTCTCCGGTTTGGGAATCCTAAACTGTTTGTTTTCATCAACCGTTGCCAGCCAGAAACTGTAAGTGCTGCCGTAGTAGTGACACGTTCCACGGCCGTGGCATTCGATGAAGGGATTGGCACGGAAATCTTCGAGGCAAGAGCCAGCTGACGAGAGCAACTGGCCGGATCCATCATTACCAGAGCTTGTGTGCTTTAAGTGAAAAACAAAATGAAGAAAATATTAGAAGAAGAGCTAGAGACTAATCAACTTAACCAATTGTTTAATGTTACTTTCCCCCTTCGAGAGTTCAGCGCCATCAAAGCAGTCGGTTTCTATCAATCAAAACTGTTGATTGCCTTTCGTACAAAAGCTGCTCTAATTGGATGAACAGCTTCAGAACCCAGTCCAGTGTTACCTTGATTGAATAAGGCTGGCCACAAAACGGAAGTAAAAGAGAAATCCTTCAAAGCCTAAGGACTGAGATAAAACTTTTCTTGTAAAGGAAAATAAAATTTAAAATCATCATGAAAAAAATCGTAAATTTGTTTTCTCAGATCTGAACTCCACCAAAATTGTTATTTTTCGCGTAAACGTTTAATATTTTTTAACTTCAAAAACGAAGGTAAATACACATTTACGATGACTAAGTGATTGTGTTTTACTTGGAAAGTTGTTTTGCCACAAGAGATGCATAAGTGAATGGACATTGTTATAACGCTGTGCCATAAAGTATGCTCGAGTTTCTCTTACCATGAGGAAGCTATATCCCTGCCAGAGTGCTTCCCATCCTCTTGGACAACGAGGTACCTGGGGGGACTGACTGTGGATGGCCATGACATGGGCGGGTACTTCACACACGGAGCATCTGCTAATGAACGGCTTAACCCTCGCCTCTTGCACTGGCATCATAGGGATAGGCTCAGGAGTGGACAACCAGAAGCTGTAGTCATTCCTCGAAGCTAAGTTACATACATTATTGATGTTACAGAACAAGAAAGGCATCGTACTGAAACGGGAGATGCACGAGCCAGGGCTCCCGAGGTCTTGACCGTGCGCACGCTCGTTTCCTTGAACGTACAATAAACTGTATCCCTCCCAAAGTGGGGGTTGTCCGTCGGGGCATGTAGGGACTGCTACGGTTTGGCTGTGACGGGTCAAGAAAAAGCCAAAGTCTGATACGCCAGGTAAACCAGGTTGACCTTCGGGGCCGGGCAGACCAGCTAAACCTGAGCCACCTTTATCTCCTGTCGGTCCATCGATACCAGCGAACCCTGCGTCACCTACAAAACATGGAATACACCGAGTATCTGAGATGGCGTTCACACGTTTACGGTTTCGGTTTGTTTTCTGCATTTATATACTGCCAATAACCAATATTGTTTAGGTTACTCGAGTCAAATCTATATGTATTTATTTACATTAATTTATACCGTAAATTAACGGCTCCAATAATAAATCTACTCGATCTTATGAACCACTATACATAATCACTATCATCGTATAAACCCTATAAATTCCATTATCAAAAACAAAGGAAATTACTGAGCGATAAGTAATCTGTAAATCTGATACAGATTTTGTCCTGATTTACATAAACTTTGGCTTCGATTTTCTCGGCCAAAAGAAGTCGTATTGGCAAAATAACTAAAAACATGATTCGATACATCTAGACGTTTGATCAGTCCGATACAGAATTTGTGTCGGTGCTTTATCGGATTTACAAACTCTCGCTTTCACCTCGAGTTTGTAAATCCCGTCCACTCATTCTGTATATATTACTAACAGCACAGCAAAAGATTGTACGTCGAGAAGCAGCATGTAACCTTGATTTTCAAGGGTTTCATTTAGGATCGGACTACGAGCTAGCGGTAAAATTTATACTGCCTCGTTAAGCCCTCTTTACTGCCTGTTTTTGGGACAGTATTTTACCGTGCGCTGCATTCTTCATTTCCATATTACCACCTTATTTCAGTATCTTACCGCCTCGCAATGCCTCCTGGGTCCAGATTATTTGGACCCAGCATGCCTTGCGGGATTGTACTGTAAGGAAAGTGCAGCACATTCTTTTCCGAAGGTCGCTACTTTTGCGGGGGTCGTTTCTTGCGGAATTCCACGGTTAATAGCACAGAAACAATCACAAGTAGGTACTAGCATTATAAAAAAAAAACAGGTATGTCAGTTCTTACCTTTCACTCCTGGGCGACCATTCTCGCCTAACACTCCTTTATCTCCCTTAGGTCCTGGGGCACCAATAAACCCTCTAACACCAGGCCTACCCGGAGGTCCATTCAGACCAGGGTAGCCACCCGCTCCCTTCTCTCCCTTGGGACCATCTGTACCTTTTCCAAACCCTGGTTCACCCTTTATTCCAAGTCTTCCTTCATCTCCTTTGGGGCCTTTGGGGCCTTCGAGACCTGGGAATCCATCAGTTCCGCGTGGGCCTTCCTCCCCTGGCACTCCTGCAGATCCCTGTGCACCTCTGTCGCCTTTATCGCCGTTGAGACCGGATAATCCCGGGGAGCCTTTATCTCCAGACGGACCATCAGCACCAAATAGACCTGGGGCTCCCTTGGATCCTGCAGCTCCATCAACGCCTCGACCACCCTTAGAACCCGGCGCGCCATCCTCTCCGGGTCTCCCTGGGGTGCCATTGAGTCCTGGCGGGAGAAGTGCAAGTGTTTACATTCAAACAAGAGATTTGCTATAACAAGGCAGTAATATACGACCTCAGCAACGTAGACTAACAATGGGCAAAAACATGTTGAATCACATGATCTGTATAGCGATGTTACGTGTTTATAAACATTAAAATTATTATGCTAATGTGCAACCATTGTTTCAAAAGAGCACTTGTGTCAGGAACCAATGGCTGTCTGGTTTTTACATGAGAATTTAGGTTTTGAACTGCAGATTTACCACTTTTCCGGCATAAGTAGTAACGTTTTTAACTAAGAATTAACCTTTTAAAACTGATAAAGTACTCTTTTCGCTCTTACTAGTCACGCACAAAGGTTTCAATATGAGTGCTAAATTAAATTTATTCTTTTCTCTTTGAAAAGAATAAATTTAATTTAGCACGGGGCCTCGTATTGAAACCTTTGTGCGTGACAAGTAAAGCATATCGCGAAGTGGGCTATTGAGAAGTAACGTGTTCACCTGAGAAGTAACGTTTTAACTCAGATGTAATGTTTTAAAACCGATAAATTACTGTTTCCAGTTGAGAATTAAGGTTTTCAACTGAGAGATCAATTTATCTTTTGTTACGAGAAAGTCCATCATTTGGAATTTGACAGTGTCCCATTAAATAAGGGTCCAGTATCCTCTATCGAAAACGTTTGAAAAGCATATCAGGACATTCACATGGTATTTCTCTTCTATCTCATGGTGTTATTTGTGTAGTTTGTAAAGCATATCATGACATTCACATGGTATTTCTCTTCTATTTCATGGTGTTATTTTTGTAGTTTGTAAAGCATATCATGACATTCACATGGTATTTCTCTTCTATCTCATGGTGTTATTTGTGTAGTTTGTAAAGCATATCATGACATTCACATGGTATTTCTCTTCTATCTCATGGTGTTATTTGTGTAGTTTGTAAAGCATATCATGACATTCACATGGTATTTCTCTTCTATCTCATGGTGTTGTTTGTGTAGTTTGTAAAGCATATCATGACATTCACATGGTATTTCTCTTCTATCTCATGGTGTTGTTTGTGTAGTTTGTAAAGCATATCAGGACATTCACATGGTATTTCTCTTCTATCTCATGGTGTTGTTTGTGTAGTTTTGTTTTAAAGTGCACCTAACCCCTTTTGTAATTTTTATACATATGAATCTTTGAAAGGTTTTGAGTACTTCTGCGAATAATTTTTTGCCTTACGGAGTATATTCTATGTTCTAGGCTTGTTTGAAATGGTGAAAATTTGACCTTTCCTGACCCATGACCGCGTAAGAAAAGGCCTGGGTCGATTCTGGATCTTACGTCACCTCATTAATGCATTATTCTCCATGGCGCCTTCGCAGAAGTACTCAAAACCTTTCAAAGATTCATTGGTATAAAAATCGCAAAAGGGGTTAGGTGCACTTTAAGGAAACTTGAAGGGTTCAACTGATTGATTGGTAATATAATGTACACCTGATGACGTCACAAATTTGACTCCTGGTGAAATCACATACAAAGTAGTTGAAGCTCAAGTTGAAAGTAAGAGATATGAAAACAACGGCCGTCCTTTCAGGCTAAAGCAGATCTCGTATGAGTGTGACAAACTACGGCATATCCGTATCAGTGCTGTAATCGTGATGTACCGTAGTTCTGTAATTTGATTGGATCAGCAGGACAAAAACAATGGGAAACCATTTCAACGTCACGGCATGCCGTACGGTAACCGTGCTGTAGTCAGTGCTGTAGTCAGTGCTCATACGAAATCTGCTCTAGGGAATAATCAAACGAAAAACTGCAACCATTATAATGTATTCCCTATTTTGATTCGAAAACAAAGCATTTCAACTTACGGTTACTTGAACCAATCGGTGTCGAGTACAAGACAATAGTATTTCAACTTACGGTTACTTGAACCAACGGGTGTCGAGTACAAGACAATAGTATTTCAACTTATGGTTACTTGAACCAATCGGTGTCGAGTACAAGACAATAGTATTTCAACTTACGGTTACTTGAACCAATCGGTGTCGAGTACAAGACAATAGTATTTCAACTTACGGTTACTTGAACCAATCGGTGTCGAGTACAAGACAATAGTATTTCAACTTATGGTTACTTGAACCAATCGGTGTCGAGTACAAGACAATAGTATTTCAACTTACGGTTACTTGAACCAATCGGTGTCGAGTACAAGACAATAGTATTTCAACTTACGGTTACTTGAACCAATCGGTGTCGAGTACAAGACAATAGTATTTCAACTTATGGTTACTTGAACCAATCGGTGTCGAGTACAAGACAATAGTATTTCAACTTACGGTTACTTGAACCAATCGGTGTCGAGTACAAGACAATAGTATTTCAACTCGAGCTTCGATTCGCTAAAAGGCGAATTTAGTCCACAAGTTCTGAAGTTAGTCTTTCGAATGAAGAAAATCGCAAGGATTTATACTTTGCAATGCTTTATTTTCGTTCTTCAATGTGTTTAGTTCTCGTTGTGCAATGTGTTTAGTTCTCGTTGTGCAATGTGTTTAGTTCTCGTTGTGCAATGTGTTTAGTTCTCGTTGTGCAATGTGTTTAGTTCTTGTTGTGCAATGTGTTTAGTTCTCGTTGTGCAATGTGTTTAGTTCTCGTTGTGCAATATGTTTAGTTCTCGTTGTGGTGCCAGTTCCAATAGTCGCTTAAAACCGATTTTTAGCTGATGACCAAACCAGAGCCCACTGCAACAATGGCGGACGAAGGTGATTCAGTGCTTTATTTTCGTTTTGCAATGTGTTCAGTTCTTGTTGCCTGAGAAGCTCTGGCTTCAGTAGTCGCGCTGTAAAGTCTGCTGCGGAAGACTGAAGCAGTGCCCGAGGAACTGTATCGCCAACTTTCTTAGTTCCTCACTTTCCTGTCCTAAAGTAGGCGGATTTGCTTTAATTTTTCAGTTGCTAAGCCACACACTTACCGGGTGTTCCTTGTCCTCCTTTCGCACCGCGTTCTCCATTCACGCCAGGATTTCCAGAAAATCCTTGATTACCTTTGTCTCCATCAAGGCCGGGCATTCCTGGTAGACCAGTATCCCCCTTGGCTCCGTGGGTACCGGGTAAACCAGATGTTCCCTTCGGACCACTGGGTCCACTCGGCCCACGCTCTCCCGCTACTCCATGAAGGCCATCGATTCCAGTTATTCCGCGCGCACCCTTTTCTCCTAAAACGAAAATTCGAAAAAATAAAAACGATTATTCTCCTACGAAACGTGTATTGATCGAGGTTCCAATAGTCTGTTCCGTGCCGATGGATATTGTTTTACAGAAGCATTTATTTCAATCTTTAAATAAGCGACATGAGCAAATGTAAAATTTGACTGCCTCCCGTTTAAGCTTTGAGGTGAAGCGCTGGTCTGTCGCGCGGGAGGTCGCGCGTTCAAAACCTCGGGTCATGGTCTTAAAATCACCGAGTAGGTGCTGCCTTTGTGAAACAATCTCGTTCTCGAACTGTAAATGGTTAGACCTTCACGTCTTCTCGGATAAGGGCATTTAATCGTAGGCCCTCGGAGACTTCCATGGTTGGGACCTAAGTCTGTTGATGTTCGCCGTCCACCTTGGAGTGGTAGAGCGTAAAAAATCAACAAAATATACTGCAAAGGTTCGCTTGACAATATAGTACTGAACATAGAGCTCCACTATAGTATAATACAGTACTACTGAAGTCGACATTATGGTAACACCACGATATTCTACCTGTCTCTCCTGTTGTTCCAGGGGGGCCGCTGTTTCCTGGTCCACCCTGCTCACCCTTGGTGCCAGTCTGTCCGTCAATACCGTCACGCCCGTTGGCACCGGGTGGCCCAGTGGATCCTGTTTCCACGAGTGTTTCCCCCCGTTCACCTTTAGTACCTTTGACTCCTTGATAACCTGTAAAATAACGTGATGTTAAAGGAACAGTGCCACGGCAGTGAGCACGCGTAACACGTGATTTTTACTAATTAGAAAGGCAATGGAATCACACTGTTTAATGTCACGTCAACTTGTTGACCTGGAAAGACCTTCAATTCATTTGCCGGCCGCCGTAGATAGCGCGAAATCTAAGAGTTAGCTTTCATGATTTGCATCAGTTGAGAAGTTCAGGATTCGGATTGATCTCCTCATTGGACCAAGACGATGCGAATAATTGTAGTTAATAACTCCACGTAATTCTATAGAAGTGTAGTTTACGACTCTATTGCCAAGTTGAGTCTATATGAATCATATTTGCATAAATTTGTGAACATATTACGTCCATAGACTGTTTTTGCGAAGCGAAACTAATGTTTTGACTTAGCTTTGGGGCGTTGTGATTCTTAGTATGAGCTGTTCTGCAATTATAAGAGCATTTGCACTTCAGAATCAGAGAAGAAAAGAATTGTATGCCCTTGCAAAAGAGCGAGCCAGAACTGTACCGCAATGCACATATGCTGAGCCGTGTTGACCGCTGGAACAAATACACGCGATTATAGCAAAATTCAGCGTCTTTCAGGTGAAGAAAATGTCTTTCCTACAGTGTCGCTGGCTCCAGGTTTTCGAGGCCGTTCGTTGTCTCCCTCTCAATGTTTCGGACGAAACTAACAGGAGACAGAAGCTTTCTTTCGTAGCCATATAATCGTTCCTCTCGACGAACCGTCCAAGGGCGTGACAAATGTAGATATGAACGAAATAAAATCATAAATCCAAGGGTATGAAACTAAATTACCTAAGTTTCATTTGACCTTATAACTATCCTGCAAATGATTTCTTTCGAACATTAAATCTCTCGCCATCTTTTGATTACTTCACAACCCAAACAAAAATCAAACATTCGCGCACGTGCATTGAGCATGATACGGAGTTTTACAATAAAATGGATTTTACAAGACAGAGAAACAGAGCCGCTAAGAAATATCATTGCATTCTTTTTACCTCTTACTCCAGAGGGTCCAACTGGTCCAATAGGTCCTTCCACACCATGTAACCCCTTGACACCCTTCACTCCTGGATATCCATTGATTCCTTTGTCTCCCTTGGGGCCAGTGGGTCCCGGGGGTCCCTGACGGCCTACACCTGGTTCACCTTTAACACCCTTGACACCTGAAAAATTAGCACATGTCAATCATTACAATATCGTCAATAAGTTACCATAAATCCTAGAAAAGCCCCGAGTGTTGGATGCCTGATAAAAGAAGTTGTTTCATATTTCAGATCCCTCTGAATAGTATAAACGTCATGTCTATTGGTGGGGCAGCCCTCGATCGAAAAATTGGTTAGCACTGATGAAATTAAATAAAACATTTTGGCCCTTGTACAACTAGCAAACATACACTTATAACCCACATTTTTAAACATAGCAATGTCTAACTGAGCTGTGTGTCAATGAATGTATGACAATTTTATACAACTTTGTATGCAGTTACCATCTGGCCTTTTTCTCGTGGTTGAAAATCTATAAGAAGTACTGACGAAATGCTGTTTATATTTCTCAACGCCGTTTACAATTTTGTAGTTCACACAACGAATCGCAGACCATATCCAAGAAAAGTGGATTAGATAGAGAATAATACATGTACGCGCGGAGATATAGAATTCAACTTCAACTGGTTATCTCACGAGTGAGCGTAGACTTGCTCCAAGTCGAACTCGCTGAGTCACTGGGTAAGCGATTACTGGGTCAAAAAGCGAGCGCGAGAATCGAAGCGAGAGGCGAGTTCGACTTGTTTCACTTGCAGGAAATTGAATCGGGGTTACGTTTTGGCGCGAAAACACGTTTCAGGGGCGGAGCTTACATTTCGCGCCTTTGCATTGACAAACTTTCCGAGTACAGTCAAATTGTAAATACCACATCCACGGTCGACTGACTTGACACGTTAACATACAATGCCTGAAGAATTGACGCTTTGTGATTGGACAAATCTTAGTACGTCATAAGCCACACCTCCGGTTGAAAAATCAACCGGTAAATTTGGCGCGCTGCAAGTGGAAAAAGTCCTTCGTACGGGAGGCTAAGAAGGACTTTGAGAAAGTCTAGAGTGAGCGCAGCGAACAAGTGAGATATGGAGTTGGACACGAGAAGATAAATTCCATATCTCCAAGTGTCTAGGTATTGTATTATTTATTTTATAAACAATACTTGGACCTGGGCCGGGTTGTTCGAAACAAGAGTAAGCGCGTGACATGGAAATCACTGATTGGCTGAGAGGCGATATCGACACACGTAAAAATATCATATTTTTATGTGTTCAGACACGATGTTTCTCAGTGTTGGAGATCCTTGTAAAACAAGGAGAATAAAACACGTTTCTCCACTTTGATCGTGGTGCATGTTATTTTGAGATTTTAGGCAGGAAGCAAAGAAGCATGCAACAAACTGTGCCAATCATATTCTTCCTTGCAAATCGTCTTTTAACAATTCAGGTTTTTTTGTCGTACCTGTAAAGCCGTCCCGTCCGGGGGGTCCCTCGAGACCGTCTTTACCATCTACCCCAGCGGAACCGGGTGGTCCCTGGCGTCCCGGGACACCCCCCTGTCCGTCCCGCCCAGCCTGACCCTTCGCACCGCGTACACCTGGAGCACCAGGAACACCTTGTTGTCCACGCAGTCCTGGAATACCCGGCGTACCGTCACTACCAGGTGGTCCAAAGTTGCCTTTTGGTCCCGGAAGACCATCGATAGCTAGAAAGGAAGAAAACGTCTTTCATTAAAGTTTGTTTAGTAGCATCTTGAAAAGCTGATTAACCTGCAAACAATGGAAACCCAATAAGAATGGTGCGTTTATTGAAAGATAACTTGTAAAAGTAGTACCTGTCAAACTCATTAATAATTTACGACGGTAAAACTAAGGAAATCAATGAGCGATAAGTGATGATACATCCCTCGGGACTACGGGACTACATCCCTCGGGACTACGGCCCTCTGGATGTATATATATGGCTGAATGTCGAGGTTCTCGGTATTTAACTCTTACTTATTCGTTGATTCTCTTTATAAACCGAAGATTCACTTGTTGCGGAATTCTGATTTCTACTTCAAACCCGGTATGCCGAGGAGGTGGAAAACGAGAACACTTCATTCTTTGGTCACCATTCCCACTGTCCTTTGCATGGTACCGGCCACAGATATAAGTTGCAGATTTGGCATGGCGTGACCCTTAGGGATGGATTGACAGCGTGTCACTGTCACAGTAGGCTTTGCAAATTTGTGATTGCGTGACAGCATAGAAATGGACGCAATTAGCACAATTTGTACGTACCATTACGGCCAGATGGTCCACGGGGTCCTGCAGGTCCTTGAGCGCCCTTTGGTCCTGGTACGTTACCAGGTTCTGTGGTTCCAGGGGGACCTGGAGTTCCCTTAATACCACGGAGTCCCTTAAAGCCAGGAAATCCTGCGCGGCCTTCGGGACCAGCAGCTCCAGGGGGGCCTATATATAGAAATAAAAAGCAATAGGTTATGAGACATGAGAGTTTAATTAAAGTAGGTAGAATCGTGGAGGGAGCCTGCTTTAGTAGACACATTTTTACACTCATAAATTCGAAAATGTAACGTCTACTCAACCGAGCACTTAATTGGTTTCCAATATGCAAGCCTTTATTGTCTTATGGACAAATGAGATTCTACTTCCCGTATCCTGGAAAGTGACGTAATATTACATGTATAAGGTATTCAGACAATACGTCTGCCACTAGCCAATCACATGACATGTATAGGTATTCAGACAATACGTCTGCCACTGGCCAATCACAGGACATGTATAACGTATTCAAACAATACGTCTGCCACTGGCAATCAGTGGAGATTGTTCACACGCTTCATCAAGTCCGATACTAATTGGTACATTTCATGTTTGGCTCTCCTGGCCCTCTGCACCTCGTATGTTTAGCCTACTTAATTTCAACGAAGTTCAATAGAGTTACATGTATACAAGAAAACAACGGAAGGGGATTGATTTATAGTTTGGCTTCGGAGAATCTTAAAGCAGACGTTAGTTAATTCTCGCAACTTGATTGTTTTTATATAAGCTGGATAGTATTTGCACCAGTGCCTCCTATGCCAGATAGTATTTGCACCAGTGCCTCCGACGCGACAGTTAGCGCTCCAATTCGAAAATGTTATAACAATATTGCTCGGACTGGGCAGGAAAAAGTCAAAGTTCTGACGCGAGTGCTTGCATATTGGAACTGTTACTTTTTTCTTCGAATTTATGAGTGAAAAAATGGCTTTGCTAAAGCAGGCTACAGTGGAGGTGAATATAAACACAATAACCTAACTGTGACGATATTTACCGAGTCACGGACACTGAGGTGATTAATTGTTTTAGCATATACCACACAAGTGAAATTAAAAAAAAAGCCATTCCCGACTGAATTTTTCACGCGCGAGACAGAACGAAACCAATGAGAGGATATTCCGAGTTTGAGTAGCCAATCAGAGGACGCAAGAAGCACAATTCACTTGTGTGGTATACATGTATGTTATATACTAAAAAAAAGTAGCTCACTTTCTGATATACTTTACCTTGAACTCCATTGCGTCCGGAAGTTCCACTCGGTCCAGAGTTTCCTTTTCCACCGGTGGCACCGCGTGGGCCTGGAAGACCAGCATATCCCTTTTCTCCGATGTTACCATCTTCACCACGTAAACCGGAATTTCCATGGGGACCGTTGGGTCCGGGAAGTCCAGGTCGTCCTTCAGGTCCAGATTCGCCCTTCACTCCCGTATGGCCTGGTAAACCATTTTGTCCATCGATTCCATCTCGGCCACGGTCACCTTTTACGCCAGGCGTTCCTGTACAGTATAATAACGACAATTAAATAGGGAGGACAAAACTACCAGAAACACGCACTGGGGAAATCTTTGAAAAACTCTGTACATTTTACAGTTACAGCCTTTTAAAACAGTTCTAAATTTAGAGAATTTTACAAAATGCTTTTAAAATTTCAAAACAGTCGATCAAAAGTATATTTTACAATATCAAGGACAAAAGAATCACAGAGAGTATACCAATCAACGTTAAATAAAACAACTAACCAGCTTCCCGGTTAGCTCAGTGGTTAAGCTCCGGTCTGTCGTGCGGGAGGTCGCGGGTTCAAATCCCGGCCGGACCAACACTCAGGGTCTTGAAATAACTGAGTAGAAGGTGCTGCCTTTGTGAAACACTTTCGTTCACGAGCTGCAAAAGGTTAGACCTTCACGTCTTCTCGGATAAGGATGTTAAATCGTAGGCCCATCAGTGGATGAAGAGCCACCTCGTGGATATGCCACTGATTAATCCGTTGTTATTATTATTATTATTGTTGTTGTTGTTGTTGTTATTATTATTATTACTAACCAGGTATCCCAGGGGGGCCAGTGACTCCATTGTCGCCAACTGTCGGCTCTCCTTTCATTCCCTGTTGACCAGCAGGTCCCGTTGGTCCACGCGGTCCTTGTTTACCTAAACCAAATACATTGATAACATAAGGCACATGGAAGCCAACAACAGGACAGGTAATAGTGTAGCACAGTAGCCCTTCATGAAATCCACTGTGATCAGACGTCTACAGAGCTGCTGATCCGCACGCTGCCTTTTCAATGCCCTGTCAGAGAGATATCCCAAGACTTCAGGACGGACCTTCGCTTCCAGAGATCGGCCATAATAGCCGTACAATAGGCCAGTGAGGCCTACCTCGCTGGACTGCTCGAGGACACCAACTTGTATGCGTCCCAAAATTCACCAGACATGAACCAAGTTAGTACGCTTTTCTACAAGTCCTTCAGGAAAAGATTTAACAAATTATGACGATTGGCTTTTTAAGAATAATGTTTTACTGTCCAGGGGACTCGATTTCTTACCAGGAAGACCCATAGTTCCAATAGACCCCTCTGTTCCAGGGGCTCCAGGCAATCCATTCCTTCCACTAGCTCCCTTTGCTCCCTTCATGCCATCACTTCCTTGTGCTCCATTGAGTCCAGTTTTGCCAGCCGGTCCCAGGGGTCCGTTTTCGCCTTTGTTACCCTTGATGCCCAGTTTTCCCATGGGGCCAGGGGGGCCTGGATAGCCATGATCACCAGGGTTACCATCATCGCCTGTGGGGGAGAGGGAGGGGACACTTAGTCACATCATCAGCATTTGAAGTTTGTAAAGTTCTTATCTCGAATCAAAGCGGTTTTCGAGTGAGAACCAAAGTAATTAGGGAGCCAATAAGGGGAGCAAGTAAAAATGCAATGAGCCAATCAGGAGCAAGTAAAAATGCAATGAGCCAATCAGGAGCAAGTAAAAATGCAATGAGCCAACCAGGAGCAAGTAAAAATGCAATGAGCCAATCAGGAGCAAGAAAAATGCAATGAGCTAATCAGGTGCAAGTAAAAATGCAATGAGCCAATCACGGGCAAGAAAAAATGCAATGAGCCAATCAGGTGCAAGTAAAAATGCAATGAGCCAATCAGGAGCAAGTAAAAATGCAATGAGCCAACCAGGAGCAAGTAAAAATGCAATGAGCCAATCAGGAGCAAGTAAAAATGCAATGAGCCAATCAGGAGCAAGAAAAATGCAATGAGCTAATCAGGTGCAAGTAAAAATGCAATGAGCCAATCACGGGCAAGAAAAAATGCAATGAGCCAATCAGGTGCAAGTAAAAATGCAATGAGCCAATCAGGAGCAAGAAAAATGCAATGAGCCAATCACGGGCAAGAAAAAATGCAATGAGCCAATCAGGTGCAAGTAAAAATGCAATGAGCCAATCACGGGCAAGAAAAAATGCAATGAGCCAATCAGGTGCAAGTAAAAATGCAATGAGCCAATCAGGAGCAAGTAAAAATGCAATGAGCCAATCACGAACTGAAGTAATGCGTGATTGGCTTGAACCAGCCACGAGGAAAGTAAACGCAATCGTGAATAACTATCGTCAAAAAGGAAATTGATTGCGTGACGGACCCAAACAATGTTTGGTTTTAGTTTAGAACTTGAATGACTCATAATACAAAGCAGTTTTCACAGCCAATACAAAAGCTAAGCAAACACAAAACCAAAGCAATCACCAATTGCTTTGGACCGCTCTTATGTTCAATTTACTGCCCCTTGAAGGTCAGTAAAATGCAGTTAATGGAACCTAAGCCAACAGGTCACATCAGTCCTGCTAGTCATCTAAGTGTTTGGCATATCTTAAGTGTAGGTCGTGTTTTTCACTCACATCCCTCATAGCTTCCGAGTCTTTACAACAGACGCTTACAAGACATCGCAATATTGATGTACAAAGTAAACAATAGGTACCCGGTGGATACCCAGTGGGTACACGTGTCTACTGCATGTTATAAATAAAGATGTACACAAACTCATCATATCATGCTGCATGATATACCAATTGGGAATCAGTGGAGATATTGACTTCTTGTTATGTACTCATAAAATGATCAGTTGAAGGTAATGTATTTATTATTCAAAACCAAAAGAAGTCACATTTTAACATGACTTTCCAAATCTACTGGCTGGGTGTGCATATTCAAGAGTTTTCTGGGTTTGCTCAGCCATTGCTCTCCGCTCATTTGCTCACCCAAGAAACATCATCACGAATGTTTTCTCATACGGTAGTGCATATATTGATTAATTGGGGACGCAGGTTGCCACAGTGGTGAAACACTCACCTCTCACCGCTGTGGTCCCGGGTTCGATTCCCGGCTCGGGCACCATACAATGTATGTGAGTTACGTTTGTTGTTGATTCGTTATCTGCATTCGAGGATTTTTCTTCGGGTTCTCCGGTTTTCCTCCCTCTGTAAAAATCAACCGTGAGTCGAGTGTAGTGTGTCCAAAACAGTTAATGTAGTGGGGAGTGTGTGAGGAGTAAAAGCAGGCCCCCACCAGCTGTAAGCTGTAATACTCAGCCTGCTATAACAAATAACATATTTTTTTACCTTTGAGTCCAAGTACTCCTCTTTGACCAGAGGGTCCAGGGAGTCCAGGAGGGCCAGGTAGCCCAATGCCATCAGTACCATCTACACCGTTCTTACCAGATGGTCCAGCTGGGCCAGATTCACCAGATTTACCTTTTTCTCCAGCCACGCCCTGTAGGCCTGGAGGGCCAGTCTCTCCTTGGGTTCCAGGTTTGCCTATTGCTATTTGGCCACCCTCAACCCATGAGAGACCTGAATAAACAAACAAGCAGCAAAACCTCCGATTAACACCAGTATAATGATGATAATGATGATGCCAATAATAATAATAATCTTTATCAAATACTCAATAACGAACAGGAACATGTAAATAATAAGTAAGATAAGTAAGATTAACAAGACTATTCTTGATTACTTTCTTCACTGTTCCAAAGGCATGAAAAGAGCTCTGGGCTAATTCTTGTATATAACGGAACTTCTTGTTCAAAATAGTTAGTCAATAAAATCAAGCTATTCAATATGAATATACAGGTACATCTTTGCTACTTTTCTGAAGATTGTTTAAAATCTTTTCTTGTTTTTTACATGTACAGTAGGACAAAATAAGGTCCTAAGCTTTAAGGGATACTCTTAATTTATAATAAATAATTAGGTGTCAAAGAAAATATTTGGGGGATTTTAATGCTTCTTAACTAACTCACCTTTCTGTCCCTTGGCACCAGGAAACCCCGTAGCTCCTTGTGGACCTTTGACTCCAGCAGGTCCAGAAGATCCTTTTGCCCCTACAATGTGTATACCAGCTTCTCCTTTCTCTCCCTTGTCCCCAGAATGTCCAAAAGCACCATTGGTTCCTGCAATACCACCCATTCCACGTTCTCCCTAAAATAATATTATGGGAAATCACGATGTTACATGGCAAGATTTGATGGCTACATAGCACTAACAAAGATCTAACCAGTTCAAATGAGCAGTAGGCAATTGGGAGTGGGAAAAACTTGAGCAGTCAGGTCCAGTGTATAGGGCTGAACATATTTTCTACAGAGCTTGAGAAGTAGTAATAATAATAATAATAATAGTAATAATAATTCCTAACGATAAACATAGAAATAATACAATCATTAAATCATTAATTAATTAATTAATGTTCGGTATCTAGCGCATAGTTAAGGGAATGAAAACCAGCCTATCCTATGTATTTTTGCCCAACTAGATTAAATCTTTGCGTTATTACTCGCGCAAATGAAGTTTAGGGGGGGGGGGGGGTTAAGCCATTTTGAAATTTTATTTTGGCTGCCATTTCCCCCCTGAACTTAAGCGTTAACAAAATTAATAAGACCCCCTGGAGTTTTCTATGGGTAACATTTTGGTGAAAACCCCACGTCTCTACGATGTTCCTTTCCACCCGTAAAAATCCATCGCCCTTTCCGTTTTGGCCGCAAAGCATGCTGGGACAGTTTCATTTGCTATTTCCGAGTCCAGAACTGGATTAAATAACGTTGCAGCGTTAACATCATAGTTTGGGTAGTAAACACGACGAACACAACATATTGGTTGCAAATGTGGGGTAAGAAATGCAAACGTTGTAAAACTGAGGGGGGAGGGGTGGAAAATCCTATGCCTTTCCTGTTAATAATGGTGCCCTCCCCCATTAGAAGTGGCTTGAATGAAGTTGCAGCTTTAAAATCTTAGTTTGGGTAGTAAACACGACGAACACAACATATTGGTTGCAAATGTGGGGTAAGAAATGCAAACGTTGCAAAACTGAGGTGGGAGGGGTGGAAAATCCTATGCCTTTCCTGTTAATTTGGCTTGAAAATGCCTCAATAAAATAACGCTGTCTGAGATGGCCACAGTAAAAACTACAAGCAGAAATTGAAGGACATTAATTGTATGCTGTTCATAATTTTTACTGTACAAAACCACCAAATTCCAGCCAATGCAAAAGAGAGAAAACAAAATATCACAAATGTGAGAACTTTCCTCATAATAGTTTAATAATAATAATAATAATGGTCATATTTATATAGCGCCATATCAACCACAGTTTCATGGCGCTTTACAAATTGACTGACATATCCCATCAGTGAATTATTTTGGACTGCTTCACGGTGCTAATAGCTGCCACGCAGTTTACAATGTTGAGTGTGGTTAGTGCTATGGCCAGGCTGCTGTACCGGGTGACAATCCCCTGCTCTTTTTCGAGTAGTACAACAGGTTCTTTCACGTCCCCTTCAAATACTGATTAGAAGTAGGAGACAAGGCCAACGGCTTATGAACGTCCCCCGACCTCCTGCACTCTAGACCGTGCTCTACCAACTGAGCTACATGTAACCAGTTTTGTATTCGTGCAATGCGTGCAATGCTTACAGATGCATTTATACAGGTTGAGTCTCATTCTGAAGTTAAATATTCATAAAATTTAATACCATGAGTGAGAGGGTGTAAAACTCAAAACTACAACAATACACAGAGTTGTGAATAGCCCAGGGAGATTGCAAAAAGAGTGGAACAAACTTGGCGATTTTTCCCAGGAGTCAAATTCCCCTGGTTCATGTTTTCCTTAACAGAAATTCCCTCTGATATGAGATTACAAATTATGAATTCCTCCTGCCCTGGACCTTAAAACAAAGTCAAGCATTTTCCCCTACCCAGGGGCAAAACTTACATTCAATCTCCTTGGTTTACCTGGGGTCTACCCCTGGGGGAAGCCGCTGATAAGTGCATTACTTGACTGCCAATACCCACCTTTTGACCTGAGCTTCCTGGTAATCCCCGAGGACCTCCTTCGCCTGGGCTTCCCTGCTCACCTCTGAACCCTGGTAGCCCACCTTTTCCTGGAACTCCAAGTTCACCTTTTCCTCCTTTTGCTCCAGTTATTTTAAACACTTCTCCTTTATCACCCTTTGCTCCAGATGTACCAATATCTCCTCTGGCTCCAGGTTGCCCCTAATGAACAGTAACAATAATATTAAGTTATGAATGACATACACATTCTTGCTTGGCTCAAAAATATGGGGCAGAGATGTGCGTTATTTCCTTTAAAGAGTACCCTGCGAGCAGAGCCTTCTTCAACTCCTCGAAAAGCGAGAGGAAAAGAAGGCTCGACTGCAGCATTCGTGTAGTTTTCATATTGAGCATGCGGCAATGTCTTTTTTCTCATGCCAGACTCACTCGGTCACTCAGTCATGTCACCTTTGTCTGCCATGGTTGCAGTGGGCTCAGGTTTGGTCATTGGCTTAAAACAAAAAAATTGCTGAATGCTGATAAACCCGGTTTTAACAGGCTTGTCAAGCCCAGAATCTTGGGCAAAAGCAACACAAAATTAATGCTGCAGAGCTTTCTTTTCTTCTCACTTTTCATGGAGTCGAAGAAGGCTCTGTTCACAGCTATAGTGTAGTGTGACTACTGAGATAGATACAGTGTAGATACATGTACTTTATTAAAAATTACATTGCAGCCAAATGGCTGAATTGCGAAATTTACAATTTTATTAATTCTAATTACCGGTATATAAATTTCTAATGATAAAAGTAAGAAAAGTTATAGATAAATACATGGAAAAAGTACTAACAATAACCTAAGGTAATAATGATAATAATTATATATAATTATATACACATGATATTTAAAAGCTATAAAATTTGACTGCATATGGCTGGAATAAATATGGGAGGTTAAAACTACGCTTACACTTGAAATTGTATTTTGTGTGAAGGATCTGATACAATAGAGTCGAACAGCTTACTGCATAATCCTTGATGTCTGTCATATGGAGTTGTGAGATTAAATAACTCTAGGTTGCAATGTTAAGACACCCAGGGAGATAACAGATGAAGCCTGCTTCTGCACATACATGTCTGCAAGGTCATTATATAAATATCCAGGAAGTAAGTAGTGAAAAACTGGTGGACAATATTCCAAAATAGGTCTAATGCAAGTACAATAGAAACTGATAATATCTGATCTTGGTACTTTCGCACGCTTCAGTAACACTAAAAAGTAAATACGTTTGTTCACCTTTTTTTAGCCTGAATTTCAGCCGTCTCCTCTGGGTTCGTTCCTCCCGAGAGAGACGTCTGAATTCAATAGCCGATAATGCCGTCCAGTGACGTCAAGGCGGATTAACAATTGAATTTATGCAAATAGAACTGTCACGGCGGTAGTAAGAGTTCGTGAGAAATATTTATTTGAGATTATGCCGACCAAAATAAAAGCCTTACCTATATTATATATCTCCATCCCATTTGCTTCTTATATATCTCCATCCCATTTGCTCCTCTTATGTTGTGAAAGCCTTTCCGAAGCAACAAATCGTTATATTATATTTGGAGGCAAAGTACAGTTGATCTTTGTCTTTCCGTTGATCTTTGTACACGGTCTCGCGATCTGCCGTTCGAATCGACACAGCTACGAGATATTACCTATGTAAATGATGCAACAGAAAAGTAGAAAAACATGAAAGAATAATGGAGAATTTTCGAAGAAATACGAAGACTCTTTTACGGGAAAGAACAGTTCCTTGAAGAGAGTAGCGACATTCTTTACCACTGCGAGTGTGAACAAATAATCGATTGTCAACAACCCCGCGGACGCGACGCGATAAAATGTACATGTTTACAGGTTAGTCGGCCGGTTATTGTGCAGGACACTTTTAATCCATTTCCAGATGTTTTCCTTACGAATTCAAGGTCTTTGCCAAAGACAATCACTCCACTGAAACTCGACGAGCAACAATCGCGAGTCCAAAGCGAATCCTGCCGTCTTCTCGGCTGATAATTATGCGAAATTATAGAATATGAACCAATCAAAAATCACTACCAGGTTTTCTGGTAGTGACGTCACTGGACGGCATTAGCGTCTATTGAATTCAGACGTCTCTCTCGGGAGGAACGAACCCAGAGGAGACGGCTGAAATTCAGGCTAACCTTTTTTATAGTTTCTTTAAGATGTTCATTGTATTGTAGGTTGTTGGAAATTGTTACACCTAAAATCTTAGCATAGTTAACGATACTCAGTTCTCTGGTATTCACTAATACTGGGTCGAATGGGTGCTTATGTTGTTTAAAGTCAACAAGAGCCCATCTGGGCTTTCACTCGGGCCACATGAGATTGAAGATGAAATACACTTTCATTTGAAATCCTCTTAGTAATAACCAAAGGGAATAATTATTAGCTGAATTTAGCAGTCTTTAGGAGTGGCCGGTAGCGCGGTGACTTTCATTCTCTGCTCCCCTAGTATATATGTAATTTAATATTTCTATTTTTCTCGTACATGTATGTTGACCTTTTAATTTAAACACTAGTTATTCGTTTAACACACTGCATTTGAGCAGGCATATACTCATTGTTTTGAACCCGAGAATTAACCGTACTACCGTACTTCATGGCCCCTTCTTTAGTAGTGGGTTGTCGGTCAGGTGATTGTAAACTCTCGTCATTTAGCACAGAAAATGTATTCTGATGAATAGGGATCGGGTTGTCATGTAAGAAAGATGACTCTTGAACAAACTGATTCGTTGCTAAAGCTTCAGTAGGTTGGGTAGTCTCGGAACACTGGAGACCTTGGTCTTTCATTGTCTTCTTTTTTGTATTCTTGAATTATTTTTTTAAGTTTGAAAGTCGGATTTCAGCTTTATTATATCCGCTTTCAGCTCGCCATTTTCAACTTCTAGGTCAATAATACGTGATGACAGCATCTTGATTTCGGTCTTGTATATATTATCTTGCTGCACTAATTTGTTTTGATGTGACGAGAGTAAGAATTATTACGCATATCAGTTAGGTCAGCCTCCATGTTACAAATCAAGGTCATTAAATCAGCGAGAGAGTTCTTATTGCGGGCTAACAATCCTCGTGAAGAATCTAAAGAATTCCGTCTCTTCCGGTTTGAATTTGACTCATGTGTATGTTGCTTTTGGAGTTTCAAGGATATGTTGATCCAAAACTACAGGCTCTTGGGGTTTTTCATTGACTTGTGAACTTGCAGGTTCTGTAACTTGTTTTGTTTTCTTAGTATAACATAAAGTGTTGAACATGTTCATGTTCTCAAGCATGTCGCGCGTGACCTCTGTTCTCCTCTACTTTCATCTGTAACCTTGGCACATAACTATTCCTGTTGTTAAGTAGACGTGGATGATTATAAGTAAAATCCTTTGACAGCTTGTACCGTTTCCGCTAGGTCAATATCCTCACTGGAACGAAATAACTTGATCTCAATACTCTCTGATCCAACTTACGGTAAATTTAAATCTCTGACAGTTTTTAAGAGACTCATAATATTGGTCTTGAAGTGCCTTCACCAAAAATAAGATGTTCTCCTCGGATGTTTTAAATGCAGCACAGCGAGCCGATGGCTTATAGATTCCAATATCTATTTCTTCGAATTTTAGTTTTCCGGATCCTGGCCCCTTCACTGGCTTCAGGTTGTCGTACGTGTCGTATATAAAATCACTGGCCATCTGGGTAAAAAACGCGGTCCTTCGGCTCCAACAATAGCGCCAGTTGAAATATCCTGAGCCTGTTGGAAGGCTTTCGCACGAGTGAAGTTAAATAAAACATTTAAACTGCTTACATTTGAGAGATGGGACTCCAAATTAGAGAGAAAGTTCCTCGCGGGTCCTCCGCCATCTTGATTTACTGTATTAAATTATGTAAATAAATTAACCTGGCGATTGTGGCGTGACCAGCACAGTGCAATCTGATTGGTGTGAGCTTGACCTTTAATGCATGTGCAGAAATTTTGCTACACGGAATAAAAAATAATAATAAAAAATAACGACTTGCATTTTAAGACTCGGTGCTGCCACAGGCAGCCCGAGTAATAAACAGTTATTTGTGAACTGGGACCATTTAGACAATGAGAACTAAACACATTGCACAACGAAAATAAAGCATTCCAAAGTATAAATCCTAGCAAATCCATGTAATTGACTTCAGACCTACATGTAGTCCACCAAATTCGCCTTTTACTGGTTCAAAGCTCGAGCAAGTCGAAATGCCATATATTGTCTTATACTCAACACTGATTGGCTCAAGTAACCGTAAGTTGGAATGCTTTGTTTTCGTTATGTAGTGTGATTGGTTCTCATTTTCTAAGTGGCCCTGTGATTGGTTCTTATTGTCTAAGTGGCCCTGTGATTAGTTCTTATTGTCTAAGTGGCCCTGTGATTGGTTCTCCTTGTCTAAGTGGCCCTGTGATTAGTTCTTATTGTCTAAGTGGCCCTGTGATTGGTTCTTGTTGTCTAAGTGGCCCTGTGATTGGTTCTCGTTGTGTAAGTGGCCCTGTGATTGGTTCTCGTTGTGTAAGTGGCCCTGTGATTGGTTCTCATTGTCTAAGTGGCCCTGTGATTGGTTCTCATTGTCTAAGTGACCCTGTCATTGGTTCTCATTGTCTAAGTGGCCCTGTGATTGGTTCTCATTGTTTAAGTGGCCCTGTGATTGGTTCCTATTGTATAAGTGGCCCTGTGATTGGTTCTTATTGTCTAAGTGATTCCTACTGTAAGGAGACACTGTCAATCAAATTGAAATTTCTTGAACACAGAATAAACAAATGCAAGCCCAGGCAGAAGACGAATACATGTCCTAACATACCTGCTAAATTGCAAATATTTTTAGACAATTTGATGTTAATAATTTCATACAAATTAAGAGTATGCTTCAATATGACTCACCTCCAGTCCATGTCGTCCAGTACGTCCAGGGGGCCCAGAGGATCCTGGCTTACCAGTTTGCCCATGGAGGCCTTGCCGCCCTACAGCGCCATCCTCCCCAGGAAGTCCAGTGCTACCACGCTCTCCTTTAGGTCCAACACGTGGGGGAGGGCAGCCACTGCAAGCATTCCCTTTGGGCCCTTCAGTTCCTTGGATGCCTTCTTGCCCTGGCAGCCCTATCTCACCCCTATTACCCTTGCCACCAGGGGGCCCATGGTTACTATCACCTAAACAAAGTGTTATAGAGCGGATTTCAATTGAGTGTCGGAAGTGTTTTGGTTTTGTGTTTACTGAGCTCTCCTATTGGCTGAGAAAGTAAACCAACCAATCAGAATCCAATGTAAAACCAAACGCAAATTGGTTTTGGTTTTGCTTTGGTTTGTCGTTGGCTCACAGGGAAGCCATTTATGAGTTACTTGTGATTACTCGCTCCTATGATTGGCTGGCTGTGGGTAATTTGCGTTTGGTTTCACTATGTACACTCAACTGAAAACAACTCAATTAGTTTTAAAATAGTTCATTGCTATGACAAAGACAGCACTAGCCATACACGGGAATGGGCATTATTAATTTTATGCTTTAGTGGGTTGGAGGATAAATTCTTTTTTTACAGTGGAAATTTTAAAGACCCCTTCTGTTGGTCAATCAAATGCTTAGTTCTCCCTTTAGGTACATGTACATGTATCTGTTGCAGTTATTTTTTGTTTTCAGTTTCAAAATGTACTACTTTTTCTAACTAGTTAATTTTTAAACTAGGTTTAGAGCCCTTATTGTCCTTATCACCAGGTGAACCCTAGCTCTAGGCCAGTGAAAACTTGTGGTTTACCTGTGAACCCTAAATTAGTGATTAGCCCTAAAATAGTGAGAACCCGTTGTTGACAGTTAGTTTTTTTTAAATGTAGGGTCCTTGTTTACCTCTTTTTTGTTTTGTTTTAGGGGTTGGGTAGGGGTTTAATGTTATTATCTTAATTCTCAGGATAATAACAAAAAAGAAAAAAGGAAAAAAAGAAGAAAATAGAAGAAAAACATAGGGCCTCTAAGCGCAACTCACGGATGGCCAGTGAGCAATTTTGGCATATACATGTACTAAAAATCATGTGACCGATGATGTCATCATTACGTCATCACCACTAAGTGAATCATGGGGACCCACTACCATGCCTGCCCAAGTTTGAGCTGCCTGGCATTAGAAATGAGGGAGATATGGGCATGTACTTAAAATCATGTGACCAATGACGTCATCACCACTACGTCATTTATGGGGATCCAATACCATGTCTATCAAAATTTGGGCTGCCTGGCATGAGAATTGAGGGAGATATGGACATGTACTTAAAATCATGTGACCAATGACGTCATCACGACTACATGTAAGTCATTTATGGGGATCCAATACCATGTCTATCAAAATTTGAGCTGCCTGGCATGAGAATTGAGGGAGATATGGACATGTACTTAAAATCATGTGACCAATGATGTCATTGTTACATCATCGCCACTAAGTGATCTATACCGTAGGTACCCAATACCATGCCTGTCAAAGTTTGAGCCACCTACCATTAGAAATGAGGGAGATATGGGCATGTACTTAAAATCATGTGACTGATGATGTCCAATATCCAAGAACATTATTTATTAATTCTTTTTGACCCCACAATAACCTTCCCCCCTTGTTTATTTCCAGGATCCCCCTGTCCTTTGATAACTGATAGTTTAGAGGTCATGTAAAATGACAAACTTGTTTGCCCTTAGGCTATTAATAAGTTTTATATACCACATTACCTCGTGGACCTGGGAAGCCTGTACTTCCTTTCCCTCCAATAGGTCCTTGAGGTCCACGTTTGCCATCCATTCCACCTTCTCCCTGAATGCTGAATCCACGAGAACCTTTCTCCCCTGTTGGCCCTGAGTCACCAGGAAGACCACTTCTGCCAGGGGGACCCTTCATACCTGGAGCACCTGTGTATAAGACAATGGCATTGTTCACGTTACATTGTTCAACTTGATATCTGTTGACAACAACTTGATGTTATGTATCAGTAATGTTTTATGAACTGATTTCAAACACCAATTGGAGTCTTTTATCAGGGGTTCCAAATATTGAGAAAACAAATGAAATCCGAGAGGCATAAAAAGAGTGTTTGAAATGTCTTCTCATGCAAATACAATACTTTTTCATGGCCGTTTCAACAAAATATGGCATGACAGTGTACATTTAGAGGACAAGACAGAGGACTAGCAGTCTGAAGCAATCATGACTGATCCAAGCCACCCTTCATATGCCAATTTTTATTTCCATCTTTTCCTTCAGTTCTCTTCATGTAAAGTCATACTCATGATGTAACCTTGTAGTTTAATTATGATCTTCACACAATGAAGATATCACTTTTGAAAATATGACCTGGCTTTCAAAGATTTCTAGCCTTTTTAGTAAGAGATTGAAACTGGTATTTCATTGATACATGTAATTACATATTAAACGGAACATTACATGTACATGGCTGCTTGGAGATATAGATTTTATCTTCTCGTGTTGATGACATATCTTACTCGTTCACTGGGCTCACTCGTAAGATATGTCATCAACACTTGAAGATAAAATCCATCTCCGTGCGGCCATGTAAATATCCTCTATAAATTACCTGCCAAGCCACCATCTCCTGGGGGTCCTGATGGGCCAGGGTCTCCCTTGAAGCCTTGATTGCCTATGGAGCCAGGTTTACCAGTTCGTCCTAGTGGACCAGGAGACCCATGAAGCCCTTTTTTTCCAGGAAAACCAGTTGGACCTTGTGGTCCCCTATCTCCATCAGGGCCTGGGGGTCCAATTCCAGGTGGTCCCTTAATAAGTATAAATTATTAGTTTAAGCAAGTCCTCCAATAAAATAAAATGGACATTGGACAAGGAGAGCGATTGTGTGGTCAACTTACAGCATTGCCTTTCTGGCCCACTAGTCCAGGGTCACCTGGTACTCCAGGCCGTCCAACTGGTCCTGCCTCCCCAGGTGGGCCACCATCACCTTTGGGACCTATATCACCCTGTGTAAAGAAAGATCTGCGTAAACAACCAAGGTAACAAATTACTGGAAAATTAATAACAAGTTATCAGCGCTATATGTTACAGTATCTGTTACAGTATCTGTTATGGTACATGCCAACCATTTATTGGCTACTTTTTACGGTGCCAATAAATTGTTCACTATATAGCCCACTTATAGAACATTGTGCATTTTGACATATCACTGTGTCCTGTGATAAATCCTAGAAAACCATATGAATATTAATGAGAACACTGCTCTGGGGAAGAAGACTGGGAAGAACACCGACATTGACATTAAGAGGTAGCAAAATTAGCTCTACTTAACCTGCACAAATTGCCAAAAATAATTATAAGTAATACCATGACAAGAGGGAAATTATTGATTAAATTTCCCCGCAAGCCGAGGGACTTTTACAAACTCTCCCGAGGCTTGAAGGGTAATTTAATCACTAATTTCCCGAATTGTCATGGTATAACTTTGTAATACTCTGATCGCCAAGGAACGGAACAAGTCTCTGAGAAGTTTAATTTTCTCTGCCTAAACTGAAGACTTTGCAGTTGAGTTGCTTTCGAAAACGTTTTAATGCTCAATTGAATGACCTTGACTTCCCCTGGGGACATTAGTGTGTTGTTTTTGAGAGGAATAGCAGTAAAACACAATGTAATTATGTGCTTGACTAAATATTTAAAGATCATGCATATATGGTTTTAAGTATCCCACATGGAAGTAGCCTGATTTTCAGACGGTACAAGGTCATCCGCTCACTTCTTTCCACCTTCCCGTCTGATGGACTTTGGCAGAAACCGTGTTCCTGACGTCATTTAATTTCAACCAATCAGAGCGAAGGTTTTATTTTTGGAGAACTGAGGTATGCGTGGAATGTCTAGTGGAGCCTGCATGAAGGAGAAGCCAAATGGCGGACGATACAAACGGACTTGATATGGCTTTGGAGAAAGCGTGCAAAACTTTCGGCATTTCTGAATTATTTCCCTAACAGGGAAAGGCATTATTATCCTTCATTTCCCGGAAGGATCTTGGCTACCACAGCTGCAATGATCTATAAGACGATGACCAGGTTGAGAATCGAGAGAGGAGAAATTATGTAGCCTTCTACAACTTCTAAAGTTCGGCAGAATCACGGCTCTTTCATGCACTGCAGAATATGTTCTACAACTTATAGAAACAGAACGTGGAGAAACATGTTATCCTCAGACGTGTACCGGGAAAATCTGATAGGAAGTGCATCGATATCGCGATGTTTATGAATCTACTAGCTACAGGCTTTGGAAAATCATAATTTAATCTTCCGATCCTCAACCGCTTTGTATGCCATATTAAAATGTAATGTCTCCTAGAATGTTGCCATTTAGAAGACCAAATCTTTCATGAAATGTAATGATTTTTTTACAGCAGTGAACACACATGTATACATGTACTGAGTATGTCATGGCAATAGTTTCACAACATTTCGGCAATTATTTATGTTTGCAGAATTTTTAACACACTTTATTTTGACACTTTTGCTGTCCTAAAAGCTGAAATAATTATCTTAGCTTTTTCGCCTTAAGACGACTAAATCTTTCATGGAATGGCATGAAACTTCTACAGGAGTGAACACATAATTATAGTGAATATGTCATGGTAAAAGTTGGATTACATTTGCCTAAATATTTATGTTTTCAGAATTTGAACAGTTTTGGTTTTGACAAATTAATTGTAAAGTACAACAAATCCAGTCATTAGATCAGTGTTGTGGCCATGCGCTTGAAATACTGTACGAAAAATCCTGTTTAAAAAGTTCCTGCTGCCCAAAAAACCAGAGCAGCTCAAACAGGATATGGTTAAAGGGTTAGTTCTGAGAAATCGACAGTTTGAAGCTGTAAAACATAAGAATTCTGCAGTGCAGGAAAGTGCGTGATTCTGGCGAGCTGTAGAATTAGAAGGCTACAGTAGTTTCTCCTCTCTCGATCCTCTACCTGGTCGTCGCCTATAGATGCAGCTGTGGTAGCCAAGGTCCTTCCGGGAAACGAGAGATAATAATGCCTTTCTCTGTTTGGGAAATAATTCAGAAATGCCAAAAGTTTCGCATGCTTTCTCCAAAGCCATATCAAGTCCGTTTGTATCGTCCGCCATTTGGCTTCTCCTTCGTACAGGTTCCACTAGACATTCCACGCATACCTCAGTTCTCCAAAAATAAAACCTTAACTCTGATTGGTCAAATTAAATGACATCAGTAACACAGTTTCTGCCAAAGTCCATCAGATGGGAAGGTGGAAAGAAGTGAGCGGACGACCTCTTACCGCTTCATCCTTATTTTCAGACGGGTTTGAGAAATAAGAGAAGAACGTGCAGATTGAAATATGTGATCCCACATGGATTACGTTGAAGGTTATGATGAAGCCAGGTCAGTTTGGGTTCAATTTTTTCACCCGGGAGTGCAGGGCTAGTCGTGCCAGAGGGGAGCAAGAGTTGGTGCTTTTCTCCCTCTCATGTCCGGCCTGCATTGTCTTCTAGTTTTCCCTCATTATGATGCCAGGGAAAAATTAATTAGAAATATGCATTAATTGTTCTAAATTTTCATGACAATGCATATTTCTAAATTTCCCTTGCATTCCTAATGAGCCAGCGTATTTAGAGATTAAATGTACATGAACAAACAAAGGAATCCAAGGTGATCATGATAATTATTACAGAAGCTTAAGCCATGAACCAAGCCACACAAAACGAAGTTGTACTCTTCCATACTCTTAAAGGCTTTCACCTAGAAAGATATAATCTGTATATCCACATAATTTGAGATATCTGAGGGACTTGGCAGAAATGCTGTAATAATACTGGCAAGAATATAAGAAACTTGATTGCATGCATGACTACCATATACCACTGATGCTGTTTATAATTATATAGTTACCTTATTTCCCAGTGGCCCAGCATCTCCATCTTTACCTGATTTGCCCTGAAAGGAAATCAAAATCACACAATATTATTAGAGTACATGTAGTTTTCAATTATTGATTGTCAAACGTACCTCAGTGACTGCTTTGGCTTTATACATTGTATCAATTTGCTTAGCTTTTTTTATTGGCTGTGCAAAATGCTTAGTAATTGAAGACCTTGCTAGAAAAACGACTGAAGTAGTATTTTTGCCTAATTGTTTTTCTTTATCGAGAATCATGAAATTTACACACACAATACTCAATTTCAGTATAGGCCAAACTTCTTTTAGTTTCAGTTTACTTAATTCTGTTTTTGGCTCCTTTCATTAACATCTGTTCATAATTTTGTTTGTTTATTTTGCCTCGTATTGCCATACTGATATTTCAAATTTGAATGTATTAGCCATTTCACTCATCAAAAATATGCTTCTTCACAAAGAAACATTGTTTAAGTACTTAGGTTTTCACACCTTCACTTATTTCGATTGTTGTTCCATTTTGAAAATATAATCATTCTGAAATCCTCACGAGCTACCCCCTTAGCTAACACAGATATAACCTGATTCCCTTTGGATTGCCTCTGGACTTGACAGACTGAAAAGAATTGTGGGTACACAGCAAACTTTTCAACAGGGGAACACCATAAGCCCCCAGGAAAAGCACAAATAAGATCCGACGCGACTATCTTTGGAAAGCTAGCTCAGACCATAAAAGTTACCAAAATGGCCTTCTTTGCTCCAGAATATTCACAGTTTGCTTCAGCTGAAGTTGCATCTCTGTGTAAATTTCCAGTGATAATGAACCGCCTTTTAGTCAAATAGTTCTTCGTTCAACCATGAGTTAAACCAGCAACTTACGTAATGTAACGATGTCCAACATCACTTTACACAGAGTTGCTTTTTCAAAACGTTACTCCGTCTTTCCGACAAGAATCTCCACTGTTTCAACCATCTCTCCAGTTTGATGTACAACTTCAGAGAGAAAAAATCCATTTGAGGCTATTTCCCGCCGAAACTTACAGCGAATGAGCATGCGCACAATGTTGTTTCTAGATCTATCTCCACCTCCACCCCCCCCCCCCCCCCACATATAGGATAACAAAACAAAAATAAATCAAATCTTTTTGCTGTAGAAATGGCTTGATGCCTTGATTATTATGAGCCCTATTTCATTCCTGTTACATTTCAAGTAATATCTTCATTTTTCCAGTGAGGTCTTCAATTATCAAGTTCTAAACTAAAACCATCATGCAATATTTTCATTTTAGCAACAGTTATCCACAATTGTTTCCTTTCTTTGAGATCGGTTCAAATAAAACCAATCATGAATTACTTCAGTTTGTGACTGGCTCATTGGCCGAGCACTAACAAGTTGAAAAAGGACTGGGGCACAGTTTATAAAGTTACTCTAAGGAATGAACTCCATCACAAGAAAGATCACATTAAAATTAGTAAGTCTACCAAGTTTAGGGGTGTTTCATTGGAGATTTACCATTAGTATATACAATTGTACCACACAAGTGAATAATGCTTTTCGTGTGCTCTGATAGGCTACTCCAGAGGTGTCAGATTAACTCCAAGTGAAGCAGAGATCGCCTTGTGCGAGTTTTTGTCCATTTGACAGAAAATAAAATAACTATTTGGTGCTGGTATTACAGTTGAACCTCTCTGTGCAACCACCTCTCGTAGGCGATTACCTCTCTTAAGCAATCTTACTTACCAAAAGCCGGTTTTGTCTCTCAGTCAAATCACTTCATTTGATACCTCTCATACATTGTAAGTGCCCACCTCTCGTAAGCGACCACGACCACCTTTTGGGTTTGGGAGTTGGATTTTTCTTTTGGTATTTTACCTCCAGTAAGCGACCACCCCGAAGGTCAAGTAACATTTTTTCAACAAATACAACTTTACAATGAGCTGTTCAAGCCATAAACTGTAAAACTGTACAGTACTGTAGAAATATTTTTGACACTGATCAAGTTGAAGTTCATGTTCATGTTTGTTGAAATGTTTGCCAACTTATGAAGGTTTTGAGGCTGGAGCATTACAAAGCCATAATAAAAAACTGTAATGATAAAATCTGATGTTGTATTGATATTCCCTGTACCTACATGTACATGTAGACCTGATATCATATTACTAAAGTTTGGGCTTTCTGTGGTGGCTACTCTCGTAAATGACCACCTCTCGTAAATGACCATTTTCCTGGACCTGAGGGTGGTCGCTTACGAGAGGTTCAACTGTATAGTAAAACAATTATTCACCTACCTCCACTTCGGTGAATAATTGTTCATTATTTACCATGTGGTGAACTTTCAGAAGTTGCAAAAAGAGTTTTTTTATGACTTCCAACAATACAAATGTCTCTTATTTTTGCAATAAATAAGAGACATTTTTGAAAGCTTGCTATAATTTCAGTTTCTATTTACCAAATTATGCTCGAACTTGGTACATGTACTGTTACTAATTTTACTAATTCCGATGTGGTCTTTCTTATGACAAGGTTTATTTGTTAATTGGATTAACTTTACAAAGTCATCCCCAGTCCTTTTTAACTAGTGGGTGTGCACAAACAAGTTATTACTAATTCCGATGTGGTCTTTCTTATGACAAGGTTTATTTGTTAATTGGATTAACTTTACAAAGTCATCCCCAGTCCTTTTTAACTAGTGGATGTGCACAAACAAGTTATTGGTATGTCACTCACTCACTCACTCACTAAGGTGTTATCAAATCAATAGTATTGATCTCCTCATCTGATGCCTACTGGTAATTTTCCAATCAATATTTCTCAAGTTCACATGCCTAAAATACTACTACAAAATGTACCTCTACAATCATCGGTACATGTATATAATTTAATTTTGGTAGTGCACAATTGTAATTTTACTTGCTACCATGATTGACGCTGTATAATTACTTTGGTTTTGGTTGTATGACATGCAATGGAAAACCACTCTAACATTGTGAATACTTCTTGATCTTGTACATGACTGCCATATGCACATTTTACCCAGAGTTCCCTGCAGTCGGTGGTGCACATTACCATATACACATTAATTACACAATTTAAGGATCTTAACAGTAACATACTGATGTGCCTGCATCTCCAGGTTCTCCTGTGTCACCCTTCTGTCCTGAAAATCCTGATGATCCCTGAGTAATAAAAGAAACAATGTCAAGTCTTAAAAGTAATTTACCAAAATTAATACTAATTAACAATCTTTGTTACATACATGTATGCAGTTTAAATATATCAGTAAATGTTATGTAAGAAATATATATATATATTGGCATAGATAATTTCACAAATGTCTTTGAGAAAGGATACAATGCAGAAAGCTAAGACACAATGCAATAAATTACAGATTATTTAAATGTCATAATTTAATGTAATTATTGAGTGCAATGATTAATTATTGTATTCCTGTTGTCCCTTTCCTGTTGAATCCATTCTTACATTTGTGATTGACATAATATTACTGAGGCATGTCTGAAATAATGCTGACGTTTACCAACAAGTGATTCACTGTTTATAAATTGTGATTAAGATCCTTGTCAGTGCAATTTTCTATTGAGTATCGAAAGTGATTCAGTGTTTGCTTTGAGATTGTTTTGTAGTAACCACTTTCAGCCTATCAAGTTCTAAAACTAAAACTAAAACCAAACACTGTTTTCGTCCATCAAGCAATCAATTTTCATTTTAGCAAGTCAGTTATCCACAAATTGCATTTATTTTTCTTCATGCTTGATTCAAGTAAAACCAATCATTATTTTACTTCAGTTCATTGTTGGCTAATTATGTTTTCACTTGTTCCTCTGATTGGCTCTGTAATTCTGGTTTTATTTATGACACTCAATTGAAAACTGCTCTTACATGTACATGTATGTCATTGTTTAAATTTTGCCATAATTATTAGCATGAAAATAACTTAATAACTTGAGAACAAAAAGTGATTTGCATGGCTACATACACGAGGTCCATCTAGTCCTGGTTCTCCCTTTTCTCCCATTGGTCCTAGCTCTCCCTAATAACAGATGAAGATTGTTGTGTTACAGATATATCTCATGTTGTGATTCTTGTACCAATTGAAGGGCTGTGTGCAAAAAGGGTGTAAGTGATTCTTGATTATGTTCTGAATTCTCCCTTAGAGAACAAAGAAATTGAAGGAGAATTTAGAATGTGATCCAAGAGTCACTTACACCCTTTTTGCACACAGCCCTTCAATTGGTGGGCTGTGTGCAATAAGGGTGTAATTGACACATGATCACAATTCTAAATTCTCCTTCAAATTCTTTGTTTTCTAAGGGAGAATTTAGAATGTGATCAGGAGTTACTTACACCCTTTTTGCACACACCCCTTCAATTGATTAAATCAAAATACATCATTATACCATATTTTCTTGAATGGGCAGGCTGATTTTAAATAATCGGCAGGATTTATTTGAGACAGGCCACTATTTGTTAGAGTCCTGGGGAGCAGCCATTAACAACGAAAAGCCAGTAATTTTGGTTGGAAAATCACATAGTACTGTATGTAATTTTGTTCAAAAAGTTTTAGAAAATGTGTTGGAGTAATCCATTTTTCCCACTCTTTTCGTTTTTCCAATGGACACACCTACTATTTTTATTTTCTATTTGATTTCCCATTTTTATTCTTACATTTCCAACCAGGTCTATGGGTTGATATATTAGATGGTTAGCAGCTCTGGCCTTACAGAACCAATTCTTGTGTCAATAGCCGATATACATTCCACTTATCACACACAAAGGTTTCAGTATGAGGCTCCAGGGTAAATTGAATATTCCATTGTCCAAGAAGAGAATAAATTAAATTTACCATGACATGCATGACATTAGTGAAGTATATAATTATAGAAAGTCGTCTATTGATATACATTGTACCATTTAACATCTACCACAATATTGTATTTCCAGTTTAATTTCTACTGCTTCCTTTCAGTCGATACGAAATTTATTACACAATGTAAAGTTATAGCTAGAGAGAGAAAAACAGCAACCAAATTGATATTCCTGGTTTCACAAGGATTACGAAAACGAGGTTGCCCCAAAAAGGGAAGAAAAGTGTCCGTGTTTAATGCATGCTACATGTAGGTCTTGTACACTGGTTCCACTAGAACAGCCTACATTGTAGCAGGTAAAAGTGCCATTTTGCCATTTACCAAAAAGTCCTTCCAGATCACAATGTTCTTCAAGTTGGTTCCCTTTATTCTTACTAGTTTGATATTTTTTTAAAGTATGTTTTCAGTTAAAAAGTTGAAAATTGTAACAAATTAAATGATTATTGAAATTTACCTATTACTGAGGAAGGCATAAATTTATGGATTCCCACACTGATGAAGGAAAGCATAAATTTATGGATTCCCAGACGGCAAAGGAAAGCATAAATTTATGTGCTCCCTGAAGAAAGACCCAAATTCTTTAGTTTTTGTTGAAAAAGTCTGCATTTTTCTTCAATTTCTGTATTCAAAAGTAGCCAAAATATAAGGCTGGTATTTTCAAAAATGTCACTTGTCAACCTTTTCCCCTAAAACGGCATTTTCTCCTGCTAGCCTGTTTAGGCTGAACTTTAAATAAATGCTGGGGCCTTTACTGTACAAAAATGTAAATTATAATAATTATTTATTATACTGCCAAACTTGATAAAATTAACTAAGAGTGCACTGTATCATCTTGTTGTGTATAGGAATGTATCTGGCAGACACTCTAATAATGCGCATTTGCAGAAATGTAATCAGATGGTTGTACTGCATGCAAAAAAATGACTTCATTTATTTGAAGGCATTTGTACGAGATTGGTATTGTTATTAGCAAAACCTTTTTATAAATGCTATTTTTCACTTCCAATCGTTTGCCGATCTTTCTAAAACAGTGTTTAGAAGTTTGTTTGTCATCTAGTAAAGCCTTTCTCATAAGGATCACATGCACAATTCATTGGTTATTAAAGTGATATATCAGTACATGACTGTCTTCTGCAAAAGGTCTATTCAGTCAACTGACCAGGCATATAACTGCAGAATCGCAAAGCCAAAGCTGAATCGCACGGTGCATTTGCAAAATCAGACGCTGATTGGCTGAGACGGAGTGGTGATTCAGAGTCTACGCGCGCTATTTATAACTTAGCAAAATATCAACAAAAGTACTAAATCTTCAAGTAATTCATTGGACTATGCGATTCAGGGAAATCACATGCCTGACTCGGTAATTCCTCGTTAAATTGCACTTGAAAAACCAATATTGCCCTCGTCGAAGCGACTCGGGCGATATCGGTTTACTCATGCAATTTAACGTGGAATTACCTCGTCAGGCATGTGATTTTCCTATAATAGCATTACTAAATAAACTGATATTGATTGATTATCTAAAAGAGCCTTGTACAGTTATTTCATTCTACATTTGATGTTTTGTTAATACTGGGGTTTAATCTTCTACATGTATAAAGAATTAAGGCTGCAAAGTAAAATATATAAGCACAAGTTTAATTTCTTTCATATTGTCTCTTTCATATTGTCAGGGTAAACATTATGAAAATGGGAATTTACTTATTAGTTTCATGCAAAAATAAAACATTACATACAATGTTTCCTTGTTGCCCTTTCTCCCCTTTCTGTAAGAGAAAAGATTAACAAGAACAATTAAATTATAGGACAACAGCATCTTCATGATACCTGAAAAGGACACTGCTAACCCTTAAAATAATGATAAACTTGCTCATGACAAAAAACAAAAATAATGAACTGCATATCTTGGATACTTACAAAAGCAACAGTGGTGTTAGAACAAGATTCTAAACTTCCACCTGGGGTTCCTTTTATTCCTCTCAAACCCTTATCCCCCTTTATTCCAGGTGGCCCTTTAAATGCAATTCCCATGTTTCCCTGCAATAATAAGCCAAGAGTTATGATTTACTTAATGCAAGTACCATTAGCTAAGCTAAGCATGCTAGTACTATTATGCATTTTGCATGTGGATGCCACTTCATACATGTAGCTCCACAGCCACAAACTTAGCTCCTCCTCTCTTACAGTGTAGATACTAGAGATTTTAAGAAACTAGGATGGTGATGGCAGTGACGACGGGACATAGAAAAGCATTTTTTTCCAAACTTTGGTATTTATATACTCTTTCCTTTATTCACCTTTAATTACTTTTGGCATCCAAATCTTCGAAGAAGCATAGAGTTCCCTTCACGTCTACCGAAAGACAGAGTGATTTACTTTTTGACATTCATATTCTCCATAAAACGTATGGTTTTCACATTGTGTTTTTACAGGACGGTCGAAATGTAGGCGACTGCATGCATTTCCACGGGCAGTTATTGTATTTTGTAATTAAGGCTATTGTTTTATGCTGTCGTCCTAGATGTTGCCGTTGTGGTTTCTTAATGTCCCTACTGTTGAACAACAACAACATATTTTATTTGTACAAACAAGAAAAAAGGATATTACAAAATAACGTTCAATTAAAGAATAGACGATGTAACGTGTTACCTAAAAATAGCAGAGCTAATTGAGTTAGGCAACATATGACATACATGTACATTTGTATGTCGCACAAGCCGTACACTTTAATCTAAAGAAATTCAACACAAGTTACACATAAATAAAAGAGCTGAGTTTGGCAATAGTCTTCATAACATTCCAGCTGATTTATTAATTTTCTATCTTTCACTGAATTTCTTCAATCTTTGCAAAGATTTCAAGTGTGTTTTCATCTCCTTCTGACGAGCTTGTGGAACAAGATGGCGGCGGTATTTTCCTGGTTGAACATAAAGCTGTGTTCTGATTTGTCTTTAAAAGTGTTTTTCAATTATTGACAGTTGTGGAATTAGGACTTAGAAATGAGGTCTTGGGAGTAGGGAAGCTACGTTATCAAACACAAACTATATATCTATCTTTTCCCAACATAAAGATTAATCTTGATCTGTATGAGCACCTTTTCTCCAGATGGTCCAACAAATCCAGGGGGTCCTTTCATTCCTCGTGGGCCAAAAGTACCAACATCTCCAGGCGATCCAGTATCTCCACGAGGTCCCTAATTAAGATAGTTCATTAGATTTTTATCACACAGTATCCCAGGAGAATAAAAAAAACCTTGTTCTGGTCCATGGTTCACACAAATTTCAGAACATTTACATCAAGGACTTTTCAATGACTTTTCAAGGACAATCTACACTTTTCAAGTACTTGTTTACTACAGGTTCACACATTATAATGACCTCAACGTTCTACACAATTTAAGACAAGTCATTCAGTGTCATTCTAACAGTCTGAGGCTGTTTTACTGTCTTCTCAGACTTCCAAGGGGTTTCAAATGAATTCAAGGAGTTTTGTTGAAAATTCAAGGAGTTTTGTTGAAAATTCAAGGACTTTTCAAGGATAAACCTAATCTGAAAAAAGCAAGGACTTTTCAAGGATCTGCCAGTATTTCAAGGACTTTTCAAAGTCTGTGCATACCATGTTGTGCTTCCAAACTTGAGGGAAATTAGACAAAAGCTACATTGTTCGTAGCCAATATGGGCAGTGCATGATAAAGGTCTATTCAAAGTATAACTAAATACCGTTATCTTGTTTTTTTTGCATGGATTAAACATGCTCTCAAGTAGCTCACAGGGTTATAGCTACATGTAAGACAAATTGCAACTGGTTTTTAAATAAATTCACCATTAATGTGACACTTTTAAAAATGAACAAAAAAATTGTTTATGAAACAAAATGTTTTGTTTCATGGAGTTACATGTACATTATGTGTATTTTGAATTATTTAAAAAGCTACATGTATTAATAGTTTCCAGTTCTGTCAAAGGGAAAAACTAGAACATATTTTAGCTACATGCAACCTCGTGACCAGGGTCTTCTCGGTCAGGTCTAAGATGGCGGCTACTCTGAGAGAAGACCCTGGTAAATGCTGAATCACGTGACCAAAAATCTCCAGAAATCCTGGAGATTTTAATCACGTGATGTGGGCATCAAGCTAAATATGGAAATGTTTAACATGTGCCTACAAACCATAGGTATCCCAATCCGGAGTGAGCGAGATGCGATTAATGGTATTTCCACGCGGCGAACAACTAAGTGAAAACAGGTCTACTAAACAGTTCGAAATGGAGTTTACTTGGATAAAGAAACAGTGGAAGAGTATCACAAAGCTACCAGGATGTATCTAAGCTAGAAGAGAATCCTAAAAAGCCATTCATTTTCTGTTAGCGTTGAAGCGAAGAGATCGATAGCACATGTTCAGATTTAACGGCTTCTCCTGGCTTTCTCACTGATGAAACTTACCAGAAAACTACCCAGTAATGTACTTCATCTATTGCTCTACCTACACAACATGTTTTAAGGTTATTTAAAATCGTTTTATTGATAAAATTTTAGCAATCGAATCTATATACAATAAAAAGCATCGTTAGAACAACCCACATGACAGTTCAGGGTTAAGTACCAGGGTCTTCTCTCTGAGTAGCTGCCATCTTGGATCTGACCGAGAAGACCCTGGTCACGAGGTTGAGCTACATGTACATGTACTTACTACATATCCTCTGGATCCAAGGGGACCTGGTTCACCCTACAAATGTTTAAGTATAAAATATACTTGTAATTTAAATTCATTAATATGAGCCCCAGCCCCAATGCATAATTATTGTAAAAGACCCTTGTACTGACAATATTGAACAAAGTCATGATCTCACTGGCTATGGAACCATAATATGTTAAGTGTTGGTCTGTCTGTGTGTGTGTAATGCTCATACCACAAGCAGCCAGAGCTGTCGATCTGTGTGTGGAAGTTCCACGAGTCCCTGCTAGTAGTATTTACTTTAATATCATTTACTACATGTATAGTTATTGTAATAAATATACATGTACACGTACATACCTTTACACCTTTCAGTATACTTGGGGATGTTCCAGGTTCACCTTTTGGACCGAAGGGACCATCAGTCCCCTAAAACAAAATGATCAGAAAAGTTTAGAAATCACTGATTCAATACAGCACCTAGTTATATTTATTATGTACAATGTAGGGGTAGGGTTTGGATTAGTTCACATGACTATTGAAGAATCATTATTTTTCTGTGTTCAGTCAAGTCAGAGATTCTCTTTCATCACTTTTGACAGATATCGCTTCACTGTTCCATAGAAATTTTCTTCTAAATATGAAGCGAGAGTTGAAATCCTATTATCTAGTTTTCTTTTAGTTCGGTTTTAACTCTCTAAAAGTCTGTTTGGTTCAAAGTTTCCCCGCTTCTAATCGTGCAACTCAGCGAAGTTTTCAAAGTCCGACTTTGTTAGTAACTTGCGCATGCATGAATAAAATTTAATATGGAAATTAGTTACTAGTCCCCTCTCGGTTAAGAAGAGCTATATTATTCCAAAAACGTGACTGGAACTCCAACGCAAGTCTCTGTGGCGCAGTTGGTAAAGCTCTGGTCTTCCAAGGCATTCTTCCAAGCGAAGGGTGGCAGGTTCGAGTCCTACTACCGGCGGTGAACGAAAAAGTAAAAAAAAAGTAAGTAGAAATGATGTGTAATTAATGAGTGAATTATGAAGTTGGTTGTGGGAACAGTGAGTACCGTAGAGATGGAGGGGAGAGTGGTCTAAAACAAATTTCTCAGGGGAGGGGTGGGTGGAATTTTCTTTCTTTTTAAATTCTCCCCCCAAAAAACTAAACCCCTTTTTTTATGAATCCCCAAAAATTGGAAAATCCCTTTTTAAAATCTTGAAAAATAGGTTGAAAAAAATTTGGCCTGAAATTTATTTTGACCTGCAACATATATGTTACAGGTCAAATTCATTTTCAGATCATTTTGTCAACCTAGGTAATTTTTTTTCAACCTGGGTTATTTCTTTCAACCTACTGTAGTTTTTTTTTCCAACCTGGGTTATTTCTTTCAACCTAGGTTTTTTCCAACCTGGGTTATTTCATTCAACCTAGGTTTTTTTTCCAACCTGGGTTATTTCTTTCAACCTGGGTAATTGACCTGTGACATAGATGTCTGACATTGAACATGAAATTAACGAATAATTTATGAAAATTTTGTTGGATATGTTGTGGTTCAATAATATTTAACCTCTGCTTCATTTGTTTTTTAACCAGTTCCATATCTTTTGAACTGATACAATTTGTTTTGAACTACAGTAGCTGGTACAAATTTTTGACAGAACTGGTCAAATTTGTTTTACTTCTTGAGTGGGAAGGGTTGGTTTTATAGATCAGGTTAGGATTTGTGTTTCGGTTTATTTCTGTGAAGAGTACAAGTTAAATTCTATAAATCTAATAACATTTTCAATTTATCAACTGTCACTAACCTGAGGTCCAGGATTTCCGGGATTTCCGGGATTACCAGGAAATCCAGCTCCACCCTACGAATAATGAGGAAATAACTTAGTGGGATGCAAATTATACCAAATTATGGCAAACCATGGACAACCTGTTATGTTATTTCAATGTCACTATGGTTTAATTGGCACCCAACTATTTAACTTCTAAACTAGTTGAGCATTCAGAAGCTCACTCATGAATACAACACTAGGCATGCAGAGAGTTAATATTAGTATACCATATACTGTAGAACCACCACCACTCAGCATTCTTTATTCTACCATGCATTAAAATATTGGAACTTGCTTAGTTCTAACACGAAGTCCAGTCATAGTATCCGTAGTTTCAAAATCAACACAAGGAAGGAAATAAAAAGAGAAATAATATAGTTTATATATTTTTAACACTGTAATTATTATTATCATAATTATTAGTTAACAATGTAAATTAATTAATTAATTAGGGTAGATTAGTCTGAATTTATTATTGTAAATTAGTTCTGAAAATCCTAGTAGAGATGAACTAATAAAATATATTGTATTATTGTACTTGTTTTACTGATAAGAAATTATATCAAAGTTTGTAAGAGAAATTATACTTTTCTATTATGTACATGTACATTGTACATGCTCTACATATACTTCCAAACTAATTTTAAAAATTGCTCAAATCAAGAAAATAATATTTTACTATTCACCTATAGATTCACTTGATGTAGAATTGATATTAATAAGACAAATGAGTTTAAAGGAAAATTATTGGCTAAATACCTAGTCCCTAATTGTTTATCAAACAAGTTTGTATAGCAGTCTGCAATTCACAGCAGGAATACAATAAATTCTGGTGACTTAAACACAACATTGTGCAGTCTGAGATTAACAAGTAAAGGGCTGTGTGCAAAAAGGGTGTTATGCTAAGTGTCGATTTGACTGGGTGACACTCTTTGCTATTATTTACGTTCGCTTTACATTTTATCAAGTTAAATTTTACGTAGATCTTGACGAAATCTTCTTGTATGTGAAAATGCTGATAATAGAAAAAAACTCAAGATTTGCATTGACGATTAATTAATGAACTTTTAACTATAAAAGTAGTCATTAGTATTTATTAAGGTATTTATTAAGGTATTAGCTATTGATGACCCCCCTTCCCTAACAAAAAAAAACAGCTTTTGGAAACAAAACCAGCCATTAATAAGATGTAATTGGATACCTTTGTTCCATTGCAGCCAGGTTCTCCTGCTTCACCACGGGGTCCATCATAACCTGGCAAACCCTTCAAATACAGAAGTATTCACTAGTTGTTAAAGGCTTTTAAATCTGGGCAATAATTAAAGCATATCCATTTGATAAGGTTTAATACACATGTAACAACAATTGCTTGAATAAATACTGCTTATTAACCGTGTGAGTGAGGTTCATACTATAAGATATTGACCAATTATATTTTCGCTCTTTATCAGGCCTCGGTGCAAAGCACAATATTGAGCCATATACATGTATTTTACAAAATTGGAGAAATGAAATGTACAGTACATGTATTTATTACCCTACCCAGGGATGTGTGAGGGAATAGAGACAGCTATTATGCTAATTAATGAGCTGCAGTCCTTATTTTGCACTGGAGAAAATCACATTGGATGCAGCTGATTTAATTGTTCATGCAGCTGAGATAAAAAAATAATATCCAAAAGCAGTCAGCTGGCACCAGCAAGAAATCTACAATTCTTGCTTTAAAATGTGGATAAGAAACATCAAATAATCAACAATGATTTCAAACCAGACATCCACTATATACATGTATTCCACTGCTTTTGTATAAAGAACATTTGTTCATAAGCCATAAGTTCAAACAGTTTTTAACATTCAGTTTTTAACAGCCATTTTACCCACTCAGAGTGGAAGTAAATGTAAATATGTATAACTTTTTGTCAACTCATTTCTAACCAGAGCAGTCAATGCTAAATTACAGAAAATAAACAGTTACACACATGAAATTATATATTCCACTGCTTTTGTAGCGATAACAATCATACATACATGTAGGTTCAACCAGCTGCTTAACATGTACAGTGTACTTACAAAATTTTCTTACACAGTGAACATAATTAATTAACTGATATCCAAAATAATAATGGAAATGTAATAGTTTTAATATTAATTTTGCACATTGTACATTAACAGTAACAACTGCAACTTACAGGAATACCAGGTCGGCCAGGAAATCCAGGTCGGCCAATCTTCCCCTGAAGGAGAAAACAACCAATGTTTATGATACATGTACATCAACAAGCATGTTGTATAAAATATTCAGCTAAACTACAGAATACAGGGCTACTTGTCAAGGTTACTTGCAAGCCCTGGCTTGGTTGCTAGGTAGTAATGAATATGATCCAATATTGCTGAGCAATCAAGCCACAAAAATCATATGCTCCACTTAAGATGTTTATTCATGAATGTAATCCACTGCCGAGACATCAAGCCACCAAAATCATATGCTCCACTTGTTTATCCATGAATGTCATCTGCTGCACAGAGCCACCAAAATCACATGCTCCAATTGTTTATTCATGAATGTCATCTGCTGCACAGAGCCACCAAAATCACATGCTCCAATTGTTTATTCATGAATGTCATCTGCTGCACAGAGCCACCAAAATCACATGCTCCAATTTCATGTTTATTTTAGTTTTGCTTTGTTCTTTAAAAAAACTGAGACCACTGCCAAGCCATGCAAAACAATAATATACATGTAGAGCTTCAAAAGTGGCCCTGAATTCTGTAGTTGCTCCAAATATTCGTGCCCAAGATGAACTATACCATGTCATGAAAGTCTTTTGGTTGAAGACATTAAAAAAATTACCAAAAAAGACATTGTTAGAGGTGTATAAAGTAATATTCACAATATTTTCCAATTATGATCAACTTACCCTGGGGCCTTTCATTCCTAGAGCTCCGAATTCACCCTTGCCTCCCTGGTAATGGAAATAAATATATTTTTAAAACATTACAATTTGAATTTTACCTCTGGAAAAACCATTCAAGATACAAGCTCAGTGTAACTATAATAAAAAGCAGAAGATGAAGTCAGAAGGAGGGATATATAACGTTTTTTCACACAACTCACAACTCTCACATCAAAATATCCGATCTAGCCAGCTGAGCTTTGGAGATCCACTGATCTTGTGATGGATTTTGGTAGAATTTTAAGCAAAATACAAGTTTCTATTGCTAAGCATGCCCTAATGCAAGCTGCAAGAAAAGTATTAAGAACTTTTAGCTCTCGTTGTAGCGAAAATTCGAAGACAAAACGGTTAGCTGTAGCAGACATTTTGATGCTTCTACGTTTTCCGTCAGGCACCTTACAAAGGTGACTTTGTTACCAAGCCTCCACCAGGAGCCAGGTTACCAAGCTAACAAAATGGCGGGTAGTTTGTACAAGCTGCAGTTGATTGAGGCAGAAACGGGTTTAACTGGGCAAAAATTAATGTTGCCTCCTTACCTTGTATCCTCTTGGACCTTGGATACCTTCAGGTCCTTGGAACCCCTGAAAAAAATACAAGCAAATGCAAAAAGAAGGTAAGAAACCTATTTCGCTAGCTTGTGTAAAACTTCAAAACCAAGAGATTTGTGCCTTTTTACCGTTATATTTTTCCATGTAAATTTCACTAAATACTCACGGGAAGACCTGAGGATCCTGTTAGTCCTGGAAATCCTCTTGTTCCCTAAAAGGAAATAACATTATTTTAGTTAGCTCAACTTAGACTTGGCTTAGTAGTTAGTTGCAGAATAATACCCCCTCCACTCAAAAGATCGCTTGAAGTTGAAAACTGCGCTAAATTCTCCACTTTAGTCTTTAGTTCAGGTGTATTTAGACTCGTTCTGTGAATGATTTTGGGTCGAAATGGTTAGCTCTTTTTATTATTTCAGGGTTAGGTTTTTAGAAGGAGGGGGTATTCTGCAATTACTCTGTATCTAATAGATACAAAATGAGTAGCTGTGCTTGATGGGATTTACAAACTCAAGCTGCAAGTGAGAGTTTGTAAATCCGATAAAGCACGGGCACGAATTCTGTATCTGACTTATCAAACGTCTAGATGTATAGAGTGATGTTTTCAGTTATTTTGGCGATACAACTTATTTTGGCCAAGAAAATCGAAGCAAAAGTTTATATAAATCAGGACGAAATCTGTATCAGATTTACAGATCACTTATTGCTCAGTGATTTTCTTTGTTTTGCATCCAGGGTTCGAAATTCGCACAAGCAAACTGGCAAAATGCGAGTTGATTTACCGATTTGCTGGTAGAAAATAAATGAACTGGCATTTTTATGCTTGTATTAGGCAAAGGCACATTAAAAATGTTTCAGTTTTTAGCTTGTTGATGAGTGGTTTTGCTTGTAGGTTTCAAACCTGCAAGCAACTTTTTGCTTGTTCCTTTGAAAATGAATTTTGAATCCTGGCATCATGAATTATTAATGAGTTTGATAAGTACTAGATACACAATGTGTTTGTATTTTTTTGCATATATATTTCCTTTTACTGTAACCATCCTATATGTGTTCATATGAAAATAACTGTGACCCATACTGTAAGTATAAAGGACTCACCACAACACAGCTCACTTTCTTCTAAAGTTTGGATCAATATCCCAAACACAAATAAGTTTGTGGAAACCAACTGGATATTTGTTTGGCATTTTGTCAACTTACCCTATCTCCTTTTTCTCCAATACATTTTGGTACACAAGCTTGGCAGCCAGAACACTATCATGAAAAAGGGAGAAAAGGTATTCATTTAAAAAGGGTATTCATTTATAATTAGCGCAAATTCTATATGCAGGATACAATGTTAATATTCAAATATGCTTTTGTGATACAGAGTGCTATTGTGGTGCAATGTGCTGCCATGCAGTTTACAATTGCAATCACAAGTGATTATTAGTACCTCAGAATACCAGGCTGTTGTGTCAGGACACAATCCCCTACTCTTTCTCGAAATAACACTCTCAGGTTCTTTCATGTCCCCCAGAAGAGGAAGGAGACAAGGCCAAAGAACGTGGCCGGAATTCGAACCCCTGACCTCCCACACTCTAGACTGTGCTCTACCAACTGAGCTAACCAGTGAGGGGGAAATTAAAAACTTTGTCCATGGGAAATTACTGCATTTTATACATGTATGTATTTACATGTATGCCCTAGATTTTCTTTATTTGAAGTTTTGCTTCTATCAATCATATGCCTTTGTGACCCTACATCTACCTAAATTAATACTGGATAAGACGGTAATCAAAAAGAAAAAAATTACACATGTATAGAGTTAAATGTGTTCACTGGAGGGAGGGGGTGGGGTCATTGGGGTGAAAATCAGAAAAACTGGAAAAATACCCTAAAAAAATATTCACCTAGTAAAGGCAGTACCCTAAAATGACCCTAAAAATCCAACTTTTATGTTACTGCTGAATTCGGTCCTGGAATAAGGCCAGTGTTAGCAATTCTTTTCATTATTAAACAAGCAATCTGTGTTATTAAGAGCACCCCAACCACAAAATATCAGCCCCACCCCCACCTTATGGGTTATTCAACAATATTATTGAATGGTTAAGCTGGCACTAAATCATCCAATAGACCCTTTGCAGGAGACAGTCGTGCTGATATAATAATTCATTAATGAATTAATTGTGCTTGTGATCCCCATGGGAAAGGTGTTGCCATGGATACTGGATTGCAAGCTACATTGTATCCCGGGGGGGGGGGGGGGGGGGGGGGGGACTCCCATATAAAAGGGGTAGGGATGCTCGTCGGACATTTTCGATTTGACCCCAAAGAGGTACTAAAATGGGCATGGCTCAAGCTTATTTTGACCCCTAAAATATAATAAAAATGTAAATGGATAACCGCTTTTTTGTTCAATTGACACCTGACCCCTAAAAGGTACCGCTTTACATAGAAATGTCTGTGTTTGATCGTGGATACCCTAAGTGGTACCAAACTCCTGATTTTGACCCCTAAAAGGTACGACGAGCATCCATGTACCCCTCACATAAGGGAGTTCCCCCCCCCCCCCCCCCCCCCGGGATTGTATCTTTAAAAACACTCTTTTAGAAAGATTGACATTCGATTGGAGGTGGAAAATAACATTTACAAACAGGTATTGCTAATAACACTACAGATCTCATACAAGTGCCTTTACACGTATATCAATGAAGTCATTTTTTTTTGCCATGCAGCACAACCACGTGATTGCTTTCCTGCAAAGGGCCCATCAGAATCAAATTTAGTTGTGTTGAGTTAAAGATAATTATGAGCCTTCCTGCAATTTTCATAGCTATGAATCTCAGAAGAGTTTTGAGTACTCCTGCGAAGAAGTTTTTGGTTTACAGAGAATACTCTATCTTCTACGCTTGTTTGAAATCATGGAAACGTGACCTTTCCTGACCCATAACCACGTAAGTAAAAGCCTGGGTCGATACCTCGGTCGACGTCATCTCATTAATGCATTATTCTCCATAGCACCTTTCTATCACAACAACATCGATTTTTAGATAATATACACAGTTTATGAGCTGTTAGTAAAGGAAAAAGTCATATTAGTAAAAATTGTAAGTTTTTATTCAAATTGTTGCAAAGTTGAATTAATTAAATGAGGTTCATAGCTATGAAAATTGCATGAAGGCTCATATGCACTTTAAGGTAGCCATTAAACTGCCAGTTGTGTAAATTACATGAAAAGCATGCACTGAAACAAAACTACACTGACACCAAATATATGTTTACACAACTGAACAAGTGCAAGACCAGTGTAAGTGACTACTGATCACACTCTAAATTCTCCTTTATGTTTTTTGTTTTCTGAAGGAGAATTTAGAACTTGATCAAAAGTCACTTAATGCTGTTCTTGCACGATCTCCTTTGATTGTCTAAAGACTACATTGTGTAAACTAGCAGTGAAAATACATTCATATTTGGCATTTTAATTGTCCACAGAATGGGCATTTTAAGTTTATGTTGATTACAGTATACATGTACAAATAATCAATTGGAATAACGAAAGTGTACTACTACAGTGTACAGCCTCTCAGTTTTCAAAACACAACACATCAACAGTAGCTTTATTTGGTGAAACTTCACTTGCAAAAGGAATTGAGTAGTGTCCACTTTTGAAGCACTGACAGACTAGACAGAGTTGAACACATCTGAACTTCGTTAAGGTGGTGAAGAGGATATCAATTAGTTTAGTGGTTTAGTCTGGTAACTTCAGATTAACATAATTAGGTTCTTATCTAGTTTGCATTACACATGTTTGGCATTACAGGGCTAGAGGAAGGTTTACCGAGGGCTGAAAGCTAGAAAAAGTAAGGTGCTTGTGATATCGGTATGATCTTAATGTAGGCAACTTACATTGTATATGCTGTGACTTAGAAGGATTTACGAAAATATCAAGTTTGTCTCACATCTGGTTAAGAAATTCATAAGATCTGCATTAACCTGAACACTTTTAGAGCTGCATATCTGCAATATTTTTTTTTTTTTTAGAGTGGAGTAGCCAGCTTGGAAATAGGCTTCTATCAAAATAACAATGTGATCAATAAAATTGTTTTATAAAAAAATCCAAAAAAGATCACAATTTAAACATACAGTACTAACATTTTTGAGTATGCTTGCATAACAAATACCTTCAAGGCAGGGTAGGGAATTCTTTAGGTTCCTGTTAATTAGCATGAAGTTTAAGAGGATTTTGAATTCTTTGGAATTATACTTGCTTCAACCAAAAAAATCACTGTTTTGATCAGTGGACTTTTCTCAGTAAATTAGAGCTGTATTCATCATAATTATTTTCTTAGGGCATATTTCTCATGACATCTATTTTCAGTGTAACTTAATTCAAGTCAAACAAAGAAAGTATTGTTTTCCAACTATTGACTTATTTACTGAGGGATAGCTCCAAGAAATCTAATTATCTATGACATGCAAACAAGACCATTGAAATAGAAACACATGTTTTTCAGGACTCTGGCATGGCTTTTCACTAACATGAACCTTACATTATTTTTATGAAATACTTTTAGAAGAAGTCAAAAAGGCAATATTTTTTCCTTTGGTATTGTATTTTTTCTTTCGTATGTACTTTCAGTGTAATACAATAATTATTATTGTATGGGCATTACAGCATGCAAAAGGTTAAGAGAGCTGATCCACAAATTAGATACCAAATTTAAAGAAGCATGAAGGTTCACCCCCTCCCCCCTCCCCTCCCCCCCCCCCCCCCCCCCCCCTGGCCCCAGGCTGTTTCAAGTCAGGAGTTGATCATATTTCATAATTTGATGTCTGCTCAATGCTCAATATAATGTTGATGTTATTGGCCTCAGTAACACCTCATACTTACACATTAAGCAACTTAAGTACACCCCTGAATCTAACACTTGCAGTGTTCTCACTTACTGCATGACAATTCCAGAGGGTGGGGTGTGCCAAAGAAATTTAACAAATATAGTTGCACTGTGGAGACTCCATATCTTAAAGGGGCTATGTC